>JBCEWE010000367.1:0-355000 GCA_039877035.1 Silurus lanzhouensis | reverse complement strand
GCATCATGCTTTGGGGGTGTTTTTCTGCACATGGGACAGGGCGACTGCACTGTATTAAGGAGAGGATGACCGGAGCCATGTATTGCGAGATTTTGGAAAACAACCTCCTTCCCTCAGTTAGAGCATTGAAGATGGGTAGAGGCTGGGTCTTCCAACATGACAATGACCCAAAGCACACAGCCAGGATAACCAAGAAGTGGCTCTGTAAGAAGCATATCAAAGTTCTGGCGCGGCCTAGCAAGTCTCCAGACCTAAACCAATAGAGAATCTTTGGAGGGAGTTCAAACTGAGTGTTTCTCAGCGACAGGCCAGAAACCTGACTGATCTAGAGAAGATCTGTGTGGAGGAGTGGGCCAAAATCCCTCCTGCAGTGTGTGCAAACCTGGTGAAAAACTACAGGAAACATTTGACCTCTGTAATTGCAAACAAAGGCTACTGTACCAAATATTAACATTGACTTTCTCAGGTGTTCAAATACTTATTTGCAGCTGTATCATACAAATAAATAGTTAAAAAAATCTAAATTGTGATTTCTGGATTTTTTTCTTTAGATTATGTCTCTCACAGTGGACATGCACCTACGATGACAATTTCAGACCCCTACATGATTTCTAAGTGGGAGAACTTGCAAAATAGCAGGGTGTTCAAATACTTATTTTCCTCACTGTATCTTTGAAGGTCTTAAATCTTCATGAAGTGGCACACAACTAGAGCTGGCCCAATCTCTGGATGTCTTGGAATGTGTAAAAGAGTGGAGAAATCAGAACTTCTGTATGCAAATAAAACCCTGTATGTATTCAAATAAAACCCTGTCCTGGCTCACAATTTCATATTCTATACATGTATATAATATTATATGACATTTGGAGGTGTTTAGACTGGAGCACGGCCCCTGAACAAGGCCCTTAACCCCATAGCTACCCAGATGTATGAATGAGATAGTGGTAAGATGCTCTGGATAAGGGTCATCTGCCAAATGCCCTTAATGTAATGTGTGCAGCTGTGACACATGACAGTGCTTTAAAACTACATGGGAAGCACAGGGTCAACTAAAACTTCATTACTGACCTCATTAACAAGACCATGGGCCCTCCATCATCTCTGATCTGCTTCCATAAACACTAACATTACATTCATGTAAACCTCACACTGTTCATTTCATAAGTGCATATTTGCATACATTATGCACTCAACAAAGACGACCACATGGCAACCCTGCACCTTGGACTTATTTGGGAAATATCAGCATTTGCACTGCTTCACTATTACATCTGCTTCTTCATCTTCTTCTTCTTTTGCCTGCTCCTGTTAGAGGTCTCCACAGCGGATCATCCGTCTCCTATTCTCTACATCTGCCACTTTTAAACCTACCACCTGCATGTCTTCTCTCACCACATCCATAAATCTCCTCTTTGGCCATTCTCTTTTCCTCCATCCTCAGCATTCCTCTACTAAAATCCCCCATGTCCCTCCTCTGTACATGACCAAACCATCTCACCTCTCACCTTGTCTCCAAAATGTTCTACCTGCTCAATCCCACTAATAACTTATTTCTAATCCTATCCATCGTCGTCACTCCCAATGAAAACCTCAGCATCTTCAGTTTTGCTACCTTCAGCTCCACCTCCTGTCTTTTACTCAATGCCACTGTTTCTAAACCATACGACATCGCAGGTCTCACCACAGTCCTATAAACTTTCCTTTTACTCTTGCAGATTCCCTTCTATCACAAATCACTCCTGCTATTACTCTTCTCCATCCAGTCCACCCTGCCTGCACTCTTTTCTTCACTTCTCTAACACACTCCTTTTTACTTTTCACTGTTTACACCAGGTACCTGAACTCCTCCACCTTCACCACCTCTTCTCCCTGCAACCGCACCCCTCCACTGCCCTCCCTCTCATTCACACACATGTACTCTGTCTTACTCCTACTGACTTTCATTCCCCTTCTCTCAGCGTGTACCTCCAGCTCTCCAGGCTCTTCTCCACCTGCTCCCTACTCTCCCCACAAATCACAATATCATCCACAAACATCATAGTCCATGGAGACTCCTGTCTTACCTCATCCTTCAACCTGTCGATCACCACTGCCAACAGAAAAGGGCTCAAAGCCGATCCTTGATGCAGTCCAACCTCCACCTTGAACCAGTCTGTCATTCCTACTGCACACTTCACTGCTGTCACACTAACTTCAACCATGTCCTGCACCACCCTTGCTTTTACATACCCTGCATACTTCTATAGTTAATATCTCTATCTTTATTTATAACTTTATTATTATTTTATTTGACTAGTTTTTATAGTTTTGTATATTTTCATAGCACCAGCACACTATTACAAATTCCTTGTACATGCAACCCATGATACTTAGCAGTAAAGGTGATATTGATTCTGATTACAGTGAGACAATGAAATAGTTACTAATTAGTTACCAATTTCACAAACTCCTGATCCTCTGGGAATTTTACACAGAGTGTTTATAAAAACATCCTCTGTGTGGAGAATCTTAACCACTTTGTCTTTGTGGAAATGTACTTTATGTCATGTAGTGTGTGAGGTGTAAAGAAGTGGGACAGTCAACCATGTATTCACACACACTGCCGGATTCTTTATCGGGTTGGACTCAAAAAATGTACTGAATCAGATACTGAATACTAAATCAGTCTCAGGCTGGAGCTTTACAATTGGACTTTTCCGTATGGTTTACTTTGATGGTGGTGTGTGTTTGCAACATCAGTTCTGACTATTTAGCCAACATTAGAGCAAGCAAGAATGACACTTGAAAAAGCAACCATCTGCAGGACTTCCCTGCTCATGTTGAGAGATAAGTGAAATGGGGTTAGACTTTTAGATTTGAATCCGAGTAGTGAACCAAATAAAAATTCTGTGCAAGCCCTCGGACACATTATTTGGACTTTAGTGATGAGGTTAGCTGATAAGTTGAAGGTTTTCCAAGCAAAGCTCAAGCCTTAGGGGAATACAAGAGGAATAATTAAGTGTTGGGGAGTGTTGACCTCTACTGGGCAATCGTGTTTGGATTCCATCTTCCCTATAAGGCTGAAGTTAACATACTGCATGCACTAGTCAAGGCTGTGGTTGTGTGATTAGCATACCTATTTACTGGAACATGGAGAGCTGGGGCAAAGTCTTTGGATGGACAAACTGCACATTTTTTAGACAGTAGACCGGATAATGTGTGCCAATTATAGGAATATTACACTCCACAGCCCACCAAAAAGCGTCTTTGTCAGGGATTTAAGGAACAGAAGTCATCTAAATAAAGCCTATATGGCTTTTTGTTCAGATTGAGAAAATGGACCTGATTTTTGCTATGAGGGTAACTTTTTTGCTAGATTTGATCTAATCTTTTGAGTTTTAAGTAGAACATTCTACACAACCATGGGGTATCATGGTCATTACTTCAATCCGTTCCCTGCATGAGTGTTTCTGCCTTCTTGGCAGAAACCATTCACGCAATGACTTCATCAAGAGGGTTTGTTGTTTTCACTCCTGTTTGTGTTCGCATCAAGGACAGGATATCAAGGCACAGCCAAGGTTTGATAGGTATGATCCGGTATGGAAGGCTGTAAACACTGCTGTTATTTACAGATGATGTTATCTTGGCTTCATTTGAATTCAGCCTCAACCACATTTTAAACCTTTCATCGCTCCTGAGAGTAAAGTAATTCGGTTACTTTTACTTATTGCAAGAAAAGATGGTGGAACCTTTGTTTCTTGGCATCTGACTTAAAAGAGATGGAAAAGCAGATTGAGATAGATCAGGTCAGTGGCAGCAGCTTATTTTTAAATAAAATCATCTGATTAATAATGAATTAAATCCACTTGACCAAGTGACCAAAAGAATAAGATCAGAAATATCTTCAGAAATATAATATAAGTTGAGGGTTAAGTTAAGTTCAAAGTTAAGTTGAGATGATCTAGGATCTCTCTCTCTCTCTCTCTCTCTCTCTCTCTCTCTCTCTCTCTCTCTCTCTCAATCTCTCTCTCTCAGCTCCCACAAGAACTGTGTCTGGCACATTCCAATAGGCAGAGACAAATCCGAGACAAATCCAGGGCACTTTGGATATTGTTTTATACATTTAAACGTTATCTGTTAACATCTGGAGATCCCTGAGGAGAGGTTTAAATCTGTGATTAATATACATGTATTTCCCCACTTACGATGATGATGCATTCTTATCGTAAATATTGTAAGTCAAATACTGTAATATTGTAAGGCCTAGCCTACCCAGGTATCTTAAAGAACGGTGATCAGTATTTAGTAGTATACTTTAATTTGTTAATAATTTAACAAATTACAGTACATAATTTAGCAAAACTGAGTTATTTATAGTACCATAATGTATAAACTTTACAGTATACTTGTATGTGGGAGTGGGTGCTGGACGAGCACCAGTTTGGAAGTGGAGGAATGGTTTTTAAATTTTGTCGTATTGCTTTCATCATTGTACGATTGAAAAATCGCAAGTCGAACTATCGTAACTGTATATCGTAATCTGTATATCCACATTTAATGCAAATAATTCCAACCAACATAACGCAACTGAAAAACTCAAATATTTCCAAAAAAAAAAGATTTTATAAAAATTGTGTAATATGCTTAAATATGAACAGCACTCTAACTACAAAAGTTATGTACACCCCTTAACTAATGTTTAAATTAAGCAGCTGATGCATTGTTAGCTTTTTGTGTCAGAAAGGTAATTTAATTGCACATTACTGCACATCTTAACGGTAATTAAACTAAACACCTTGTGCCACCCGGATGAGGATGAGGACCCTTCTGAGTGCTTCCTCTAAAGGTTTCTGTTCCTCTTTATGCCATCTTAGGGAGTTTTTCCTTTGCCACAGTCACCATGGTCACTCATTACAATTTAAACTATTTAAAGGCTACATCTACACTAATCCAAATGTGAAAATGGCATTTTCCTCTAAAAACATACACAGTTTAGTTTTCAATAATTTTCCAAAAGTTGCTCATCTACAGTAAAACATCTGAAAACATTTACCTCCATGTACTGACCATGAACAAAACATAAGACACTTCAACCTGCGTTCATTTACATCCCAGCTCTTTGAATTGTCACAAAAATGACAAAGAATTTGCCATAACCCTCCATTTTCACAGTCCACACTGCGATGCAAAAACAAAGATTTAAAAGTATTCACTTTGGAAAGCTTTTTTTTTTAAAAAAGCTATAAAATAAAAACAATGAAAACGATATCTCAGTGTGGTTGGAAGGCCATAAACAAGAGAATAACATGCTTTTCCAACGATAATATATTTGTGTGTACATGGCCTAAATAAATGTACAATTATAAGGAACAAACTTGTACATTCTTTTATAAACCGCTTTAACTCTGTGAAGCTGCTTTGAAATGATGCCCATTGTTAAACGCACTCTACGAATAAAAAATTAATTAAACTAAATTCATACAAAAACAGCTTAGATTTTTGTGGAGTTAATCAGAGTCACTACAGTTGAATGCAGGTATGTACTCATTTCTCATGAGCTTGATGACTGGATGATTCTCATACAAACCTACATAATTTGAAAAGGGGCGTGTGCACTTTTGCGATTCGTTTTAATATATTTTTTCGTTTTAGTTTCCAATAGCATTGTACATGTCATTTTTCAAATGTTATGATTAATAATTTCTTTTTCACATCACAAAAAACATGCAAGATTGTGTAGACTTGTTTTTTACCCACTGTACAGAAGTAACACAAAGCAACATCTTCTTGATAACTGAGGTTTCAGCCAGAAACTTCCCACAAATGCATAAAAAATAATTACAACCAGCCCTCCCCACTGGCTTTCATGCATTTTGGCTATTGTTACTCAAACACACACACATATGGAAGTTTTCATTTGGCTCACTACAGTACATTTTCATGGTACTCAATTCTATACAACAGTTCTGCTTGCTCCAATGTAATTGTACAGCACGGGACAGGATTTTAAGATTCATGTTTTCCACAGTAATGTTTTATTTGAACCAGGCATACAAAGACTTTTTGACATTAATCTCCAAAAAGCCACCGGCCGTGGGTGTGTGGTGAGTGTATCTGCTGTAACATGGCCTCATACACCAGCTGGTGGTAGTCTGACCTTGGGATGTCAAGTCTAGCTGAGCTTTTAGCTTCAAGAAAAAAAAACACAGCAAAAATATCTCTCTACCTTCTGTCAAAATTTGTTCTTATTCAAAGAGAGAAGTCCCTGCAGCATAAGAACATGCCCATGAGACATCAGCAAGCTAGAGAAAACATTTTTTTGTGAGAAAGTGATGAAATACTTGTTTTGAACTGAATCATTATATAACTCCAAATAACAGTAAATATAAAAAAAAAAAACATGTCCAGAAGGCAGCGTCCCGAGACTTTGTTGAACAAGACTTGGATTCAGACTCACTTGGAAGAGATCAAAGTCACGGCCAAATTAATAAATGTAAATGCCACAAAGTTGATCTCTTGCGTGAACATCCCGAAGCTCTGGGTTTTCATCGGCTTTACGGACTCTCACAGAGATCAAATGAAAAAACTTAGGGATGAACAACAAACAGAATGAAGGGAAGGAACAAAAAAAGTGGTGAAAATCTTTTCGATATTGCTCCGGATTAATTCCTATGGCGGTAAAGGCGCACCCTACTGTCAAGCGTTACGAATCCAGTGGCAATGCTTTCTGGGAAATAAAAGGGTGTGATTAGAAGTAGGGTCCTGCTGAGAAGCTAAGCAATACAGTATACATTTACAAAGCTCTTTATTGGATCTACATGATTTTTTTTAGCTGTAATATAGAAGCAGGACTGTAGAATGACACCCCACACAGCACTGGGCAGGAGTTCGGTTGTTGATATGACGGTACATGGGGCTGCGAAAATCAAGGATTTATATTATAAAATGATAATAATACAACAGTTCATCACTTATCAAGGACGACTTTAAATGTAAAAATAATTCCATAGCCTCAGGACAGATTTATTTTTATGAATAGAATTCAACTATTTTAATATTAAACTAATTATTATTAATGTATACAGTTAATTAGTTCTATTTATTGGAGTTTTTCATTCTTAAACTTGGCTGCATGATTAAGAGATTTTGAGGTTGCTATAAAACTAATTCACTTCAAGATTCCCAGTCAAATGACTAAATTAACTACTACTCAATTAAATAAATAATCAAATAATATAATAATTATAATATAATATCTTTACGTTACATCATAATACGTTTGGTCTGATTTACTTAAATCAGTGTTGTGTACAATGACAATGTTCAAGTTTCAAGTTCAAGTTCAAGTTCATTTCTATAGTGCTTTATACACTGGAACAGAATTAAAGAATTATAGTGTGGACTCTACAGGTGTATTTGTGTGTGTGTGTGTGTGTGTGTGTGTGTGTGTGTGTGTGTGTGTGTGTGTGTGTGTGTGTGTGTGTGTGGTGAAAGTTTGAGGTTTGCTCTTGTATTTCGCTCTCACCTGCAACAACCAATCGCAAGTCATATACCACAAATTTGTTCTCTCTCTCTCTCTCTCTCTCTCTCTCTCTCTCTCTCTCTCTCTCTCTCTCTCTCTCTCTCTTTTTTTCTCTTACTCACTCACACACTCACTCACATACTCACTCACACACATATCACACACACACACTTCCAGTAAAACACAGCAGCTTGCCAATAGCTCAACATATCCTTACTTGCTATTCAGCATTTTTTTTTCGTGGCTTTAAAACAGCATCTTCTGGACGGCTGAAACCTGAACTTTCTGCAATAACATTTTGCAAGGGAGCAAAATTCTCGCATTAACTCGACTATTTTACCTCACAAAGCCTCCTGCCATAAATTACCCTGAGTAATCCTGTTTACTCAAACTGTTTCTGACTTTTCATTTGCATTTGCACTTGGCAGTGTGGAGGCATCAGTAGATAAGGCATCAGTAGATAAGTACGCCTAATAATCATCACAAGGTTGTGGGTTCAAAGCCCAGGATTGCCAGGAGTAGGGACTGTGTAGCACCTGCATTTGTCCTTCATACAACCTTAGTAAAGCCTGCATAGTAAAGCCATCACAGGCCTTACACAGGCCCTACAGAGTCCCTGGGCCTGTAGAGAGCCTGTGCTGAGCCTATATACAGCCTGTGTAGAACCTGTATAGAGCCTGAATAGAACCTGTGTAGAGCCTGAGCAGAGCCTGAATAGAACTCTTATAGAGCCTGTGTTGAGCCTGAATAAAGCCTGTATAGAGTCTGAGTAGAGCCTGTATAGAGCATTTGTAATGCCCTTTATAGAGCATGTATAAAACCTGTATAATGCCTGTGTTGAGCCTGTATAGAGCCTGAGTAGAGCCTTTATAGAGCCTGTGTAGAGCCTGTATACAGCCTATGTAATGCATGTATAGAGACTGTATGAAGTGTATGTAGAGCATGCATAGAGACTGTACAGAGCGTGTGTAGACCCTATATAGAGCCTGTGTAGAGCCTGTATAGAGACTTGATCACTGAATCACTTGCATTAGACCAATAAAGCAATCATGAAGTAATACTTTCTCACTTTAAAGGGAGGACAGCATGGGAGTTTCAAGTCAAGTCAAGTCAAGAGGCTTTTATTGTCATTTCTACTATACACAGTGGTACACAGTACACAGTAAAAACAAGACAACGTTCCTCCAGAACCCTGGTGCTACACTAGACAACCTAAAGCTACAACACACCACAAGCTACATAATGTGCATCGAGTGCAACCTGGTGCAAACAGTGCAGACAAAAAACAGTACAGACAGACAGTGCAGACAGAAAACACAAGACAACACAAGACAAGACAAAAAAGCAATATAGCGCCGATTAGTAAACCTACTGTAAACTCAAATTATACAGTACTGTGTGAGGTGAAATGTAAAATGTAAAAACTATAACTGGGAGTAAATAAAAACAGAACATACAGAACAAAGTAGTGCAAAAGAACAGCAGCAGTCAAGAGGTTACAGCATGTAAACATTATACTATAATACAGTCAAAGGTGCATAAACAGCATGTAAACAGTATAATAGTGATAAATAGGCATCTTTAACATTCTGCAGGAAAAAAAAAACAGAAATGCTCAGAATTGTAAATCAAAGTAAACCTTAAAAAAAGCCAGGGAGCTTTTTTCATTATGCTATAGCGGCAGTGATTTCCAACGCTTGTCCAGCATAGTCCACAGAGTTTTTCCCGCCCTGACACTCACTCCTACTCAGACAGCACCTGAATATCAGATACACGCACACAAAGAGAGTTGATGTGAAAAGTCAACCCCAGTTATAAATGCTGCTTTTCTGTGGACAAAAAAAAAGATGGATACAAAACATTTTTTCATTAAAAATAAAAAGATAAATAAATACATAAATAAATAAATAAATAAATAAATAAATAAATAAATAAATAAATAAATGTGCAAAAAGTTGGTTGTATAAGTGTGCACCCCCTTAAAAACCAGGGCATGTGTCTGTGTTCAAACAGAACCAATTCCCATTCAAACTCATGTTCAAATGTAATTATACCTGCCATCAGTGAAGGGATTCTAATGAGCCCCAAATTAAGATCAGCTGTTTCTGTATGATTTTGTTTTTTGTAGTTATATCCAACTTCTGAAGCTGAAGCCAGTTTCCTCAAAGAGCTTACAAACCATTTATAGGTTCTCAGTGTTAAAAGAAATCGATCAAAAGTTAATGCAATAGAATTTTAAAGACAAGCCACTTCTAGTGCCATCATCAAAAAAAATGTAATCATAAAAAATATAAAAATCAAGAACACTTTTAAAAGACCTTTAAACTCTGTGGGTTCTGGTCACTCATTGCATGTGTGAATATCTCATATCTTATTTACATGTGGGCTATGAATCAGGGTGAAATAACAGAAGCCCTTTCTCCTAAAAAAAAAACCATGTCTTAGCCCTGTTGCCACACCATGATGTCCACCCAACGTGCACTATACCCATGGCGAAGCATGTGGGTGGCAAAGTCTTCAGATAGGACTGGATTCAAGGAAATCGTCGATGTAAATGCAGAAACATTCCATCCACAGTTTGTGCCTGGTTGCACTCAGTATTCAGAGTCAAACATGAATCTGACCAGCTTAGAGTTACTGTTAACTGAAGATGAACACAGTATATGCTTCTTAATATTGAAATGGATCTAGTAGCATTAAATACTAATCCTGATAAATATTACTTTTAATTATCCTGATAATAAATACCACCTACATATAAGTATTATACAATTAATATATTAAAACAATAATTATTTCTAAGTTTCCTAACTATTAAAATGCACATTTTATCTATTTTTCAAAGTATAAACATCAACGGATCCATTGCATTTATTTATATCCAGTGCATATTCAGTGTGATTTAAAACTTGATTCTGACACAGCAGATTTTCTCCATCTATCTGCATCTGATCTTTCAAACCAACCTGCATCCTAGTGATGCTCAAAAATAGAAGGAAGAGAAAGAGGAAATTCTTATTTATCTTTTGTTTCTTCTGTGCTTCTGAGATGGCAGAAGGATAAAGGACAGTTTCCTTTTTCGTCTATCAACGATTCATTTACAGGAAAAGAGACAGATCCGTTATCTCGCTGCAGTCCTTTACAAGTGCTCCAAAGTAAATATGGCTCTCGATCAGGTCACCGCTTTTTTCTCTGGACTTCGACTTCCCCTCCATGCTGAACGCTGAACTGGTGTCACCTCCCTGTAAAATGTAGGACTTCGCTCTGGGCTCCTCAAAGTGACTTTCTTCCCTTAACTTATTCCTTCTGAAACCCTCTCAATCCTCATGCAGTCCCTATAATTCTATGGAATTATAGTGTTTGTGTTGTTCTGTAAACAACCATGCCTCTACATGATTTTAAAAGCTATAAGTCTTTTCCATAAATTGTCACTCTGAGTTCAATTCAGTTTTATTTTATTTGTATATGATCACAAAGCGGCAGAATAAATCAATATTTAAATGCAAGTTAATTCCTAATGAGCAAGCCAGGCACAACTATATATATAATTATTATGGATGTGAGGTGATTCGCATCTCGATGCATAGCCAACAGAGGTGACAAAAGTACACACATCCTTCACTTAAGTAGAAGTACAGATACTCATGTTTTAAAATACTCTGGTAAAAGTTCTGACTACACTTTTTTACTCAAGTAAAAGTAAAGAAGTTTGGGCTCTGGCATTTACTTAAGTAAAATGTTTTAGTGTCACCCTGGTAACTGGACCTCATATCATATTAAAATTAGGGCTGTCAATCGATTACAATATTTAATCATTATTAATAGCATGATTGTGATGAATTAACTCAACATTAAACAAAAAATAATCGCAAATTTTTATCTGCTCTAAATTTACCTCAAAATAAAACTTTTTAATTTTTGATACTTTATTTAACATACCCATGGACAAATACGGATGGTTTATGCAAAGGTATGTTTATATTAGTAAAACCAAACTCAATTTTGAGCATGAAGACAAAATATTCTATGTATGTGTTTATATGTAAAGGTTTTAAAGAAATTATGGTGTTGTAAATTCAAGGACAACAAACTGTAGTTTGATATGTTTCCACACAGACGGTTAATGATGTCTTTATTTTACAAAAAACACTGCATCTTGCACTATGTGTATACAAATAAAAGAAGACCCTTTACAGTTTTGAATGATGTATTGCTCTTATATGTACAATCAAAAAAGATTAATTTAAGTTCGTTTTGGCATTATGAGGAAAAAAATCCACGAAACGTGTCGGCAGATTTGTCGACCCCCAGAGGGTTAATTGTGTGAATAATGGTGGATTTTGGTGCTGATTGGAGACTTGGCACATCAGTAAAACAAATGTTTACTGAAAGAAAAAAAAATTTCGGTGGATTTTTTATTTTATTTATCTGAATAAAGAAAGGACATTGTGAATAAATGTGTGTTGCGTTGAAGATTTTAATTTCGCCCCTTTTATGTTTTAATAATGTTTTTTATAAAAATAGTCAAAAGGAAATGCGTGTTAATAAAATGTATGCCATTAAAATGTATTTGTGTTAACGCGTTAATTTTGACAGCCCTTATTAATATATTAAAACAAAATGAATTTCAAATTGTGTTACCTAATGAATGTGTCCAGGCTGAACATCCACCATATAGAACACAAGCAGAGAAAAGATGATGATGGTCAGGTGATCAGGAATGTTTTTGTTCTCAGTAATGTTTACATCACTGACTCCCTCTGTCTCATCAACGTTAACCCCAGACTTCTCGTTGCCTTCTCGTTATTACTAGGTGGATGTCCTGCGTCATTAATAAACAAGCTTCAGTTAGTCCAGAATGCAGCAGCCAGAGTTCTTACAAGGTCAAGAAAATATGATCACATAACCCCGATCTTATCGTCCCTACATTGGCTTCCTGTTAAGTTTCGAATAGACTACAAACTATTACTTCTCACTTATAAAGCACTAAATGGTTTGGCTCCCATATATCTATCCAGTCTTTTACCTCGCTACAATCCGCCACGCTCCCTGAGATCTCAAAACTCTGGGCTTTTAGTAGTTCCTAGAATAGCAAAGTCCACTAAAGGTGGTAGAGCTTTTTCACATTTAGCTCCTAAACTCTGGAATAGTCTTCCTGACGGTGTTCGGGGCTCAGACACACTCACCCAGTTTAAGTGTAGATTAAAAACATATCTTTTTAGCAAAGCCTACACATAACACACATCACATCATAACCTTGTGCTCCAGAACATCTGATCACATGCACATTATCAACTTGTGCTGTTAATATCATGAACAGCAGCTACGCTAATTCCTCTCCACTGCTTCTCTTTCTCTCCCCATCCTGAGACACCCTGAGGTTTGGCCAGCTCCAGTCACCACCCACCTCGTGATGATTACGGACCTTTGAAGAAGTAGATGCCGAACTCACAAACATCCCGAACCATCTAGAGACGTACCAGTGCCATTTGGATCCCGCTACATGTGTGGAGTTTGGCATTGGACCTCCTGGAGTGTTAAAGGCTCTGGCATGGAGAAGTTGATGCTGGATCTGTGGTGATCACAAATGCTGAGCTCATAAAACTCGGAGCTACTAACCATATAGACTGTATAAGACTGCAGAAAGAACATCACTTATAATCTTATACTCCAGTAATCATGTTAGTTCTCACTCTCCAGTGTTCTGTATTGTTGAAAGATTTATGATCAAACTCTTGATGTCACCCAAAATGAGGATGGGTTTCCCTTTTGAGTCTGGTTCCTCTCAAGGTTTCTTCCTCATAACATCTAAGGGAGTTTTTCCTTGCCACAGTCGCCACAGCTTGCTCATCAGGGACAAATTCACACCATTCACAATCACTGTTGATTTGTGTAAAGCTGCTTTGAGACAATGTCTGTTGTGAAAAGCGCTATACAAATAAACTTGACTTGACTTGACTTGACTTCTGCCCTGTTCATTGTTGGCTTCGTAAACTAGCCTACGTCTGTGGTGTGTGAGAGCCAGGAAATGATACACCATTGCTGCGCAATGACAGAAAATAGGTTGAAGGGCTCAAAATGATGAGAATAAATTTTTACATTTCACCAAATAGATTAAAACTACACTGTGTGCACAATTGTTAAGCAAGTTGTATTTTTGAGGATATATTTTGTTATTGTACATCTACAGTGCTCTTGGTCAATCCAAAATGTTAACAAACCCTCAAACCTAAACATTTAAGTAGTAAAAGTGAAATTTTGGCTTTCTTAAGAGAATATCTACATGTACACCATTATTAGGCAACTATTAGTGTGCAGAATTATTATGCAACTAAATGAAAAACAAAGATTTTTCCATCTCACTTGTTTATTTTCACCTGTTAAAGTGAGAATAATAAACAAACTCAAAATTTACAAAAGAACATTTCTGAAATTTCAAAAAGAAAACCTCAGTGACCAATAAAGCCACCCTTCTTTTCCATAACAGTCACAAGCCTTCCATTCACAGAGTTAGTCAGTTTCTTGATCTTTTCAGAATCAACTTTTTGTGTCTGCCGCAACCACGGCCTCCCAGACACTGTTCAGAGAGGTGTACTGTTCACCTTCACTGTACATTTACTGCTTAAGAAGGGCCCAAAAGTTCTCAATAGAGTTTAAGTCAGGTGAAGAAGGGGGCCATGTCATTAGTTTTTTTTATCTTTAAGGCCTTTACTGGCCACACAGTGGAGTACCTGATTGCATGTGATGGAGCGCTGTCTTGCAAAGTCTTCCTGAAAGATGCAGACTTTTCCCTGTACCACTGCTTGAAGAAAGTGTCTTCTAAAAATTGGCAGTAGGTCTGAGAGTTGATTTTGAGTCCATTTTCAACCCGAAAAGGTCCAACTAGCTCATCTTTAATAATACCTGCCCATACTAGTACCCCACCTCCACCTTGCTGGCATCGAAGTGTCAGAGTCGAAGTGGAGTTCTGTGTCCGTTACTGATCCAACCATGGGCCCATCCATCTGGTCCGTCAAGATTCACTTTCATCTCATCAGTCCACAAAACCTTTAAAAAAATCTGTCTTCAGATATTTCTTGGCCCATTCTTGACGTTTCAACTTATGTGTCTTGTTCAGAGGTGGTCGGGTTTCAGCCTTTCTTACCTTGGTCATGTCTCTGAGAACTGAACACCTCGTACTTCTTGACACTCCAGGTAGTTTGCAGTTGTGGAATATGGCAGCACTGGAGGATAATGGGTTCCTGGTAGCTTCATGTTTGATTCTTCTCAAATCTTCGGCGGTTAATTTGAGTCTTTTCTTCTTGTTCGTTTCTTGCGACCCTGTTGACTATTTGCTACAAAACGTTTGATGGTTCTGTGATCACACCCCAATATCTTAGATATTTCAAAAGTGCTGCATCCCCGTGAAAGACTTATTAAAATTTTTTACTTTTCAGAGTCAGTTAAATCTCTGTTTGGGCCCATTTTTCCTGAGGAGAAGAATCTGCCTAATAATTATGCACACCTTGATAAAGGGGTGTTGCTCTCCATAGGCCACACCCTCCATCATAACACAAATACACATCACCTGATATGCATTAAATCCAATAAGCATTCAAGTTTAATCAGCTTGGACTTGAAAAATTATGGATAGAATGATGATATGGTCAAAATAATCACTTGCCTAATAATTGTGCACACAGTGTAAAGTAATGAGCCGGTTTTGAAAATGTAAGAAGTAGAAAGTACAGATATTTGTGTAAAAAAAATTAAGTGAAAGTAAAAAGTTATAGTGAAATAAATAGTGATGTAAAGTACTGATACCAGAAAAATCTACTTAAGTACAGTAACAAAGTATTTGTACTTCGTTACATCCCACATCTGATAGCCAACAGTATGATACATTAAAGATACATATGAAGCAGCTACTGATGCGATATGATACACCCTGATAACAATGCACTGCCTCTGCTATGTTAATCTATATACTATGTGACCCTCAGGATACGCCTCGCGCTCCGTAGTGTTGTCAGACCTCATATTCATGTAGCAGTAGAAAACGCAAAAATAGAATCATTTTTAAATACAAAAAATCATCGAGGCAAATAATTTTTTGGACCATTATTACAGACACACCACAGGCTAAACTCTAGAGCGCTCTGGACAGGTACACACATAGACCCTGCAGAATGAACAGAAAGAAAACAGTGAGGGGTGAGAAGAAGATTCATATGAAAGCCCATTTCCACCACATAAAAAAAGGGTTTGCCTATTTTTGACTTTATTTCTGACAATTCCGATTTGATTTTTTTCTCGCAATTACAAGCTTTTTTCTTGCAATTCTGACTTTTTTCTCCCAATAGCAACTTTATTTCTTGCAATTCCGACTATTTTTTTAGCCAATCGGGTAGCGTCACCCTCCTCTGTAGTGCCAGAGAGTTTTAAACATTGGAAATGAAAAAAGCTACAATCTATTGAATCGCATGGTTTTAAACTAAGCCTCCAATCCCTGGAGAGAACTCTGTCTAACCATCAGCTCTGGAGGAGATGGAACAAGACAGATGAAGCAGAGGTTCATACACCAACAACTTCAGGCCTACTACACACACACACACACACACACACACACACACACACACACACACACACACACACACACACACACACACACACACACACACACACCTGCCATCAAGCATGCAATTCTGGGTGTCAGTTTCCCAAAAAAATATATATTTGTATCACTAATCATTGTAATGTGTTACAGGGAATTTGCTTACAAGTGTAAAAACTGTAAAAGACGGGGTAAACTAAAAGGGTTAATCAAAGCCAAATGCTACCTGGAAGAAATTGTCAGCACTGACACACAGGATTGAATTTGTCATCCTGCTTTACCCCGCCTTGCAATCAAGGCCTTGCTGAGCAACTAATTGAATAATTTGCACTGGCTGCTCTCAATTTCCACTGATTCACCCAGAAGGCAGACACGTGAACCATTAGACCATTAACCCTCCAGCAATCAAAGAGAACACAGTGTTCAGCTTTTGAATTTGGAAAACTACCAACACCAGCATTCAGCTGCCTTCTGAGCACTATTCTGTCTGAACAACTTAACAGTATAGTACACAATGTTTGTAGATGAGTTAACAAAACTAGAGTTACTACAGAACACCGGATTTGGGCTACAACCACACACATTTTTACCCTTCAATCTACCAACGCTGTCACAAAAAGCAATAAAGTCCTTGAGTCCTGGCACATTGACATCAGGGAGTGAGATGTTCCATTTCCCCGTCCCACCTACCCCTAACCACTGTTTATCACAGTATTTATTCACCAGCACTGATTGAGCGCCATGGTTCGAATTAACAGACAGACAGAGGAGGCGCAAAATCAAACAAGAACCATGTTTTCCTCAAGTGCAATTATCAACGGGGTTAGAGAGCTTCTCGGACACTGCATGCTAGCGCTCTGACAGTTTTAATCCCCCAAACATTTTCAGCATTGCTAAAGACAGAGGGAATGAATCGAGATGCGGAACAACTTTTGGACTCATCATCATGGAGATCCAGGACGGTCATGGGGTCATGTGAGGAGAAGTAAGAGTGTATTAGTGCTGGCCATGGTGGGAGACTCAGGGGATAGAGGAAGATCCTGCGCTACCGTCCCACTGTGGATCACTTCCTTTCCAGAAATTGATCCTGACTCCTAAACTCTTCAGGTCTTCAGGGACTTGCAGCAGGAAAGAGAAGCTTGAGCAGATCTGGACTCTTCTGGCCAGTTCCTGTATTAATTACTGTGTCCTGGCTGCATGAGAACAGAATTAGCCCTAGCACATCTGCACTGTACAGTTTGTGATTCTGTATATCATTCCTATTGTTTTGTCGTTACCTGCTACTGTTTAAATGCAATAAGTAATTATAAGTTGCAAAACTTCAGAGCAGAACTGACTCACGCCAACTAAAACTCTCTGGAAAAGTCTCCTGTCCTGATCCGACCTTCAATAACGTTCGGTGCGCTGAGAATCGATGCGCCCTGACGTGTCTGGCTCCAACTGCCAAACCATAAACACTGCTACATTATTTCTGTCAGACTAACCTAAAACATAAACAGCAATTTATCCTCTCCACGAGTGGGCTGAGAACATTCTTTTGTCCTGAAAAAAATTCCCCGGCACTTTCGCTCCTGTCTGACACCTCGCCATGCACACAAAACGTGGTGCACCAAAAAAAGAAAGCATCACACTGCTATGTGTCCATCACAACTCATTTTAACACTCTTCTGAGCCTTTACTGGGTTGCATGAACGGATGAACTGATGAAGGTACGGAGGGATGTAGGTGTGTGTAGCACCTCGTTGCGTCAGGCACTCGGTAGAAATGAGGGGGATTTCCAGCTCTGGAGCGCACAGGTGTCTTTTGTGCATTGTCTTTAAAAACACATAAAGACACAGAGTCTTCTATTACATGATGAACTGCAATATTGAACACACTCAATGTGATGGATGAAACTTTTTCTTCCCAACTTTGGTTTCAACATGAATGCTTTTTGGACTGAAAGAGGAGCCAAGCACTGTGGGGTTCATGAGAAAAGTTCAACAAAATCATATGTTTATGTGTGTGTGTGTGTGTGTGTGTGTGTGTGTGTGTGTGTGTGTGTGTGTTTCGATGTACTGGTATGTAAAGAATAACTTCATGTGCATCAAAAAGAATGGAATGTGTTTTGTCTAAAAAGAGCAATTGATTTCGATACACACACACACACACACACACACACACACACACACACACACACACACACACACACACATTAATAATGATTAATGTGTGCGTACCTGTAATAATAGTGATTTTTACATAAAATCTTATAAACAACAACTTGCATACTGAGTATGAGTTTTTAAATTGTCATCAGTTTCAGCACAGTAGAGTCCAACAAGATTTCTTCTTTCTCTCTCTCTCTCTCTCTCTCGCACATGCGCTCTCTCTCTCTCTCTCTCTCTCTCTCTCTCTCTCTCTCTCTCTCGCGCTCTTCCTCTCTCTCTCTCTCTCTCTCTCTCTCTCTCACGCGCTTCCTCTCTTTCTCTCTCTCTCTCTCTCTCTCTCTCTCTCTCTCTCTCGCGCTCTTCCTCTCTCTCTCTCTCTCTCTCTCTCTCTCTCTCTCTCTCTCTCTCACGCGCTTCCTCTCTTTCTCTCTCTCTCTCTCTCTCTCTCTCGCACATGCGCGCTCTCTCTCTCTCTCTCTCTTTCTCTCTCTCTCTCGCGTGCTTCCTCTCTCTCTCTCTCTTTCTCTCTCGCACATGCGCTCTCTCTCTCTCTCTCTCTCTCTCTCTCTCGCACATGCACTCTCTCTCTCTTTCTCTCTCTCGCACATGTGCTCTCTCTCTCTCTCTCTCTCGCACATGCACTCTCTCTCTCTCTCTCGCACATGTGCTCTCTCTCTCTCTCTCTTTCTCTTACTCGCACATGCACTCTCTCTCTCTCTCTCTGTTGAGTTAATTATGCTTCTAAGGTACAAGTGACCAGTGTTACTGTCCCTTACTCTTTTTGGATCTGCCTGCCTAAAAATTAGTTCTTCGCATATTTCATCTTGCTCGGAAACTGGGGTCAGAGGGCAGAGTCAGACATGAAACGGTGCCTCTGGAGCACAGAGGATTAAGGACCTTGCTCAAGGGCCCAAGAGTGGCAGTTTGGCAATACCAGGACTTGAACCCTGACCTTCCGATTAGTAACCCCGCACCTTAACCACTGAACTACCACTCCATGCTCAAACAGCTAATGTAACATCAGCTGGTGTTCCTTTGCCTTACGCTTCACACAACAAATAAATGTAAACATCTAGAAGCATCTCTGATCATAGAGTTCTTCTGCATGAATTAACACTCCAGTAACTCCTGGGCCCCAGAACTAGATGAAGCATATATGAAAACTGATTTCTACATGGTTCATTAAATTCAAAATGAAACCCTCATGAAATACAGCAAATGGTCTGCTGTGTAACCACAGAGCGATTGTTTAATGCTAATTCCATGTGTGTCACTGCACAATTATTTACGGCCTGCAATGTATACTCGATGTTGCTAATAGTTTTGGCATGTGTTTTAGAAAAAAGTGGTTCAATTAGCAGGAGTCTGAGAGCGGCATACCAGGTCCCGAGGGAAGGGCCAGTTGTCATGGGTACTCGTGCGTCAAAACGAGCCATGTCTCTCCGACTTTCGATCTGTTCTCTCTCTCCATCACCACTACAATTAGACTTAAAGCCTCACTCTGTGGTGCCAAAGCTCTCCATTTTTATTCCCTTGGAGGAAAAGAGGACTCTCTCTCTCTCTCTCTCTCTCTCTCTCTCTCTCTCTCTCTCTCTCTCTCTCTCTCGCTCTCTCTGTGTTTTTTTAATAAACTTTTAAAAATGGAAAGAAAGTTTCGGTGTGGTTCCTTTCATTGTTTGTTTTTCTAGCCTTTACAGTCTCAGGCTCCCCACACTCAACCAGTCTCAAATCTGTTCTTCTGCTCTTATGTTACATAATGATGAGGATGCTGAATCCCATTTAAGAGGTGTTGCTTCCCCTAAATGGCTTTTATTCATCCTCTCTGAGCCCAGTTTTTAAATTTGTAAAAAAAAAAAAAAAAAAAAAAAAATTTAAATCAGGGGTCTATATATATTTTTAACTCTTTAGGAATACAGATTCATTTATGGTGGAAACATGCTAATGCAAGCAACTTGTCAAGTATTCACAGACTGAGCAGGTCATTCTAAGCATGAGATTTAATTCAATTTAATTAATTTATATTTGTACAGCACTTTTAACAATAACCATTGTCTCAAAGCAGCTTTACACAGATAATGTGGTGATTAAAAGTGAATATGTTCTTTATAAGTAGGTTTGTCACTGATGAGCAACTGTGAGGAAAAACTCCCTGAGATGGCGATAGGAAGAAACCTTGAGAGGAACCAGACTCAAGAGGGAACCCATCCTCATCTGGGTTGCACCGAATGTCCATTTGTAGCAGATATACAATGTTGACGGGTGCAGTGATGATGATCAGAAGCGAACTGTATTCTCATACAGTATATACCTGATGTTCTCATGGTTGTGTTAAAAGCTTAAACTGTAATATTCACATTAAGGCTGTAGGAATTAAGGAGGCCATACACCCAAGGCTAATTAAACTGGGCATTTAAAGTCCCAGTAGCCTCCAAATGGCTATTGCCTTCTTTACCAATGTTGTAGCAGCAGAAGGTGGTTAAATGCAGGTCTTGAACCAAAAGGAATGTGGAGATAAGCTTGAGGGATAAGAGCTGAGAAAGCACACCTAAACCTTTTCATAACACAATTATTTAGGTGGTCTTTTCTCCTATGTCCTTTGGTACAAGGTAGAATGAAGACTGAGGTGTGTTTCAGATGGGGGGGGGGGGGGGTGTTATAAGTCTGGTTTCTCTCTTTCTTTCTTCCTCGTACATATGTCAGGGAGCATTTCTTTGCCACAGTCACCACAAGGGATAAACTAAACATCTATTTACTTTCGTAAAGCTGTTTCTGTACAATGTCCATTGTTAAACCTCCTATACAAATAAAAATGAATAAAATTTAGAAGAATTACATGCAGCAGAGCAAGGCGTGGAAATACTCCCTAAGATGGGACGAGGAAGAAACCTTGAGAGGCGCCAAACTCAAAAGGGAACCTCATTCTTAACCCAGAATGTCTATTCATAATTGTTCTATCATTGTGGAGATGGTCAACTGTTCACTTATGAACACTTAATTGCAAACAGGTGATTGGAGTCTTAGGTAAGTGTAGCAAACTTTCTATATTAATTACAGTCCAAATCCATGATCTATGATTCTTGAGTTTAACCCTCCACAGTAACTCATGGCCATTTAAGCTAAGTGCTGCAGGCATGACAAACCAGAGCAAAAAAAATTTCATAATCAGATCATTACGTTCTCACTTGTGGACCTGCCTGGCTGGGAGAGGACCACCTGTCCTTTGCAGGGTTTCTGTGGTGCCCCGTTTTTTGCAGGGTAATTCCATTATTTACCATTATTTACCTCTATTATTGACCTGTAGGGGGACTGAGGCATTAAAGCTTAATTCAATATGCTGCATTAGAAAGATGCTTTGAGGTGAGAGTGAGATGTTTCCCCAGGAAAATGGCATAGAAGTGACAGTTATTTTCCAACAGCTGACTGGGTGAAGCCTGAGGAGTTATCTGGGTAATCTGGGGATTGTGCAACTTTTAATTAAGGATGAACTCCTGGTACTTTTCCTTAACTGAGTTACATAAGGCTGCTAATTGTTGTACAGTATATTGGGGCTTAAAAGCAAAGTTTATTTTTTAGTCATTTATCTTTTTGTGAAAAAATACTAGCTGGTAAAAAGGTTGTAGGTTTTGGAGCAAGATTAAGTCCGATTCAGCCTAGTGAGAGTGTAACCAAAATTCCGAGCCACAAGATAATTAGTTAGCTCATGATCACTAGGAATCAATTTAAAGAATTGTTGAAGTACACAGCATAGATAGAATTCCCAGCCACAAAATAAACATGGCCCTGTCCCACACACTCTCCAACACATCTATTAAAGATTTTACTGATTATATTTGTTTGATGTTCTTTGCTGTTGGCTGCTAATGTACAATGTATCAGATCACTCATTTATCTAAAGGTGTAGTGTTTATTTTCAAGAATTGAGGCAGCAAAAACATTTCACCGCAATATGGATGGACTGAATAAATTTGTATTAGTTGTCATTTGAGCCACTGTTTCCATGACGCGAATAAATCCGGAGCAATGAGAGAAAGCAGCTGCGGTGATTTGCTAAGGGTGTTTAGGATGCAGTTGGACTGGGCTTCAAGTCTCCAAAGGAAAATACAGACCAGAAAGGACTTGTACTTTACCACTGCTGAGTCAATACAACACAGAATTATGCAATTGTTATGATTATATTGTGCAGTAATTGTTTAATAATAATAATAATAATAATTATTATTATTATTATTATAAATAATTGTATTAATAAACATGCTCAAAACCCAAAATTCTAAAAATGGATATATCATAGACGATATTAAAAGTTTATAATAAACAAATAATTAAAAACTAACATTTCCTGAAAGAAAAATTATAATTGAAATAAAAGTCACTTTTGTAATATAGAAATTGTATTGTGCATTTTGTTTCCAGGTTTTGTGACAGAAATATTGCATAGTATTTTTTGGGGTTCTTTTGTTTTAGTTTACTCAATACTTTACAGTGGTTTATTCTTATTTTCCCGCACCAGCCTTGGTGGTCTTAATCTGACAGAAACAGCCATGGCTGACTCGTGCTCCTGTCTGAATTTTAATCCTATTAAAGCTGGAGCAGCCATTACGGAGATTTAATACCGACCTTCTCTTTTCATGGCTGCTGAGGAATGAAGAGGTAACAGGGGAAGAAAAGAAAGAATTCCCCAGCTGCATGTGGACGTCTGATATTCAGGGAAATGTAACAGATACAAGAAAGTACACAATGCTATAAATACACAAAAAAATCAAATCAGTATGTATTAAATACATATAGTGCACAAGTTCAACCTGACGAGAACAGTATGCAGAAAGACACACACACACACACACACACACACACACACACACACACACACACACACACACACACACACAAGAAAATAATTTTAGGACTCATCTCTCTTTACAGAGCAGTCAGATGATACAAAAAATACAAAAAAACCCATGCAGCCACATCTACAGAACTGCCCTCTAGGCTGATGATCCTGATCATATTTGTAGAAAATGTCTCACTGCCCAGTTATTTTGTAAAAACTGTACTGGTCTAATTTAATTCATACAAGGTTTCATACAATGTCAGATGTTTTTTTGTTTTGTTTTTTTTACAACAGCCAACAGGTTTAAAATAAACCATATTACTTATACACACAGTATTTTTATCCTGGATGCCTGTGAGGAAGAATAGCACGTGAGGTAATAAAGTGATTGTGAGGTTCTTCTACATCAGAAGTACAAGGAACAATTTGGAGTATCTCTTGAAAGAGTGCGTACAGACTAATGATTTATACAGTGAACTAATTATTCACTACTTTTATTACAATGAATACTACTACAATAATAAAATTAATAATATTAATAATAATAATAAATAAATCAGAGACTGAGAATAGAATAGAATAGAATAGAATAGAATAGAATAGAATAGAATAGAATAGAATAGAATAGTGCATTGCTCCTGGTCGTGCTCAAGTAACACTCATTTTCATGGAACACTTCTGCCATCTTGTGGACAGAACAGTTCAGGTTTCCACATAATCACAGTATTGAACTCGGGGGTCCCTGACTAAGGATTTACAGAGTCGAATCAGAATTGTTAAATCTTGCTTACACTATAGTCGACGGATAGTCAAAACATGTGTGTTTGTTTATGTGTTTCTGGACGACAACACCAGATTGTCATTAAATAATTCCTCATTACATTTTAAACATGCAATATACATAACATCACACAAAGATATAGAATAAAATATATAAAAACATTTTAGATCAATAAACCTAGAAAAATAACAAATAAATAACTAAATAAGCGCTCTAAGTACACACAACATCAATGCACCGAAAAAATGAACTGACAGAATGAAATTAGAACAGATTATACCTTTACAGAGTCTCCCAGACATTGTTAAATATTTAAATTCCTGCTGCTCCTGTGTCGGTCATATGGATCATAAAAAGTAAAAGTTGAATGTGTCACAGGGGGATTTATTCACACACATTAAAAATACTGATCAAAAGCTTATTTCTTTTCACTTCTTTATTTACAGCATTATCATAATAGGCTGTAAAATAACTTATCGGTAGTTCGATCAGACACTGAGCACCCCATGTAACCAAAATGGCATGATTCTTATTTCATAACACCTCTGCAAATATTTGACTGTGAGATTAGTAGTCAAATCTATTTGGGGTCAACCCTAATATAGAATAGATCATCACAGGTCTCCGGTGCACTCCAGCCCAGGTAAATGGGGAGGGTTGCGTTAGGAAGGGCATCCAGCGTAAAAACATGTGCCAAATCAAATATGCAGATCACGAATCAGAATTTCATACCGGCTCGGTTGAGGCCCGGGTTAACAACGACCGCCACAGGTATCGTTAGCCGACAGGGTACCGGTGGAAATTGGGCTACTGTTGGCCAAAGGAGGAGAAGGAGAGGAGGAAGACATCTACAGAGACAGCAGGAAAAGTGGAGGAGAGTGGAGGTTCGGGTTGGTACTTTAAATGTTGGTACTATGACGGGTAAAGGGAGAGAGATAGCTGATATGATGGAGAGGAGAAAGGTAGATATGTTGTGTGTTCAGAAAACCAAGTGGAAAGGGAGTAAGAACAGGAACATTGGAGGTGGGTTTAAACTGTTCTATCATGGTGTGGATGGAAAGAGAAATGGTGTAGGGGTGATTCTGAAGGAAGAGTACAGTAAGAGTGTAGTGGAGGTGAAGAGAGTTTCTTATAGAGTGATAAACGTGAAGCTTGAAGTTGAAGGGGTGATGATAAATGTCATCAGTGCTTATGCTCCACAAGTGGGTTGTGAGATGGAGGAGAAGGAAACATTCTGGAGTGAGTTAGATGAAGTTGTGGAGAGTGAACCTAGGAAAGAACGATTGGTGATTGAGGCAGATTTTAATGAGCATGTTGGTGAAGGAAACAGATTAGTAGGTGATTAGTAAGTATGGACCAGATGACATACAGGTAGAAGCATGGAGATGTTTAGGAGAGATGACAGTGGAGTTTTTATCCAGGTTGTTCAAACAAGATTTTGAAAGGTGAGAGGATGCCTGAGTAATGGAGAAGGAGTGTGCTGGTACTGATCTTTAAGAATAAAGGAGATGTGCAGACCTGCAGTGACTACAGGGGAATAAAGTTGATCAGTCACACCATGAAGTTATGGGAAAGAGTAGTGAAAGTCAGGCTGAGAGAAGAGGTGACCATCTGTGAGCAACAGTATGGTTTCATGCCGAGGAAGAGCACCACAGATGCCTTATTTGCTTTGAGAGTGGAGAAGTGTGTGCTTTGATGGAGAAGTGTAAAGAAGGACAGAAGGAGCTGCATTGTGTGTTTATGGATTTAGAGAAAGTGTAAGACATAGTGGAGAGAGGAGTTGTGGTATTGTATGAGGAAGTCAGGTGCACACCTGAGAGAAGTATGTGAGGGTGGTGCAGGACATGTATGAGGACAGTGTGACAGCAGTGAAGTGTGCAGTAGGAATGACAGACTGGTTTAAGGTGGAGGTTGGACTGCATCAAGGATCGTCTCTGAGCCCTTTTCTATTTGCAGTGGTGATGGACAGGTTGACAGAAGAGGTCAGACAGGAGTCTCCATGGACTATGATGTTTGCGGATGATATTGTGATTTGTGGTGAGAGTAGGGAGCAGGTTGAGAAGAGCCTGGAGAGGTGGAGGTACAAGCTGGAAAGAAGAGGAATGAAAGTCAGTAGGAGTAAGACAGAGTACATGTGTGTGAATAAGAGGGAGGGCAGTGGAGTGGTGCGGTTGCAGGGAGAGGAGGTGGAGAAGGTGGAGGAGTTCAGGTACGTGGGGTCAACAGTGCAAAGAAATGTATGTAAGTAATGTGTTAGAGAAGTAAAGAAAAGAGTGCAGGTAGGGTGGAGTGGGTGGAGACCCACTCCACTCCACTCCACTCCACAAGAGTGGCAGGAGTGATTTGTGATAGAAGGGTATCAAAGTGAGAGAAGACTGATTGAGATGGTTTGGACATGTGCAGAGGAGGGACATGGGGTATATCAGTAGGAGAATGCTGAGGAAGGAGCCACCAGAAAGGAGGAAAAGAGGAAGTCCAAGGGGGAGGTTTATGGATGTGGTAAAGAAAGACATGCAGGTAGTTGGTTTGAAAGAGGCAGATGTAGAGGACAAGGGGTATGGAGACGGATGATCCTTTGTGGCGACCACTAATGGGAGCAGCCAAAAGAAGTAGAAGACTGTTGTGTTCAGTTTAGTTCAGAAAATGTTTATGTGTTGTCCTTTAAGGGGAGTTAACCTTTAAGTATTCGGTTTGCATATGTTATTTAATATTCTCAGGTTTAATTTGTAAAATATCATTGGATGATGTCACTTCCTGTTGGATCCCTTCCTGCTAGTTTTTCGGTTCAGCATGTAAAACAAGAAGAAAGTTTTGCTCTCGTTAAATATTATTGCTTCAGCTTTAAACCACAGAGACGCAATGCCGTGAGTTGATTTTTCTCTCTTTAGATAGGAAATGTGATGTTTGATCAGATTGTTGTTTGCTACGTGTGTACAAGCAATGCTAGTAGCTCGTGTTATTGCTACAAGTGAATTGGTGTTAGTTACTTATAATGGTGTGTTTATCAAAACATAGGCTCTGAATGTTTTGATATTTCATTCTATATGTTTTATTACAGTTTCACCACATGTTAATGAGGAGGTCACAGTAAATGGTCAACCTTACTACGACTCTGTCTTCATTGGCTACTTGGTTTTTCTTGGTGTTTAGTCAGAGTTCCAACACACTGTACGAGAACACTACAGTTTATAAGGAACATGTTATATGTGTTAAAAGCTTTAGCTGTATACCAAAGACAAGAGTGAGCCGGCACGTAACAGGTAATTATTCACCTGTAAATGATTATGCCCAGTAATATTACTTATGTCTCTCTTTGGACTTTTAGTAACAGATGTAACAAAGAGAGAGTGGCTGAGCTCTGACTAAGTATTCCATGGGTTTTATTTTTGTTTGAGCATTTTATTTAAACGCGAACCGAAAATGAAGAGCCCTCACTCAGCCGACGTTCTGCCTGCATCCCCGAATCTTCTTCAAACTACGATCAGACATTATATTCCAAACACACTCTTTACATGCAAATATTATACAATATAATATCTGCATCCTGTGGAGTCCTACTAATATACTGTACCAAGACCATTAACAAGTGTTTCACATTCCTCAGAATGACACACCTTAACTGCAAACTGACAAATATTACACTCACAGCAACAATGTGGGCGAGTTTCAGATCTGCTCCCTGTAACGTTCCCACTCTGATACACTCCACTCACTTTGACAGTAAAAAAGATACTGCATCCAGATGTTACTGTGGAGCTCAGAAGAGCTGGAGTGGTCAGGATTATGCCACACCTACACCAGGCTTGTAGATTTATAGTCATGGAGCACTTGTGCCATCTAGTGGAAATCTGCAGGTGTGTAGTAGACAAAGCATTAATTGTCAGTGATTTTAATATTCATTTTAATAATCAGGAAGACTCTTTAAAAACAGCAGTTGTGTCTTTTCTAAAATCAGTAGGAATGAATCAGAATATCATAGGACCCACTCATAGTGGTGGACACAATCTTGATTAAATACTAACATTTGGATTAAATATAAAAATAAAGTCATAATTCCACAGTCTGAAGTTATTTCAGATTTTAACCTTATCTCCTTTAGTCTGCCTCAGTCATAGCATCCATACCCTGACCATGTTACTGTGTTAAACGTACATTCACGTCAACTACTGCAGTGAGTTTTATCAATAATCTCCCGGAGTTATCGACATTAATTGGATCATTGTCTGACCCTACAGAGATCGACTGGGCTACTGAATATCTAGATCAGCTCCGTTACAATGTAGCTCCCTTTTAAATAAAACATTATTGTAGAGAGAAAAATTGCCACCATGGTAAGATGATACCCGCACCTTAAAACAGAACTCTCGGAATTAGAACGTAAATTACATCAAATAAATAATAGCATGGAAGGAGAGCCTCTTGAGTTATAAAAAAGCTCTTAGTGCTATTGAATTTGCACAGTTTTTCTTCCCTCAAAAGATAACAAACATAAACCTTTATTTTTATTGTTAATGTTAATTTTTTTACTGTGGCAAAATTACCTGGGAATAAAAGCACTGCACTGCACAGCAATAGGCAGTAATGATTTCATCAAGTTCTTTTAATAATTAAATATCAGGCAGACTAAACTATTCCAAACTATTTTATAAATAACCATGTAAATAGCACATATTATAACAGATAATCAATTACAAAGTTTTACTCCCATTGAATAGATGAATTCTTTCATTTATTTCCATCTCAACAACACAAGTTGAGTTCTAAATCTTTTTTTGCAAAAGCCTGTACTTTTTCAAAATCCCTACTTCATTAAAAGTAAGTATTTGTGTCAATGAACATCTCATTTCCATCAGAATGAAAAGAATGGTCATTGTTCACAAACAAAATCATCAAAATATTTAGTCATGTTGTCAGTATGATGCACAGTTTCAGGATTTCTTGATATAAACCATGGTACTTATTTTTGAGAGATGAACTAAGGATTTTGAGAAAATTTTACAAGAAATCCAATGTATTGTGCTGTTTGTACACATACACTGTGTGCACAATTATTAGGCAAGTGATTATTTTGATCATATCATCATTTTATCCATAATTTCCAAGTCCAAGCTGTATAAATTTGAATGCTTATTGGATTTAATGCATATCAGGTGATGTGTATTTGTGTAAGGAGGGAGGGTGTGGCCTAAGGGGATCAACACCCTATATCAAGGTGTGCATAATTATTAGGCAGATTCTTCTCCTCAGGAAAAATGGGCCAAAAAAGAGATTTAACTGACTATGAAAAGTCAAAAATTGTAAAAAGTCTTTCACAGGGAAGCAGCACTCTTGAAATATCTAAGATATTGGGGTGTGATCACAGAACCATCAAACGTTTTCAACAAATAGTCAACAGGGTCGCAAGAAACATGTCGAGAAGAAAAGACGCAAATTAACCACCAAAGATTTGAGAAGAATCAAACATGACGCAACCGGAACCCATTGTCCTCCAGTGCTGCCATATTCCACAACTGCAACCTACCTGGGGTGACAAGAAGTATGAGGTTTGTTTCACAGGTAGCTTCTAAGGCTGATATTGACTCATTAAAGTCAGAGTTGCTGTCCTCTTTGAGGTCCAAAATCACCGAGGTTTTTAAGGCCGAACAACATGCATTGGGTACATTGGGAGACGATTTACTAACAATAAAGTCGGAGCTGCAGGCGGTGAAGGCTGTCCAGCGATGAAGCTGCGAATGAGGGTGCGGTGCGGGAACTAAAGGGCACCGTGGTTGAGATGGAGCGCTCACTTTCTGTGTGCACCGATGATATCGCTGTAATGCAACGTGACATAGACCGTCTTACTGCTGAGTTCAATACACTGGAGACCAAATTCGAAGATCTGGAAGCTAGGTCACGGCGCGATAATGTCCGGATAATCTGTTTTCCTGTGGGTCCCAATAGCTCCAATAGAGTGTTGCCACGCTGTTGTAGAAGGCACTGCGTCTGGAGAAGGAGCCGCTTCTGGACAGGTCACATCGCACTCTACAGCCCGTCCCAAATCCTGGTGAACGACCACGAGCCATTGTGGCCAAATGTAACTATCACAGCGAAAGTCCTGATGTCTTACGGCGCGCCAGAGAATTACAGCGAATTCAGTTTAAGGGCCTGAACATTTATATTTTTCCCGACCATACAGTAAAAACCGCAAAAGCCCAGGCTGCCTTCAACAAGATGGGGCGACAGCTCTGTGGCATTGAAGGTGTGCGGTACGGGTTGTTTTATCCAGCACGGCTACGTATTACACACAATTGTGTGGGCAAAGATTTTCTTTCACCTGACGAAGTCAGCAAGTATATAAAAACTATCCAAACTGTTTAAAGTGTGAACATATATATATATATATATATATATATATATATATATATATATATATATATAATTTTATTTATTAATTTTTTTGTCGCTGTTGGACGCGATGTTTTCTCCTTATTTTGGGAATTTATTTTCCTCCAGAAACTTTGTTTATATATTTATGTAGACCGGGGATAAGTAGCCGTAAACTAGATATAGTTGCGCATAATTTATGTTGTGATAAATCTGCTGGAGCCTTCTCTCTGCTTAAATACCCATTTGATCATTTTTCGTGGTGATTTGAAACGTGTTTTTTACCCTGTTTTGGATCGTTCTAGTTCTCGTGCTGTATCCCAATCTGCAATGTCTAAATCGTTCTCCGATTTCATGTCACAAAACGGCTTAGTAGACCCATGAAAATGTCGCAATCCCGGGATCAAGAAATTCTAATTTTTCTCCCCTGTGCATCATTCATATTCCAGAATTGATTCTTTTTTTTTATTGATAGCCGTCTTAATCACTCCGTTGTATCTACAGATTATTTGGGCATTGTGATCTCTGATCATGCTCCTCCAGCGTTGGATATCCAATTCTTAACCCATAGACCCACACAATCTCCTTGGCGGTTTAATTTGCATCTCCTAGCAGACAAGGATTTCTGTGCGTCTATTTCTAAAGCTATTGATGAATTCTTGTTGTTTAATCGTCTTGACTCTACCCAATGCTCATTATTATGGGAGACCCTGAAAGCCTATCTCAGGGGGAAAATGATTTCGTACTCTGCTTTCATGTATCGGAAGCAGAGAGCTAAACTCAGGGAAATTTTATCGGCTATCAGCCAACTCGATCAGAGCTACGCGTCCAACCCTTCTCCAGAGCTATACAAACAACGTGTTGAGTTACAAGCAGAATTTGATCTCCTCTCCACTAATGAAACTGAACGCATGCTATTACAAACCGGTGGATCGTGGATTATGTATATGGTGATAAACCAAGCAGATTGTTAGCTCATCAGCTAAGATGGCAGGCTGCATCACACCTAATACCGCAGATTAATAATGACTCTAATGTTACCGTTACCGATCCCATAGAGATCACTGCAGTATTTAAGTCATATTACTCTGCTCTTTATAAATCTAAATGCCTTACTGATAGTAAGAGACTGGGTGATTTCCTTCAAGGTGTCGATTTTCCTGTTGTTGATACGGTCTCTGTAAGGGACTTGGACTCTCCACTATCTCTTGAAGAAGTCAAGCTTCAATAAAGGGGATGCAGTCTAATAAAGCCCCAGGCCCAGATAGTTTTCCAGTTGAGTTTTTAAAAAAGTTTAGCGATAAATTGCCACTGCTTCTCCTTGGTGTGTTCAATGAATCTCTGGATCAGGGCGTGCTACCACCCACTTTTAATCAAGCCTCAATAGTCAAGTCAAGTCAAGTCAAGTTTATTTGTATAGCGCTTTTCACAACAGACATTGTCTCAAAGCAGCTTTACACAAATCAACAGTGATGGTGAATGGTGTGAATTTGTCCCTGATGAGCAAGCTGTGGCGACTGTGGCAAGGAAAAACTCCCTTAGATGTTATGAGGAAGAAACCTTGAGAGGAACCAGACTCAAAAGGGAAACCCATCCTCATTTTGGGTGACATCAAGAGTTTGATCATAAATCTTTCAACAATACAGAACACTGGAGAGTGAGAACTAACATGATTACTGGAGTATAAGATTATAAGTGATGTTCTTTCTGCAGTCTTATACAGTCTATATGGTTAGTAGCTCCGAGTTTTATGAGCTCAGCATTTGTGATCACCACAGATCCAGCATCAGCTTCTCCATGCCAGAGCCTTTCTCTTGAAGAATCCCAACCTGTGCGGGTCATACAGACCACTGTCACTGCTGACATCTGTCATCTTGCTCGCATTTTGGCAGACATGAAGTCGGATTTTCAGAGGTGAAGTAGTCTGCCTCTGCCTTTAACAGGAAAATCAATGCAGTTAAAATGAGCGTTCTGCCCAAGCTTCTTTATTTTTTTCAATGACTTCTGTTATTTTTACCTAAAAGATTTTTTGATTCTCCAAGTCGGATTTGACCTCTGCAAATCCGACTTCATGTCTGCCAAAAGCGGAGCAAGATTGGCATGAAAAAGTTTGGGTAAGGAATGGGTCACCGCAATACCAAGGTATTTAAAGCCTGAACAGTTGAATTTCAATGGCAGATTCAGAGGCTAAAGTTGTAGAGTGGTATTGTTTACCGGATAACACTCACTCTTATGAAAATTCAGTTTGTATCCTGAGAAAGAGCCAAAATCATCCAAGATAGATAAAATTATAGGAACAGAGGCTGCAAGATCCGTCACATTTAGCAACAAATCATCAGCATATAAGGATACCTTATATTCCGCCCCTTGCGTGTTATACCTTTAAAGGCTAATTAAGTTGAATGGATAATGGCTCAATGGCAAGGGCGAATAGCAGTGGTGACAGTGGGCACCCCTGCCGGGTTCCACGCCCGAGACTGAAATAATCAGAGCTAATATAAGTTGTACGAACACTGGCTTGCGGGGATTTATAAAGGAGGCGGATCCCGGAGACAAATGTATCACCAAACCCAAATTTCTTTAATATCGCAAACAGGTATTCCCACTTGACTCTATCAACGCTTTCTCAGCATCCATTGAGACTACAACCTCAGGGAACGGAGATGACTGCTTAGAGTAAATTATATAGAAAAATGTAAGAGCGTTAAAAAATTCATGTCGCCCTTTTATGAATCCAGTCTGCTCCATAGACATGATACGTGGTAGTACATTTTCTAACTGGGATGCAATTATTTTCGCCAGCACTTTCACATCAACATTCAGCAGTGACAGTGGTCTGTACGACCCGCACAGGTTGGGATCCTTGCCCTTCTTCAAGAGGCATTCAGATTTATAAAGAGCAAAGTAATAGGACTTAAATACTGCATTGATCAGTAATGGTAACATTTGAGTCATTATTAATCTGCGGTATTAGGCGTGATGCAGCCTGCCGTCTTAGCTGATGAGCTAACAATCTGGTTGGTTTATTACCGTATTTATAATACGATCCGTTGTGTATGTTTTGAAGTTTAAAAATAATTTTAAAAAATGCTAAAAGTGTGAGGTGGAGACTAAAGAAACTTACAGTCTGCCACTGATCCGGATTTGATTTGGCACATCATCAGTCAAACTTTGCCATATTTAAAATGTTATTATTCTTAAACAATACTGACTGATTCTGAAAATGGTTATTTTTATGGTTGTTCTGAAGTTCAATAGAAAAATCACACACCTCATTTCTTAAATATGTCCCTGAGGAGACTCAGATTGTATCTATGTAAAAAGATTGCATCTGAAATGCCCTGTACCGAAAAATTACAGTACGAATATGTTTACCGTTTCACCCCTAATATATATATAAAATATAAAATAATTAAGCTTATAGATTTTAATAATTTGAAATTTAACCTCTGAAGGAATTCTCATAATCTGAGGTTACTTCAGTTGCTCAGGTATCCACTCAAAAACATTATGCAACAAGAAAATGAAGTCTGCTAAAAATCTGAATGTACTGAATGACCAGGTTTTCCTGTTAATGAATATGTCTTCCTGATAGAAAATAGGTTCAAGAAGAACGCGAGAAGATTCATCAGGCTCAAATTGTTAAAGAGTGGATCAGGGAGAATCAGGAATTCCAGAAGTCAGAGTCCTCACTTTAACCCCATTGTGTTTGAGATTATGGAGAAGACTGTACATATGACACAAACCTTTTTGCTAAATTAATGTAAATTTGAATAAATAAAAATGTTAAACGTAAAATTATAAAAAAAAAAAAAAAAAAAAAAAAAACATTAGACATTCATTATAATATTCAGTGCCACCCACAAGATCGGTTTAATTTTTTTAGTCTGGTTCCTCTTAAGGTTTCTTCCTCGCACAATTTCTCAAGGTGTATTTCTTTGCCACAGTCACCACTGTCTCGCTCATTAGGGATAAACTTATAGGGACTAATTAATACCTCTAAAATGTATATACATAATCTATTTATTCAGCTGCTTTAGAACAATGTCTATTGTTAAAATACAATAAAATTATAGACACAATTTAACTAAATTGCATTGAATGATAGAAAAATTTCACTAATGTTTCATATTGGGGCAATAAGATTTTGTCTCATGTCTACTACTAATCATGTTTCCTTTGTTCAGTCATCCATCAGACTTTCTTCTTCTTCTACCTCTTTTTCTTCTTCTTCTTCTGCTTCTTCTTTTGGCTGCTCCTGTAGGGGTCGCCACAGCGAATCATCCGTCTCCATATCCCCCTGTCCTCTACATCTGCCTCTTTCAAACCAACTACCTGCATGTCTTCCTTCACCACATCCATTAACCTTCTCCTACTGATATACCTCATGTCCCTCCTCTGCACATGTCCAAACCATCTCGATCTCGCCTCCCTCACCTTGTCTCCAAAACGTCCTACATGCACTGTCCCTCTAATAAACTTGTTTCTAATCCTGTACATCATTATCACTCCTAACGAAAACCTCCACATCTTCAGCTCTGCTACCTCCAGCTCCCCTTCCTGTCTTTTATCAATGCCACTGTCTCTAAACCATACAACATCTCAGGTCTCACCACAGTCCATTAAACTTTCCCTTTCACTCTTGCAGATACTCTTCTATCACAAATCACTCCTGCTATCACTCTTCTCCACACACTCCACCCTGCCTGCACTCTTTTCTCTAACACACTCTCCATTACTTTGGACTGTTGATCCCAGGTACCTGAACTCCTCCACCTTCTCCACCTCTTCTCCCTGCAACCGCACCCCTCCACTGCCCTCCCTCTCATTCACACACATGTACTCTGTCTTACTCCTACTGACTTTCATTCCCCTTCTCTCCAGTGCATACCTCCACCTCTCCAGGCTCTTCTCCACCTGCTCACTCTTCCTCCTTCAGTTTACACAGACTTTTTTTAGTCTTTACTTTCCTCCTCTTCTTCTCCACCTCCAAAATCATCCTACAGACCACCATCCGATGCTGTCTAGCTACACTGTCCCCTGCCAACACTTTACAGTCTCCAATCTCCTTCAGGTTGCATCGCCTACATAGAACATAGTCCACCTGTGTGCACCTTCCTCCACTCTTATACATCACCCTATGATCCTCCTTCTTCTTAAAATAAGTGTTCACCACTGCAATTTCCATCCTTTTAGCAAAATCTACCACCATCTGTCCTTCCACATTCCTCTCCTTAAAGCCATATCTACCCATCACCTCCTCATCACCTCTGTTCCCTTCACCTACATGCCCATTAAAGTCTGACCCAATCACCAATCTTTCATTCCTATGTTCACCTTCTACCACTTCATCTACCTCACTCTAAAAAATTTCTTCTCCTCCATCTCTGTCAGGGATCCACCAGCCACACCTTCACTTATCACTCCAAGCCACTCTCCCACTTACTAATCAGCTACACCTGGCCCTCATCAGCTCACATACTATATAACCCCATGTTCCTCCACCAGCTCATTGTCCGTTCTACAGCTTAGGCGATAGAACTCTGTCGGACTACTGTGCATTGTTTATATGTTTTGCTTCTGCCTGATCACCGCTCTTTCCTGGTTAAGCAAACCTGGGGTTTCCTTTGTTGTTTTTGTGCTTTGCCCTGTGCTTTTCTCATTTAAAAGCCTTGTGGAATCTACTTTGGTTTCCGGCACGTTCTTTGCCTGACAGAAGAACGGACCTTTCACAAACCGAGGGGCACCTAACACGGAAGAAAAGAAACCGCGTTACCTCAGCATGGAGGACCAGCTCGCTGCCGCGTCCGGGTCAGCGGAGGACCAGCCCGTTGCCACGTCCGAGTTTGTGAGGGAGCTCACCGCCGCGCTTCGAGAGGCTTTCCGGCCGGAAGCCGCGCACCAAACCCCTCCGTCATCTGGCAGCCCGATGGCTCTCCCAGCGTCTTTTTCCGGAAACGCGGCGGAATGTCAGGGATTCCTGCTCCAGGCGGCCATCTACATCGAGATGCGACCACAATGTTTTCCTAGCGAACGAGCAAAGGTCGCGTTTCTGATTTCGCTGCTCACCAGAAGAGCGCTAGCGTGGGCAAGAGCGCTCTGGAGCGCAGCGAGCCCGGCCCTGACGTCATACGCCGCGTTCACGAGTCATTTCGCCGAGGTATTTAGCACCGCCCCCGGAGATACCTCAACCGCTGAGCAGCTGCTCAATCTCCACCAGGGGACAGACAGCGTTTCGAGTTACAGCCTCCGCTTCCGCACTCTGGCGGCATCTGCTGGTTGGGATGAGAAAGCGCTGTTGGCTGTATACCGCAGAGGCCTAAATCAGGAGCTCCGGCTGGCGATGGCCACTTATGATGACTCTCTGGGGCTTGAGGCTTTTATTCAGAGATCCATCCGAGTCTCTCAACACCTGGCAGCCTGCAAATCCCCCGAGGTCGAACCAGCACAGGCTATGGCAGTACCAACAACTCCAGAACCAGAACCCATGCAACTCGGATCACAGCGGCTGTCTCGGCAAGAAAGGGAGCGCCGGTGGGCGGCTGGAGCTTGCCTCTACTGTGGAGAGAGAGGACATCGCGTGGCCCAATGCCCAGTGAGGCCTCCTCGTCGGACGGTGAGTACTGTCACCCTTTCTTCTGACATTACTCACCTGTCTACGCTCAGGGTCACCTTAGTAACCCCTGCTCTCTCTCTATCGGCTTCTGCCCTAGTCGACTCAGGATCCACGGGGAACTTTATCTCCCAGGCGTGTCTAGAACGCCTCCAGCTACGCCGGCAGAGGGGATCCCAGGAACTGGCCGTCCAGACCATCCAGGGACGACCATTAGGGAAGGGCAAGGTGAAGTACTGTGCTCCCCCTATTGTCCTCCAAGTCGGAGTGCTACACCAAGAAGAGATTCAACTGCTCGTACTGGAGGATTCGACAGTGGACGTGATCCTGGGTCGTCCCTGGTTAGCCAAGCACTCCCCACTTGTTCCTGGGACCCGTGCGACATCCTGGAGTGGAGCCCCGCCTGCCGGCATAAGTGCTTACTTCCACTCCCGACTCCCCTCCGGACCGTCTTAACCCTGGCAGCTACTCAAGTGGAAGGAGCTCCCAAACCCGCTCAGGTAGAGATCCCGCATGAATACCGGTCCTTTTCTGACGTCTTTAGTGAGGAGGCCGCCACTCAGTTACCCCCACACCGGCCGTGGGACTGTGCCATTGATCTAAAGCCGGGGGCTAAGCTACCAAAGGGGCGGGTCTACCCCTTGTCAGCCCCGGAACACCAAGCCATGGAGGGCTACATCCAACAGGCCCTCCGACAGGGCTTCATCACCCAGTCTTCCTCCCCGGCGGCCTCTAGCTTCTTCTTCGTGGCTAAGAAGGACGGGGGTCTGCGCCCTTGTATCGACTACAGGGGCCTGAATGCACAGATCGCCCCGCTTCCATACCCGCTCCCCCTGGTCCCAGCGGCCTTGGAAGAACTACGTGAGGCTCGCGTCTTTACCAAGCTGGACCTCCGAAGCGCGTACAACCTGGTGCGCATCCGCGAAGGGGACGAGTGGAAGACGGCGTTCATTACTCCCTCTGGTCATTATGAGTATCGGGTCATGCCGTATGGCCTTTCCATTGCTCCGGCGGTCTTTCAGAACTGTATGAACGAGGTTTTCCGTCCCTTCCTCCATCGGTTTGTAATTGTTTACATCGACGACATCCTGATCTACTCCAGGACGCTGCAAGAACACCACAAGCACGTCACCCAGGTCCTAGACCAACTGCGAGAACACCGACTGTTTCTCAACCTTCCCAAGTGTGAATTCCATCGTTCGGAGATACAGTTCCTGGGTTACAACATCAACGCAGCAGGCATCAGGATGGATGAAAGGAAGGTGATGGCCGTACGGGATTGGCCCGTTCCCACCTCAATCAAAGAACTCCAGAGGTTTCTGGGCTTCGCCAACTTCTACCGCCGGTTCATTGGAGGTTTCAGCCTGGTTTCCGCCTCACTCACGTCTCTCCTGCAAGGAAAAGCCAAGACACTCTCCTGGACCCCGGAAGCACAAAGGGCCTTCGAGGAGCTACGCACGAGGTTCTGTACCGCTCCGCTTCTCCATCATCCTGACCCCCAGCTCCCGTTTGTTGTCGAGGTGGACGCATCTTCCACGGGCGTAGGGGCCACCCTCTCCCAGCATTCAGGGAATCCCCCTCGACTCCATCCCTGCGCCTACTTCTCAAAGAAGCTGTCTCCAGCGGAACAGAATTACGACATCGGCAACCGGGAACTCCTAGCCATCAAACTAGCCCTGGAGGAGTGGAGACACTGGCTGGAGGGGGCTGTCCATCCTTTTATAGTCATCACGGATCACAAGAACCTTCAGTACCTCCGTGAGGCCAAGCGCCTAAATCCTCGCCAAGCACGGTGGGCTCTCTTTTTTACCCGGTTCAATTTCAGCATCACCTATCGGCCAGGATCAAAGAACGGCAAGGCCGATGCTCTCTCCAGGGTGTATGGACCTGAGGAACCCACCGAGCCTGGGCCTATCTTGCCTCCGACGATCATTCTGAGCCCGATCATATGGGAACTAGACGAGAACATCCGCAGGGCCACACGAGGAGAACAGACGCCCCCTGGTTGTCCCAAGGACCGGACCTTTGTTCCTCCAGAATGTCGACAGGCCTTACTTAGAGCAGTCCACGAAGTCCCCGGTTCAGGGCACCCAGGCAGGAGGCAGACCCTGCGTCTGGTTCAGGGACGATACTGGTGGCCAGGTATGAGCAACACAGTGGCCGAGTTTGTCCGAGGCTGCAACATCTGTGCCATCTCAAAAACTCCCCGACATCTACCAATAGGCAAACTCGTCCCCCTGCCTACTCCACAAAGGCCATGGTCTCATATCGGCATAGACTTTGTCACAGACCTGCCACGGTCGGAGGGCTTCACCTGCGTTCTCGTGGTCGTTGACCGGTTCTCCAAGGCCTGCCGCTTTGTCCCTAACCCTAACCCTCTCCGAGGCCTCCCCACAGCTCTGGAAACCGCGGAGGCACTCTTCCATCACGTCTTCCGCAACTACGGCCTCCCTGAGGAGATAGTCTCTGACCGGGGCTCTCAGTTCACCTCACATGTCTGGAGGGCGTTTTTCCGGCTACTGGGAGTCACCGTCAACCTGTCGTCCGGTTACCACCCCCAGTCGAACGGCCAGACCGAGCGGAAGATCCAAGAGCTGGGGAGATACCTGAGGTCATATTGTCATCAGGACCAGGAGGAGTGGAGCCGGTTCCTGCCCTGGGCGGAGTACGCCCAAAACTCGTTGCGCCAAGACACCACAGGTCTCACGCCTTTTCAATGCGTGTTGGGGTTCCAACCCCCACTGTTTCCCTGGTCCGACGAGCCCTCCAACGTGCCCGCTGTGGACCACTGGTTTCGGGAGAGCATCCGGACATGGGATGCTGCACACACTCAGCTGCGCAGGGCAGTGAGGGAAACCCGGCGACATGCGGATGCGCGAAGGTCGGAAGCCCCCGCTTACAGGCCCGGAGACTGGGTCTGGCTATCCACCAGAGATCTCCGACTGCGGCTTCCCTGTCGGAAGTTGAGCCCCCGGTACATCGGGCCGTTCAGGATTGAAAGGCAGGTCAACGAGGTGGCATACCGTCTGGAACTCCCGCCACAGTACCGGATACACCCCACCTTCCACGTGTCACTACTCAAGCCACACCATCCACCGACTGCCCAACGCCCCAGCGAGGTCAGGCCCCCTCCGCCTGAAGTATTGGAACAACCCTCGGTCTACACGGTACGGGAGGTGCTGGACTCCCGTCGTCGAGGCAGGGTGCTGGAATACCTCGTGGACTGGGAGGGCTATGGCCCTGAGGAACGATCATGGGTGGCGAGGCAGAACATACTGGATCCAGCACTCCTGGAGGAGTTCCACGCCGCCCATCCGCATCGGCCTGCGCCCCGGGGTCGGGGTCGACCCAGGCGCAGGGTTAGGGCGTCGGGAGCCGCCCCTGGGGGAGGGGGTACTGTCAGGGATCCACCAGCCACACCTTCACTTATCACTCCAAGCCACTCTCCCACTTACTAATCAGCTACACCTGGCCCTCATCAGCTCACATACTATATAACCCCTGTTCCTCCACCAGCTCATTGTCCGTTCTACAGCTTAGGCGATAGAACTCTGTCGGACTACTGTGCATTGTTTATATGTTTTGCTTCTGCCTGATCACCGCTCTTTCCTGGTTAAGCAAACCTGGGGTTTCCTTTGTTGTTTTTGTGCTTTGCCCTGTGCTTTTCTCATTTAAAAGCCTTGTGGAATCTACTTTGGTTTCCGGCACGTTCTTTGCCTGACAATCTCACAACCCACTTGTGGAGCATAAGCACTGATGACATTTTTCATCACCCCTTTAACGTCATGCTTCATGTTCATCACCCTATCAGAAACTCTCTTCACCTCCACTACACTCTTACTGTACTCTTCCTTCAGGATCACCCCTACACCATTTCTCTTTCTATCCACACCATGAAAGAACAGTTTAAACCCACCTCCAATGTTCCTGCTCTTACTCCCTTCCACTTGGTCTCCTGAACACACAACATATCTACATTGCTCCTCTCCATCATATCAGCTACCTCTCTCCCTTTACCCGTCATAGTACCAACATTTAAAGTAACAACCCAAACCTCCACTCTCCTACACTGCTCCTTTTCCTGCTGCCTCTGCCTTCCTCCTCTCCTTCCCCTCCTTCAGCCAAGAGTAGCCTTAATTTTACCGGTACCCTGTTGGCTAACAATACCTGTGGCGGTTGTTGGTAACCCGGGCTTTAACCGATTCCGGTATGAAATTCTGATTCGTGATCCGGATTTGATTTGGCACATCATCCGTCAAACATTGCCATATTAAAAATGTTATTATTCTTAAACAATACTGACTAATTCTTAAAATGGTTATTTTTATGGTTGTTCTGAAGTTCAATAGAAAAATCACACACCTCATTTCTTAAACACAAGAGACTTCTTATTTAGAAGTTTTGCAAGAGTAACACACACGTCTCTGGTGCATGTGATTCTGACCTTAAACATATTTTTCTCAATAAATTTGAAACCTTTTAATGAGATCAGATCAAAAGAGGAGCAGAGCCTCAAAATAATATTGCAATTTACATTTATAGGTAAAAAAAAAATGGAATGCCATTATAGGTGATATTAAATGGAGAAAAAATAATTATTCTGATCATCCCATGGGAGATTTCTGTCCACAGTTTATATACTATAACCTTTCCTGCATGACTTTTGAAGACAAAAAACTAATAAGATGAAATATATATAAAGATACAGAAGACATGAAAAAACACTGTATAGGCCTGAAAAAAATGACATCACAGATCACAAAAGCACTTTATCTTTCCAACAACCTTATAAAAAAATTACCAGAGTCAGATGTATAGAACAAATCAACTGAATAAGTTAAAATTAAATTAATACAAATAAATAAATGTAAAAAATTTTAAAAATGAAATAATTGAATAAAGGAAAATCTTACTCCAGGGGTGCTGTATAATGACTGACCCCAGCTCTGACCCCAGCTCCTAAACATTGCTGATATAAACGAAGAAATAATTTCACTGTGCTTTAATGTACATGTGACAAGTAAGAGCTCAGAGTGTGTGTGAGATAACAGTAAAGTCAACAGAAAACAAAAAAAGAGTAAGAATGCAGTCATACATTTTCTCACCAGTAATATCTACACAATAATGATGTGTGAATACTCATACTAATACTCATACTCATGTGCACCACATGAATGAAAGTCTATAGAGATTCTGCAGGAGTGAAACCCTCATGGACCTCAGCAGAAAGTCTGGTAAGGGCCATGCGGAAAACATCAGACACAGCCAGCAGATGGCAGCAATGAATAACACACTGTCTCACTAATACAGTGAGACTGCAGTACCAAAATGTAGCATTGTGTTCGCAAGGACCTGGAAACTTCAATATAACACCTAAATAATAGATTGTTTAGAACAATATTAGTCTCACTAATATCTACAAGCTGAATGAATGCTGATGTTTAATTTCCCAGCAGACCATGAGGCATGAAACAAATCAAAATGAACAAATCCTCTGAAATAAAACGCGATATATCACGATTTGTTGACGATTCGCAATCTCATGTGCAATAATTATGTAAACTCTTATTTTAGACAATATTACTGTAGGACCTTCACTTTATCTTTTTTTAAATCTTTTTTATCTTATTCTTTTTCAATGACCACATTTTCTGTGTAAAGCTGCTTTGAGACAATGTTCATTGTTAAAAGTGCTATACAGATAAAAATGAATTGAATTGAATAGGACCTCCACACCAAAATGGTCTGAATTTCAGGTGCGCCAGCAGAAGACTAAATAAGGCAATTGTGTATCCAATTCACCTGTGAGAACTGAAACTAGCCTAAAAACTAGTGGTTTTCTAGCATCTAGACACCAATTAAGCATTAGAAAATATGTGTTGAATAAAATGGAAAATGGATGTCGGATGTGGAAAAATAATGCACATTTTGCTCATTCTTCTACATACAAGTCATAGGTTATAGATATTGATCTTCTTAAAATGCAGCAGGCAAGTTTTTGCAATTTTACACTCAACTGTTAATCAAGCAGTTCTAGAATATAAATGAAATCACTTATCAAGACAATGATCCAGAGGAAAGCTGCTTTTAGTGCTCCCAATTAAGCATGTAGTGTGCCATACCACAATCACAGCATGGCACATGACATTCAATTTAATTTAGTTCAGTTTTATTTGTTCAGCACTTATGGACGTTGTCCCAAAGCAGCTTCACAGAGATAAAGGGGGTATAACATTTTTATTGATATTTTCCCTATAAGTTAATCCCTAATGATATTATCCAGTGGTGACAATGGCAATGAAAAATAAGAATGAGTAGACATGAGGAAGAAACCGTGAGGGGAATCAGCCTCAAACGGGAACCCATCCTCATCCTTATCACCAAATATCAATTCAACACAGTTCATCGTTGTTGAGGTGTGCTGTTAATTGATGTGGAACTGTTGATGCAAATTGTGGTCTTAAACCATTGTAGTAAACTGTTTATATTAATTACAATCCAAATCCATCCTCAAATTACCAAATCCATCCCCAAGTTCTTGCACCAAAACAGACTCCAGTTCAGACACCAGTCATACTCACACACCTGTTTTGACTGGCAGTGCTGTTGCTTCCTCTTTTCCTGGCAATCAACCTGTCATCTTTTAGAATGCCCTGATTATGCTGAGTTACGTAAAACACATTAGCAGCAGCGGTCTGTCCCAGATATGGCATGTGTCTGATATCATCACACATCCCTCTCAGTGTTTTGTGATACAGACTGACTCATACAAACATAAAAAAAAAACTGGGGACTATAGAGTCCCAAAGCATACTGCTAAATATATTAATTATATAAATAAATATTGAGGAAAATAAAAGACGCATTAAAAATTTAACAAAAAGTAAGTAGAGGCTGTTCTCGCCCTGTATAGCGCAACCCAGAAAAACCATCAGTATGGATTTTTGCAGATAGCTGAAGGCTCCAGCAATCAAATATATTAATCGGCAAAACTAATGAAATGGTCGACATCTATCATAAAGCATTTCCTACAGTGTTGGCAGGTTATACTTGTTGGCTGTACATAAGGGGCAACTGCTGATTAGACGTGATGTATCAAAACCTTCTCTCGCAGAATCTCAGAGGATCTGAATTCTCTAAAATGTGAGCTGATTCATTGACTCAATGCCACAAGGACAACCTATTTACAGTCCAAAATAAATCTATGAACAATGTACTTGTTTATTAAACCAGTGGTTACTAATGTACAAATATAGGTCTATTAATCCAAATGATTATTTGTAGTTAGTATTTAAATCAAGATTTAAGATATTTAGATGATTTTATTACTCAGCATCTAAAAATGCATCAAAGGTCAATGTTGCTTTAGAAAAGAAAAGAAAAGAAAAGAAAGAAAAGAAAAAAAAAGAAAAGAAAAGAAAAAAAGAAAAAAAAGCAGCATTGTTGTCAGGAAATATGGGTCAGTTGATGTATTTCATATGACACAGTTGTTTGGGGGTAAGAATAACAAGGATAGATTTAAAAAACGTACTCATATATACATGCATTTTTGTAATTGTATTTTTGTGAATGTATGTGCAGGTGTAGAGAAAGGGCCAACTCCATAAAAAGCAGGATGCAGAATTAAAGAGAGGAACTGGAACAAGTTTGATCTATGGCGTGGCAATAAAACATGATTGCAGAGTCAAACTGTACATCCAACACTGTACCTGTGCTTATACCAAAATATACCAACATCTTTGTATTCTTCACATTTACTAATTATCCAACATTTAAAGACTGTGTGCAAGTTCTCAACCCAGTTAGCATGCATAATTGGACCTCAGGATGCCTATGTTGAACTTCTTACCAGGTGGATCAGGTGTGCGTCCTCAGGTGTGAACCACCACAGGTGGAGACTAAAAGTTCAACACAATCACCCTGATATCCATGCACCTTTATTGGGTTACACCTTTTTAAAGCCCCATACTAGTCATTTGATCATTAGTTCTAAAATAAAATCTGCTTGGAACCCTTTTTGGTCTGAAAACACTGCGTTAGGAAAAAAAAGAGCACCTGCGAGACATTTCTGTCCCATGTTCCCTCTGCTCTTCCTGTCTCTGTGCTCTACAGGTGTTTTTTTCTTCAAATCTGCTGTAGGAATCTTAACCATAAGCAAAACATCTCCAGAATCTAAAAAAAGGCTTCAGATCTCTATGGGTTAACAAACCGGATCTCATTTGGTAATTCATTACTGTTCCTTGGATAAAATAGAACGGGGTGTACAGGATGTGATTAAAAAATAGCTTGTGTTGCAAGTTTTCAGAAGTTTCCAGTATATATTATAAAAGAAAAACTCATACCTGCTATGAAGAATCTGCTCTCTGTCCCCTGCAGTGTGACGCTGGTGATCAGGGTCAGTTTGGTCGGTTTGTGTGAACTGCTGGAGTTTATTGAGTTTATGATCACACACGCGTACACACACGCACACAAACGCACACTTCCAACACAACTTCAGAATGAAACTGGAGCTATAATTCTCGTTTAAATGGCCCATAGATTTAGCTGCCCAGTAGTATATCCAAGCCTGAAGCACCGTGCACCAAATAACACACACATGTAAGAAACTCCACGATACAAATAAAATGAAAAGTCAGTAATAAATCCGCTTTCCTCGATCGACTTCACAATATGCAGCTCATCTTAATGTGAGCGAACTGCGGCAATGCGCTTTAGACTCCACCGGAGCGCCGCCTCTTCACCGGAGCGCACAACAGCAGGGCGCACGGTGCGAAGCGCCTCTGTAGGAGAAACAGCAGTGAAATGTTCAGAGCATAAATACATCAACTTTTTCCTGTGAAAGACCTAAAATTTGAAAGCTGGCATGGTCCCACCCTTATTTATGTCATAATATCAGGAAAGAAAGAACCAGATTTGGGGGACGCCCTCTCCAGAGCGACTTCCATTCATCTCACTGATACACCTGAGCAGCTACAGTATGGGGTTAAGTGTCTTGCTCAGGGAAAGTAATGCTTTAACCACTAAGCAAACACATCCCCCAGAAACAGACCTCTTTTTCTTAGCCACAGTAGCTCCAGGTTGCTCATCTGTGATATACAGTGAGGAAAATAAGTATTTGAACACGCTGCTATTTTGCAAGTTCTCCCACTTATAAATCATGGAGGGGTCTGCAATTGTCATCGTAGGTGCATGTCCACTGTGAGAGACGTAATCTAAAAAAAAAATCACAATATATGATTTTTAAACTATTTATTTGTATGATACAGCTGCAAATAAGTATTTGAACACCTGAGAAAGTCAATGTTAATATTTGGTACAGTAGCCTTTGTTTGCAATTACAGAGGTCAAACGTTTCCTATGGTTTTTCACCAGGTTTGCACACACTGCAGGAGGGATTTTGGCCCACTCCTCCACACAGATCTTCTCTAGATCAGTCAGGTTTCTGGCCTTTCGCTGAGAAACACAGAGTTTGAGCTCCCTCCAAAGATTCTCTATTGGGTTTAGGTCTGGAGACTGGCTAGGCCAGAACATTGATATGCTTCTTACAGAGCCACTCCTTGGTTATCCTGGCTGTGTGCTTCGGGTCATTGTCATGTTGGAAGACCCAGCCTCGACCCATCTTCAATGCTCTAACTGAGGGAAGGAGGGTGTTCCCCAAAATCTCGCAATACATGGCCCCGGTCATCCTCTCCTTAATACAGTGCAGTCGCCCTGTCCCATGTGCAGAAAAATACCCCCAAAGCATGATGCTACCACCCCCATGCTTCACAGTAGGGATGGTGTTCTTGGGATGGTACTCATCATTCTTCTTCCTCCAAACACGTTTAGTGGAATTATGACCCAAAAGTTATATTTTGGTCTTATCTGACCACATGACTTTCTCCCATGACTCCTCTGGATCATCCAAATGGTCATTGGCAAACTTAAGATGTGCCTGGACATGTGCTGGTTTAAGCAGGGTAACCTTCCGTGCCATGCATGATTTCAAACCATGACGTCTTACTGTATTACCAACAGTAACCTTGGAAACAGTGGTCCCAGCTCTTTTCAGGTCATTGACCAGCTCCTCTCGTGTAGTTCTGGGCTGATTTCTTACGTTCCTTAGGATCATTGAGACTCCACGAGGTGAGATCTTGCATGGAGCCCCAGTCCGAGGGAGACTGACAGTCATGTTTAGCTTCTTCCATTTTCTAATGATTGCTCCAACAGTGGACCTTTTTTCACCAAGCTGCTTGGCAATTTCCCCGTAGCCCTTTCCAGCAATGTCCATTGTTAAAAACACCACCGAAGTAAAATGGAATTTAATTCTTATATATCAGCCATGCCATATATGAGAAGACACAAAAATATGTTTTGCACCCACAGTCCCAGGGCATCATCGTGTAGTATCAAAAATGCATTATAATAAGGCACATGTAGTCTGGGTGTTGTCCTTGATTGTCTTTTGAAAAGCATGTGAACAGTATTACTCTCTCTCCGTACTTCCATCTTCGGAACATCAGCCATGTTTGGGTGACCTCAAAAATTCCTTCATAAACTTCAGTTGGTCCAGAGTTTAGCTGCCCGTATAATTACCAGAACCTTCTTTATCATCTACACTGACTTCCTGTCCAATTTCAAATAACGTACAAGATTCTGCTCCTCAATTTCTATGCCCTTTATATTCATGCACCCTCATACATCTCTGACTTGCTTCATACACTGCAAAGCGCACTCTCAGATCTTCCTCATCTGTTTCCCTCACTGTACCTTCTTTCCGTTTAGTCACTATGGGGTTTAAAGCATTTAGCTCCTCATCTCTGGAATTCTCTTCCACAATCAGTACAAGATTGTGACTGTGTGAACAATTTCAAATCATGCCTCAATGCTCATCTGTTCGGATTCGCTTTTTCTGACTAATTTTAACAGTTAAACAGCTGTTTGTTGTTGTTTGATTTTATTTCACTCTACTCCGTCCTTTAGTGTTTTGAAAGGTGCTTTTAAATAAAATGCATTATTATTATATTATTTATTATTATGTACAGAATTAAACAACTGAACTCATCAGTAAAGTGATTGGGATTCATTTCACATGAAGAGCATTGCCTTGACAATGCTGAAGTCAATGACTGTGAACCTCCAAAATTGACAAAACAACAAGAAGAAATGCATCCAAGATTCATCCAATAATAAAATATTTAAGACATAATCCTAAAAGATATGTTGGGTGCTGCAAAAAAAAAAAGAACACTTAAAAAACACCTTGTCCATTTTAAAGTAAGGTGGTGGCAGCATAATGCTATGGGGAAGCTTCTTTTTAGTTAGGACTAGGGCTCACTTCAGTATAGAGGGAACTATGGAAACCAATCTATCTTGGCACTCAAGCTGCAGGCATCTGTTCATCATAACAGCCCAAAGCACAAATCCAAGTCAGCATATTTAATTTACATTGTATTCTGAAAGGGGGTTCTCTGAGAATTCACTCCAATATACATTTTAGATATTCAAATTTGAATATCTAAACATTGACATGGTCAATGTTCTCTACTTCAACACTTTATTGTTAATAAAATGCTAATAACGGCTGTAAAGTTGCTTGAAATGGACCATCAACATTCAAATGAAGCAAAACATTGAAGTTTAACTGCAAACACTGAAAGTTAAACTGTGAAACTGATTTAAAGCACTGAAGAAAGACACACACACACAGAGTAAAAAAGAAAGAAAGAAAGAAAGAAAGAAAGAAAGAAAGAAAGAAAGAAAGAAAGAAAGAAAGAAAGAAAGAAAGAAAGAAAGAAAGAAAGAAAGAAAGAAAGAAAGAAAGAAAGAAAGAAAGAAAGAAAGACTGGTTTTGAGATTTTTCCCAAGCAGTGTTGTTGCGTGACTGAAAGGCATGTAGGGAAACACAAAGACATTGTGTGCACTCCTCAGACTCCCCCCTCTCTGTTTAACCCCACACTGCATTCCCTTATGCATTCCGCAGTCACCACACAAACATCACTGAAAATAAGATCACAGATTTACTACTATGCAAAGAAGATTCCTGTCTGAATGATAATGACAGGAGAATATCCTTTGTTAGATCTTACTTCATTGTGTTTAAGATCAAGACTTTAAGTTTTAGGTTCTGAACTGCTATGATGATGTCCTTCAGAACTAGTCAAGTCTTCCTGTGTGCTTGTTTTTAAAACAAGTACCACAACTAAAGTTGCCACCTCACAACCATGAGCCCACGTAGAAAGCTTAAAGGAAATTGTGGAAATTTTATTTTCCATTCTCATTTTGCAGAGGACTTGGAAATCAATATCAAATATAGTAAAATTAAACAAAACATTTTTTTTTGCTAATAGTGTTTAAATTTATATTTCTGTTTGTTCTATGTTTTATTGTGCCATTAGAACTTTTGTGTTGCTCATTGTTTGTGTGGTCATCAGTGTTGGGCAATAACGCATAACTAGTTACTGTAATGCAGTTATTTTGACAGTAACTACTTTTATAAAAATAATGAATTTTGGCTGAAGTGTAACCTACAGTCTAACCTGTTTACAGCAGAGACGCATTGTAGGATTGGTGGATGAACCACTGTAAACAGGAAGAAGACTCACTGTGGGCGTGTCTTAGTTTATTCAGGTCTGTGCGGCAGTAATGGCGAGTCGAGGTAAGAGCAAGACGAGTTTCTCAAAGTGGAAATATGCTCATTATTTCCCTTTAGTTGAGCATAAAGACAAAACCTTTTTAGTCAAATGTAAGCTGTGTCTTTCTGGTTCGAAGGTAGTATCTACTGCGATAAACAGCAACTCCAATCTGTTGAAGCCCCTCCAGAAACTCCATGCCTCGACGAAGCTAGAAGCTAATCCTGTTCTGTTCTACATTGTTGATCGTTTTCATACTTCAGCTGTGAAAGAAACATGTTTAAGAGCTCAACACAACAGCTTTTATGATGCAGAAGCCACTTTAGTTTTTGATTGTGAATATATTATTCAGCTTGTTTTGTTATTTATTTCAGAAATCCTTGTGATATATTCAGTTTGTGCTGCTCTGACTTTAATAAAATAGTGTTTAAAAATTACTTTGTGTTTAAGTCAGTTTTGTGTTTGTGTATACCATAACGCATAAAAGGGCACTAATGAGAACATTAAAGAACGTTCTTTAAAAAAGTTACTAAAAAGTTACTTTTAACAGTAACATTACTTTTTGGTGTAAGTAATCAACAAAGTAACTGAGTTACTTTTTGAATGAAGTAACGAGTAACTGTAACTAGTTACTATTTTTTAGTAACTAGCACAACACTGGTGGTCATGTAGCATGGGGATACAGAGACAGACCAGCAACAAGCATTCCATAGCAGGATGTAAAACTGTTTGCTCATCTCAAGGCTGATGCAGCTGGATGATCAAAATGTTCCCCCAAACACCCAAGTTTATTCTTAATGAGCAGGCCAGTGCTGACTGTGGCAAAGAAAAACTCTCTGAGATGGCATGAGAAAGAAACCTGGAGGGGAACCAGGCTCAAAAGGGAACCTGTCCTCATCTGGGTGGCACCACATGTCCATTCATCATTGTTTGTTCTGTTCAGTCATACAGTATGTAGGTGTCCAGGTGATATGACTGCAAAACAAGCCAATTGTTGATTTGTGATGATATGCAGTGTTATTTTAAACACTCTCATCTATCCAAAGGAATTTGTTTGTTCAGATGCAACTTTGCATCTTTCTCCTGACAACTGTTCCTTAAAAGAAATTCCCTTGTTCAGTCTTTTTCTAATTGTATGGTCATGAATGTTAACATTTAAAATGCTTACTGAGTTCTGTAAAGCTTGAGATGTAACTCTAGTTTATTTATTTATTTATTTTTTATTTTTTGCATTTTCTCTGAGCATTGCACGGTCTGACCTTTGGGTGAATTTGCTGGGATGCCTCCTCCTGAGAAGATTAGCAACTGTTCTAAATGTTTTCCACTTACTCAATGTAGAATGCTGTATTTTAAATTGCTTGAAAATTGCCTTATAATCCTTTACAGATTGATGGGCAGAAACAATTGCTTCTCTAAGATCCTTGCTGATGTGCATCGTTGGCATTGCTTCAACACACACATAAATAATTCAGACCAGCAAACTGCTAACACTTGGGCTTTTATAGAGGTGCTCACATTTGCTGATGATCAATTATTCAAGAGCATTTTATTTGCAGCTACGTAGCCTCCTAAATCTAATAGAAACAATAAGAGTGGCTTTTGGCTTTGGTTGTTTTTATAAAATATAGATTTAAATGGTGTAATAATCATGTGGTGTTGTTCATCTGTGGTTATATTTACCTAGTCTTAAGACCGCATAAGGACCAGATCATTTTTTATTATGTACTGATACATTAAACCAAAGAATTCAGGGAGGCATAGTTTATTTTTCACATGGATGTACATATATGGAGTTTTGTACATACAGTATATACAGCCATCACAATTGTAGGGCAAATGTTGGAAATAAATCCATCCATTTCATATTCACTTAATGGCAATTTATTGTTTTTAAGTACAAATTTTAAGCTTGTATATGCCATAGATGTTGAGATCTGGATGATTTAGCAATTAGGGTGTGGCTCTATAGAAAGTATATACAACATATACTATATAAATGTTACAGTAAGAGCACATCATAACTTTTGGACTATGCTTGGTAGATGAATAAATCGTCTCCAGGTTATGTATGTAACCATGGTTCCCTAAGCGAAAGAAACACTGCGTCAACAGCGCTTTGGTAACGCCAATGTGTGTAATCAGTCCAATGGAAAGCATGGCATCACCGCCAGGGTGACATCACGACCAGGAAGCTATAAAAAACACATGGAGTAAAGCCGGCGCTAGCTTCTGAAAAGGAAGGAAGCACTGTAGGGATGCCGACAGTGTGACCTGGAAACCCAGCATCTCGTTCCCTCAGGGAACCATGGTTACATACATAACCTGGAGATGTTCTCTTTCAGGAACTCGAGCTTTGGGAATGAGTGTCCAATACAGCCAGCCTAACCAGTCCCTGCCTAGTGTGTAAGAGCACAGCTAGGTTGAAGGACAGAGGACTCATAGGAGGATGAAATAGCTTCCATGATCCATCTGCTGAGCATCTGCTTGTTTGCAGGAAGACCTCTTCTCGGAGGGCCATTGCAGATGAACCAAGTCCACCACAAGCACTCTAGGTCATGCCGGAGGCCTCAGTAAGTCACCATCGGGTTTTCTGACCAGTGATTGCCTTGCCAGGGGGGCATGATACGTTGAAATGGTTTAAGGGTGGAAGGAGCCAACCCTTTGGGGAACTATTCCAGAAGAAATTCCAGCACTAAACCAACTACGCAATTAACTGAATCCAGTTGGTGGCGATCGCACCATGCCGTGAATGCCATCTAGCAGTGTACATCCTCCAGAGGGAGGTTGTATAAGCATACAGATGTGGCAGAGGCATCCAACCCTAGAGGGGCTGGAGGAGTAAGGAAGAGCGAGAGGGGACAGTGCGATGTCTCTTGAGTCACGAACAAGTCTACTTGAGCTCTGTAAAATCTCTCCCAGATCTGCTTTACCACTTGATAGTGGAAACGCCAGGAAGACGAGGCAAGGCCGGGGGGCCTCAGCCCTTGCCTCTGCTTCTTGGTTCAGATGGCCTGGGATATATGCTGCCCTCAATTTGAGCAGCTTCCCCTGGGCCCACAGGAGGATCTAACTTGCCAGCTTGTACAGGAGGCACGAGCGCAAACCCCCTTTTGGTTAATATAAGAGACCACAGATGTGTTGTCCATACAGACCAAAATATGGTTGCCTCTGAGGTCTGGAAAGCTAGAAGCATGGCCAGCATCTATGTATGCATCCTTAAGATCTTTCGTGACACACCAGTCCTCGGATCTGATTTGAGACACAACCTGATTCAGGATCAGCATATTATAGCTGAGTCTCAGTAGTAAGCAATTCAGCTGATGTAGATCTAATATAGGACGCAACCCGTGTCCTTTTTGGGAACTATGATATACCGGCTGTAGAACCCGGCTCTCTGTCTGATAAGGGGCCCCCTCAATGGCCTTTTCTTCGTGTTCCATGACCACACATTTTTTTTAACATTACTGTATAATCAGAGTACAGAGTTAGTTACTGGTCAGTGCTATTTTGTGTTTTGTGTATCTGTCCCACACTGTCTTGTGTTGTCTGCTGCACTGTTTTTATCTGCACTGTTTGCACTAGGTTGCACATGATGCACTTTATGCAAGGACAAGGGCATAGACACTTAGAGCTCTGTGTTCTGTTATGTAGCATTTCACTATATACTGCGTCAGCTATATATGGTAGAAATGACAATAAAAGCTTCTTGACTTGACTGCTTCTTGGCCTCCTGGAACCTCTTGATGACCATATTGACCTAGTCGCCGAACAGGCCAGTCAGCACCAGAGGGGCGGCGAGCAGCACCCTATGGCCCAGATCCGCCAAATGACTCCTAGCCCTCTTGGCTGCCTGAGATGCGTCTAGCTCTCGCAGCAGATCAGCCTGATAGGCTAAGGTGTAAGCCTTGCCCACCAGCGGCGACATATTTCGAAAGGGCTTGGTGGGCAGCGTCAGGGATTTCAGCGATGATTACACATCCCTGTCCAGCATCTCTTTATCCCCGAGGCACCGACCCGTAATCACACTCTTTCAGTCCGACAATTTGTATACAGAAGTCTCAGGACTGAAGAGGCTGGCCGAAAAAATTCATAGCTCAGGACCTTCAGTGTGCAGGTCCAGAAAGAAATGCAAACCCTTTCTTGTTTGCCTTTATTTACTTTTTTATATATCTATTTGGACATTTACCACTTACCATTCGGACAAACACACATAGAGCTGTTCATGAACAAACAGAAGCTAGTGCTGGCTTTCCATTGGACTGATCACACATGTGATTCAGATCGTGGAGAGCGCAGAAGCGTTCCCAAAGTGTTGTTGATGCAGCTTGAGTTCCTGAAAGGGAAATTTAGGAATTGCTGTTTACTAAAAGATGTTACAGAATAATATGGAGGAGGACTCTCAAGTGGGATTGAAGCATTGCCCTGGTCTGGTGTTTATCTTCACTATTTTTATCACACTTTTCAGAACTTAAAAATAAAAAATAAAAAAACTGAACAAAAGTCATCTAGTAGCGACGTTTTTAGTTTTTGTTCTAAAGAAAATGTGATAAGATAGCTTTCGCCTTGTTTAAGTTTGCATTTTAAATTCACACTTTGTAGTGTGTGGGTCTGTGTGTGCATGTGTGTGCATGTATGTGGGCATGTGCTTGGCAAGCTCCACCAGCTCTCTCTCTCCTTATTGCATTCCTAAAAGCACAAAGAAACACAAATAATTGGACAAAGTGAGAATATTTATGCATAACTTTCTGTTCAACTACCCTTTTTACCTTCCAGAGCTGACACTGGGCCACACCCCTGCTGCTACATTCCCCATCACCAGACTTAGGCTAGTGTCTCCAGAGGTAATTCACCAGCACCAGTGTGCCAAGCCTGTGGATCACCTCAAATATGAAGAATTGAAATGCCAGATACCAATAGAAAAGAAGGAAAAGGACACCCCAGTAGCTAACACCAGAGTTTAAGGACAACTCACTTGAGGGTTAGACACACATACTAACAAATCTACAACATTGACCTTTAAGTCTAGACAAAAACAAACTGACCAGTCAGTCTGGGGCACCAAGGTCACCAAGCTGCTCCAGTTACTGCCATGTTATTCAGTTAATCCTGTATGAAGCATGGCTTTGAATTCCTCCCATTTTTTTTCAGGTAAATGTTATGGGTGGCTGCACTATTCAGATATCAGAAAAGCATCTCAGAATGCACATTAGATCTTGAGGTGGATGATCTACAACCAGAGGTGGGAAGTAACGAAGTACAAATACTTCGTTACTGTACTTAAGTAGATTTTTTCGGTATCAGTACTTTACTCCACTATTTATTTTTCAGACAACTTTTTACTTTTACTCTTTTTTACATTTTTACACAAATATCTGTACTTTTTACTTCTTACATTTTCAAAACAGACTCGTTAATTTAGTTTTAATCCATTGATTTGGTGAAATATTATTTTTTTATTTTTACTGCATGCCGATTTCAACCGAACAACCGATTTCCTGTCATTGCACTTTCAATCCACTGGTGTATAAAGTCCTGTCTCTCACTCACCACAGAAGGCAGTAAGAAGTTTGGGGTTAATGTTAAATGGCAAATCCACCCCCCCCCCCCCCGGTTATCTCGACCTCGGTTACCTCAACAACCCTATTAAGTCGACATTTTTGAGGTGGAACCGCTGAATTCTCGCTTTTTCTAAGCATCTTTTATCGGTTATGTCGACTTAATAGGGTTGTTGAGGTAACCGAGGTCGAGATAACCGGGGGGGGTGGATTTGCCATTTAACATCGGTTATCTCGGTGCAGCCGCAGAAGAACTCGCGAAAGTGTCGGAAAAACCAAGGCTTACAGCTGCTACAGGTGTTGAATTGTATACTGGTGAATCTCTGCTGTTAGTTAGTGCACATATGCCTTTTGTGGTTAAATGTTATGCGATGAACGGGAGGTGAAAGCCGGGCTTGGTAGGAACGTGGGATGACCAGCAAAATCATAGAATGAACACCGGCAGGATCGGGGGGAATCCGCGGTGCGCTTTGGGAAGAAAAGCGCAGCCGTTGAGAGAGTGCCGGTGGGAAGACACGTACCGGGATACGCATGCGCGATAACAACGACCGCCGTGAACCAACATATACCAACAATAGGGGACGGTGAGAGCGTGAAAGTTTAAATAGGAGCTGGTGATGATGCTAAACGAGCAGCATATGTGCGTGATTGAAGCCTGGAGATATAGAGAAAGCGGCCGAGAAAACACCTGACACGCTGAAGGGTGCCGAAGGGGGCGTGGCAGGTGGATTCCTGACAGATAAACATGTCTGTATGTATTTTTATAGCATGCCTTCATCAAACAAAAAACGCTGTTGTGTAAAAAACCCCTTCAAATACACGTGCACATTCTCATTTATTAACGCACATCATGTACATAAAGAAATTTTAAGCACGTTAATATATTGCCGCCATTTTGATTTTCGTTTATCTCGATCATCGGTTATCTCGATGCTTTTTGACGACCCCCTAGGACATCGACATAACCGGGTTCCACTGTATATATATATATATTTGGCTGTCAAAATTAAAATGATTTCAAACGGCACAAAATTTTTTCCTTTCTTTACTTAGATATAAAATAAATTATATAATAAATAAATACAAATATTTTTAATCAGTAAACTTTTGTTTTATTTCTGAGTCTCAAATCAAACACCAAAATCCACCATGATTCTCACAATTAACCCTCTGGGTGGCGTTTTGTGGGTTTTTCCCTCATAATGGCGACACAAACTTAAATTACTGTCTTTATTGATCGTACAGATAAAAACAATACATCATTTAAATCTGTAATATGTCTATATATATAAAAGCTTCCTGACTTGACTTGAAGAGGTGCATTTTCACCTCATTAACTGTCCGTGTGGAAACATAGCATAGGCTATGTCCACACGTCTCTGCACTGATATAGCCTTTATATTTAATCACTGTACATATGCTCAGTGTTGGGCAACGTTACTTTAAAAGTAATGCATTACAATATTGAGTTACTCCTCAAAAAAGTAACTAATTACGTTACTTAGTTACTTTTTATGGAAAGTAACGCGTTATTATTACTTTTGCGTTACTTGTATCTCTTTTACAGGTGTAACAGGTGTAATATAGATAATTGCCATTAGGAAATAAGTTATATTAAACATTTCTTAAAGTTATATTAGACATTTCTTAAACATTTAAAATGCTTAATAACTTCTTAGAGAACAATAAGATGATCGACTAAATTTTGACCACAAGGCTGAACACTTTCCAGTCGCACTTCTGTACACTGCTTTGCAATCTGCCTTCGCCGTCAGGAATGTAACTATCGTTCGTGTATATAAGGTTAACTGTGTGGGCTGCACACCGGTGATGTGAAGGGAGAACATACCATTCACTGTCATCTCGTAAAACATCGTGCAATTCCGTAAATATGACCTCGTCCTCGTCTACATCATTCTCTGCTTCATCATCAGCTTGAAACATTCTGAACGCTTTTACAAAGTTCACGCTATTATCAGTGACCGTGGCAGTTTATCTTCCCACAAAAAGCAAATGAGCTGTGAATTTGCTCTCTTTCTCCACTGCGATGGCATCGTACATGTGTCTCCCACGGAAAACCTTTATTCTGAGCAGTCTGTAGTGCTGTGCTTTGCATGCAGATGTTTTTTTTTTTAAGTGGTATATTTTGCAGTTGACAAGAGCTTTTCACCAACACATAATCTACACTTAACCATTATTCCTTTCTCCTTTTCCTCCACTATTTTAAAATAATGAGAACACTTCCATCACAGTAATTTAATGCTCTGGTTTGCCATCTCCGCTTCTGACCAGCTTTTGTTCCCGCGGCTCGCACGTATGAGTGCGCGATTCTACGTGACTACGTTCATTTTAATTTAGTATTTATTTTTTTATGCAAAATAATTTAACTGGAAAGTAACTCGCATTACTTTTCAAAAAAGTAACTCAGATTTTAATGTGTACATTTATAAAGTAAGGCGCTACTTTACTCGTTACTCCAGAAAAGTAATATTATTACGTAACGCACGTTACTTGTAACGCGTTACCCCCAACACTGCATATGCTTACATATATATCACATGCTGTACATATGATACATGTTTAACACCTCCAAGCTGCCAGTTTTGGGCACCTGAGCAAGCCCTTAACTCACTACTGCTCATTTAGTAAATGAGATCATTAAGGGTCGCTCGGGATAAACACTTCCAACAGGAAGTGGCTATATCTCGCTATCTTTGTCTCTCTATTGTCTCTCTATTTTCTCTATTTAATTGTCTCTGTGTCTCTTTTAGTAAATGTCTCTGTCTCACTGTATATGTCTCTCTTGCTGTCTCTCTATTTGTTTCTCACTCTTTCTAAAGCTGTGTCTGTGTCTGTCTTTGTCTCTGTCTTTCCTGCTTATTTACATGTCTAACAAAGTTTTAGGTTTTGAAGTAATGCCATTAGCGATCTATGATGAAAGACTTTCCTGGTTCGATTCTTACCTCTAGTTTCATATTGAACATTATAAGAAGTTTTTAAAAACAGAACAATGAAAGATCATTAAAATTGGTTGCTGGTAAATCATGGTATATCAGTGGTGCAGGTGTTGGAGATGTGGTTATTGTACCTGAGTCACTTCTCATAGACTTCGAGTTACTGAGAGAATGTACAGGAAGGAGAAGTTTTGACCCTCTACCATCATGATCTAAGAGAAAACGCTGGTCTCCTAACTATAGAAAAGCCAAGAGTCCAATAAGCAAAGCCCTGCTTGCCACCCCTGTGGTAGTGTAGTGGTTAGGTAATGTGGCCTCTGCTATCTGACTCACCTGGTTCGATTCCTACCCCTTAGCTTTCTTTTAAATTGTTTAAAAAGTTTTTAAAAAGAACCAAAAAAGGTCCTAAAAATCAGGTTCTTGCATGAAATCCTGTGGCTCAAATGGAAGAGCTTTACCTCTGGGTTGAGAGGTTGCTGGTTCAAATCCTGGCCAGGGTACAAAGTTAAGTGTGTGGAAGGTTCCGGTAGCTGTAGTAAGGATGGTGTCAGAAATGGCTGCGTGGAAGGTTGGATGTGGTTTCGAACGGCGTATCCTGAAGCAGGGGGGCAATATCCGGGCATCTGCCCCCTGGCATCTGAGAAGCTGAAAACAGGGGGTTATGAAGCAAAATCGTCCAAAAAAGTATCGACTTAGTTTTGCATATATAGGGAAAAATTCTGCCAAAAAACCTATCACCCTCACTTTTTCTGAGGCTGTGAAGCAGCAGGTCTTCACAGCCTTTGTTTAGGGTCAACTACTTCACTGCTCACCAGACACTACTTTCCACACAGCTTACCCAGTGTGGGGACAAGCCAGATTAGAACCAGCAACCTCTGAGCTCAGAAGCAAGGCTTTTATCACAAAGCCATCAAGTCCCACAACACACCTTCTTTTTTTGGGGGGTTTATCGTTTGTTTCATGCTAAAAAGCAAGAAATTCAGACCAGACAGAAACACAGAAAGCAGGATTTGAACCCTGAACCCCACCAACAGCGAAATACCAGTCTTAACCCACTGAACCATCGGGAAGGACCAGCTGTGACGATTGTTTAGAGCAGGTCTATCTTTTTTTTCAAACCATCAACACAAGAATATAATGCTAAAGACAGACTTAGGAAGCAAACCCATTATGTGACTAGCAGGGACAATGCAGGATTTGAACCCGGATTCACACCATTAGCGAGGCACCAGCATTAACCCACTGAACCATCAGGAAGGACGAGCTGGGAAGCTTGTTTGGAGCAGATCTATCTTTCTTTTTAACCCATCAAAACAAGAATATGAAGATGTAGGAATCAGGAATTTATCCTACCTCATGACTAGCAGACAGAAAGCCAGGTTTGAACCCTGACCACCAACATTAGCAAAGTACCATCCTTAACCCACTGAACCATCAGGAAAAAACAGGATGAGAAGCTTGATTAGAACAGGTCTATCATTCTTTTCAAACCATCAACACAAGAATTTAACGGTAAAGAAAGATGTAGGAAGCGAATACAGATGTAAGTAGCACAAGTTGAACCCACATTGTAAATAACAGGAAGAAAGCAGGATTCGAACAATGATCCTCACCACCAGCGAGACACCAACCTTAACCCATTAAACCATTGGTGAGGACAGGCTAGGATGCTTATTTAGAGCAGGTCTATCTTTCTTTTCAACCCATTAAAAACAAAAATATATCGCTAAAGAAAGATGTAGGAAGTGAATCCTGATCGGCAGACAGAAAGCAGGATTTGAACCCTGAACCCCACCAAAAGCAAGAAACCTGATTTAACCCACTGAACTATCAGGGAAGACAGGCCAGGAAGGTTGTTTAGAGCAGGTCTATCTACCTTTAAACCATCAACACAAGAATATATAGCTAAAGAAAGATTTAGGAAGCAGGAACATAATCTACATCTAGCAGGCAGAAAGCAGGATTCAAACCCTGATCCTCACCATCAGCGAGGCACCAGCCTTAACCCACTGAACCATGGAAGAGATCAGACTGGGATGCATGTTTAGATGAGGCACAAGCCTTAAACCACTGAGCGACCACTGCTGAAAAGCATGTGTGCTTTTTGGAGGGTTCATACTTTGTTTCATGCCAGCGCAGTAAGAAAGAAGGCATGTAGGACTGGCTTTGAAACCTTATCACCAGCATGGACTATATTAAGGACCATGTTCAGGCACAAGCCTTAACCCACTGAGTTACCACAGAAGTGCCTTTTTTTGGTGGAGTTATCTTTCATTAAAGACCAGGAAATCAAGAAATTACTCTAACACACAAAAGATAGAATTGAAATGTTTTCACAGGGGACAAGGTCCAGAAGTTTTATTTACCAACACAGCAACCACCAGCTCGACCAGGAATCAAACTCTCAAACTCATCCTTGTGGGGACCCTGACATTAACCCACTAGGCTATCACATCCATCCATCCATCTATCCATCTATCTATCTATCTATCTATCTATCTATCTATCTATCTATCTATCTATCTATCTATCTATCTATCTATCTAAATGATGTGAGGTCCAGTTAACAACTAAAACAGGTAGCAGTAATAACCTCTTTTTACTTAAGTACATGTCAGAGCCAAGACTTCTTTACTTTCACGTAAGTAAAAAAGTTTAATCAGTACTTCCACTTTTTCCCGAGTATTTTGAAACATGAGTATCTGTACTTCTACTTAAGTAAAGGATGTGTGTACTTTTGTCATCTCTGTCTACATGACCACATTAGGTTCCAATCCTGTCGACCAAGAACAAAAGTCAGAAGCCAAAGGCAAAGGTCATACAGTCATCTGACCACTATTCAGCCTTCAACTGTCTTGTACAGTGTTGGGGGTAACGCGTTACAAGTAACGTGCCTTACGTAATAATATTACTTTTCTGGAGTAACGAGTAAAGTAGCGCGTTACTTTATAAATGTACACATTAATATCTGAGTTACTTTTTTAAAAAAGTAATGCGAGTTACTTTTCAGTTAAATTATTTTGCATAAAAAAATAAATACTGAATTAAAATGAACGTAGTCACGTAGAATCGCGCACTCATACATGCGATCCGCGGGAACAGAAGCTGGTCAGAAGCGGAGATGGCAAACCAGAGCATTAAATTACTGTGATGGAAGTATTCTTATTATTATGAAATAGTGGAGGAAAAGGAGAAAGGAATAATGGTTAAGTGTAGATTATGTGTTGGTGAAAAGCTCTTGTCAACTGCAAAATATACCACTTAAAAAAAAATAAAACATCTGCATGCAAAGCACAGCATTACAGATGTGTGTGTGTGTGTGTGTGTGTGTATAATGTTGAATATATGCAACATTATGCAATGTTGCATATATGGAAATGGAGACAGAAATATAGAAAACTTTTGCCGACTTTCCACCACTGCAGCTCTATTGAATAAAGGTTTTCCGTGGGAGACACCTGTACGATGCCATCGCAGTGGAGAAAGAGAGCAAATTTACAGCTTATTTGCTTTTTGTGGGAAGATAAACTGCCACGGTCACTGATAATAGCGCGAACTTTGTAAAAGCGTTCAGAATGTTTCAAGCTGATGATGAAGCAGAGAATGATGTAGACGAGGACGAGGTCATATTTACGGAATTGCACGATGTTTTACGAGATGACAGTGAATGGTATGTTCTCCCTTCACATCACCGGTGTGCAGCCCACACGTCTTTTGCCCTAATATAACTGATTTCTTAATGGCAATTATCTATATTACACCTGTTACACCTGTAAGGCGTGAAAGAGATACAAGTAACGCAAAATTAACGCAAAAGTAATATAACGGGTTACTTTCTATAAAAAGTAACTAAGTAGTACATTAGTTACTTTTTTGGGGAGTAACTCAATATTGTAATGCATTACTATTAAAAGTAACGTTGCCCAACACTGGTCTTGTATCAGTGAGCTTGTAATAGCTCATAATAGCCTCAGTTTCCTGCCCTTGGCTGACAGGAGTGGAAACCTGATTGTGGCCTTCTGCTCTTATAGCCAATCCTCCTCAGGGTTTAGTATTTTTTGCATGCTTGAGATGCTTTTTCTGCTCACCACGGTTGCAAAGATTTATTATTTTCCTTTGACTTATTTTTATTCAACACTGTGTTTCCACTTATAGAACTGTCTCCCACTATTGTTTGCCTTTCATGCCATTCTGTGCAGTCTGTAGAATTTTACCTGAAGCTCTTAAACTGTATGTCCATGATTTTATACATTGCACAGCTTGCACATAGCTAGCTGCTTATCTAATTAGCTGCTTAATTATGTAAGTGCCTGCCATAAAGTGTCTGTGTATGAGTTAACTGAACATCATGTGGTTCTTCACCAAACATTTAAAACATGCAGTTGTATAGAATGTCTTTGTATGCTGTACTTTGCATTTCCACCTCACTGTAAAAGATTTAGGAGACTCAGACATGTTCCAGCACAACAATGTACACCCTGTTTCACAAAGTAAGCTTCATGAAGACGATGCAGTAGGTCTAAATGTGAGAAATTATGTGGCCTCCACAGAGCTCTGACCTCAACCCCACTGAACATTTTTAGAGAGCTCTGCTGATGTCAGTGAGCCTAAACTCCAATGTGGAAACACATCCCCACAACAATCCATCCGAAACATCCTCCAGAATCTAATGGAAAGTCTTCACAGAAGAGTGAAAGCTGTTGAAACAGGAAAGTGAAGAACAACTTTGGAGCAAGGTGTTTAAAAATATAGGTTAATATCAAAGTTTAGAGCGTATGGAGTAGTCATAGTATTATTTCTGTTCAAATTTTTGCCTCCTGAATTGAAAATTAATTAAACATCTTCTGGCTAATCAGAATTGATCATTCAAAGTGGTCTTTAATCAGATGTTTAAATGTGTGTATACATGCAAAAATGCAGCATGTCACATTCTTTAGTAAAATATTAGCATGAAAAAATAGCATCAGTGATGGAGGATAAAGAAGTGAAGAATAATTGTGGTATTTCATGGACAAAAAATAGTAACATCACCATTAAACAGTTACAGCATACTAACCTATCGCAGTATTTCCAGGAATAGTGCACAGAGGGGAAATAATGACACAATGTTGCAGCTATCATTGTCACCTCACAGTTGGAGAATCTAAAGTTTAACTCAGTTCAATTGTCTTTTTCTGTCTGCCGGTCATCTCTTTACTCTCCTTCTCCCTCTCTGTTGAGGGAAACATACTCCAGATCCATGATGTTACTGAGCAATTCAAGAACTTGGAAAGAACAATGGATTTGGACTGTAATTAATATCAACAGTCTACTACAATGGTCTCAGGACCGCAGTTTGCATAAACAGTTTTGCATTTAAGCGTCCATCCCTAATCAGTACACCTCAACAATGATGAAACTGTAATGGATGGATATTCGGTGTTGAGGATGAGGATTGGTTCCCTTTCAAGTCTGGTTTCCTTCATCATGCCATCTCAGGGAGTTTTTCCTCACCACAGTCACCACTGACTTGCTCTTATTAGGGATAAAAGTACAATTATAAGGAACAAATTTATAGGCACTAAACTTACACCAATCAGGCATAACATTATAAGCACTAAAGTGAAGAACACTGATTATCTCTTCATCATGGCACCTGTTAGTGGGTGGATATATTTATTATATGAATATTATGGCTTTAAAGTTGATTTGTTAGAAGCAGGAAAAATAGGCATGCAAGTTTGAATTGAGTTTGATAAGGGACAAATTGTGATGTTTAGACACCTGGGTCGGAGCATCTCCAAAACTGCAGCTCTTGTGGGTGTTCCCAGTCTGCAGTGGTCAGTATCTATCAAAAGTGCTCCAAGAAAGAAACAGTAAACTGGTGACAGGGTCATGGGGGGCCGAGGGACAATGATGCACGTGGGGAACAAAGGCTGGTTAATGTAATCCAACAGATGAGCTCCTGTATCTCAAAATTCTGAAGAAGTTAATCCTTTTCATGCTCAATGAGTCAGGACTGTTTTGGCAACAAAGGGGGGCCAACACAATATTAGGCAGTTGACCATAAAGTTATGCCTGATCATTGTATACATTGTTTTATACAACTTTATAACCACTTTATCTCTTTAATGAGACAATGTCCATTGTTTTAATGCCCATCAAAACACGTTCAAAACAGATTGGTGGGTGATTAATGGCTTGCTGCATGTTTGACCAGTTTTGTCCACTCATGAATAAAAAGGAACGACTTATTTTATAAAACGTAGTTGAGTAAAAAGATATTTGACTTTGAAATGTAATGAAGTTAAAGTCTCATCAAATGGAAATACTGCAAAAACTACTTTAGTACAGTAACGAATTACATTTACTTCATTAATGTCTGCCACTGGTGTGCATTGTGCTGTGTAACGGATAAACGTCCTATACAGGGTGTACATATTCCTACCTCCCTCAGGTTCCACTATGCCCAGCATAAAGCACTGACACACTAAGTGTGATTCTGTAATGCATTATTTGAACTAAAGAGGTGGGAGAATCTTTCGAATTAAGCTGTAATTCTGTATTTTATCAGCAGGGTCATTCAATTCTCTTCTCTCTACTGTGCTGTGTGTAAACAGTTCCTGTTAAATATTCCTGTATGATGGACCACAGTGATAAATGAAATGTCTGTTTGTATGAAGAGAGCTCAGTTATCTCAGTGTTTCTCTCTGTGTGTATGTATAATGGAAAAAAACACACAAACAAAATTTGTTATGACTCCAATATTTTTTTATATACTTATTTATACTCTCCCTCTCACACCCACAAATCAATATAGAAGTGATTTTACATGACCAGACAGCATGTCTACTTATACCTGACAGATTAAATATACATAATACATAATTTCATTTTCAGAAGGTTGCCATATTTAAACGAATCAACTTGTAACTATAAGAAATAAAATAAAAGAGATTAATGCCTGAGTACACATGGTGCAGCTTTTTAGGAGAGTAGTTGCATTTAAGGAAGAAATATTAAGATAATAAACATCTGATGAATGGATGCAATAACTCTCATGTGTAGATGTAACAAGGCAATATGACTTTCACTGTGCACAAAAAAAGTCAAAATGCATATCATTTTGTGGAACACAGTTAGCAACACATGCATGATTAATATAAGCAGTTGCTCTAATGTTGTTATAAAAGTTAGAGCTGGAATGGCATGACACAGAAACACAGCAAAAAAACAAATCACAGGCCTCTCAGCAGATTACTCTTACAAAGGACACAATATTAAATATTCATTAAATACGACTGCAGTGACACAGGGCTTGACTGTAAAAAAGCTGAATTTTTATTTTCCTGTGAGGATCACGTTTAGCCTTCCACTACAATGCAGCTGTAATGTAATTTTATTTCATTATTGAACATGAAACAGGTTTGTTGCAATTGTTTTCTATATTTTATGCGTTCATCAATTGCACATTAGGATGTTAACAATAAAGCTTGTTGGGACGCTGTGAAAAAATGTCAATGAAACAGAATGCAAATCATATAAATCATATAAATCATATATGTTCTTCACTATAGAACATAGAAATTATACCAAACTGAGGAAGTGTATTGAGGAAGGCTATTATGACCAAAACATTTAAAAAATATTTAGAATTTAATAGCTACAACATGTCTCGATAAAGTTCAGAACAGACTGTATATGTCTGGGAAATATCGAGACCAGTTAACAGGAGTTTTGGAAAGAGGAATGTTGTCTCATTCATTCGTCTTTTTTATCATATTTTTCATTTCAAGATGTGCCTAATGTTTTCAATTGGTAAAAGGTCTGAACTGCAGGCCAGCCAGTTCAGCACCCAGACTCTTCTGGAAAGCAGTATGTGATTTAGCACTGTTTTGGTGAAATATACAAGGCCTTGCCCAAAAATAATGTCTTGATAGATATACATGTTGCTCTAAAACCTGTACATACTGTTCAACATTGATGGAGGTTTCCAGATGTGCAACTTGCCCAATTCCAGAGGCACTAATGCACTCCCATACCTTTAGATATGCCGGCTTTTGAATTGACCACTAATAATAATAAGTCAGATGGTCCTTCTCCTCTTTAGTCCAAAGGACAACAAGATTTCCAAATTTCAATATTGGTTTATGAAATGTACATATCATTGCATTCTGTTTTTACTTACATTTTACAGTCATTTTACATTGGGGTGTATAGCAGATATATAGCAGATTTGGGGTGTATAGCAGATTTCCTTTTTTATAGGATTGTACATGTTTAAAGCCAAAAACCCACACTACTGGCAACAAATATTATGAGCCTGAAATATAAAATAAAATGAATATTCTGTAAACAATACACAGTCAACTTAAGCTAGATGTCTGTCTCCTGGAAAGTTCAAAGAACAGTACTAGTGTAAATCATGGTGTTGGAAATATTATTTATTACACTAGTAAAAATCCAGAAACCAGGGGTAAAAAAAAAAAAATATTTTTTGCTAATTACTACCTCTAAAGAATGTCCCAAAAATCTTTGCACTTCACTGTAAATACATCCCATAGAGATAGTTGCTTTTTTCCAAAAGCAGTTTTGCCAATACATGCTATTCATGGTAAAAATGATAAGTCATGACAAATACCATATGCCTCATACCGACTATATAAAGTGAAGCAATGTTGTAAACAAGAATGCTCTAAAATGTTACTAAAACAACATGAGACTGATAAACTCCCACAATATTAAAATTTACTTCAAGTTTTCCAAGTGTACAAATTTTTCCCACCACTCATTTTTCATTGCTGTTTCAGCTTTAAGGAGAAAAGAATGTAATTTTAAAATATGTTGTGCTTTTGTTGTCATCTGCAGTGATTGTTTGTTGCTTTCTTTTTACTAATGGCTGCAGTTAACCATGCTGATTTGAAGGGAAGGAACCCGTAGTTAAGAAGACTTATGCCGGTTTTACACTGTGTGATTTTACATAGTCCTTTGCAATTGTTTCCTGTCAGACTGTATGAACATGATCCCTATGTCACATTGTAGAATGTCAGCTGTCCATAATGTCAGACTGTACAACAGTCAAAAACTGACACACAAGAAATAGACTTGTCAAATTTTATTTTTTGGCCAAGGACCCGTGACATGATCTGACCCACGTTTTCTCACTAATAGTGGCAAGCAGCAAACCAAAATAATCTATAGCATTCATTTAGTTTAATGACAATTAAATGATAATAAAAACAGACAATTTCCCTGAAGTGGTTTGAAGTTTTCACGTTAATTGCGTCATCAGATTTAGCACTACTATTGGTTCTTGGTTTGACGGTCGTCATAGTAGAAGACACTGCACACTGCAGAAAAGAGACTGAAATCTTTTGACACTGCCAAAAGTGCCATTAATGGAATGTCAGTGAAGATGTCAAACCAGCAATCAAAGATGACAGATTTTAGGCTTGGATTATCGAAATATTTTAGGATTTTTTAACTTTGTCTCAGTTGTCCAAATCGTGGCCAACATCGCACACCTGGCTAAAGTTTAAGATTTAAAAATGACGGAGATACTGATTGGCGTTTGGAAATTTGTGAGATTTGTGTGTAGAACTGTACAATTTAGAATATGCATTTATATGTCACATGTACTTTACTGCACAGTACAATTCTTTTTTTGAATACACCCAAGCGATGTTAGAAAGCTGGGGTAAGAGTTCAGAGACAGCCATGATACAGTGCCCCTAGATCACAGAGGGTTAAGGGTCTTGCTTGAGGGCCCAAGAGCAGCAGATTGGAAATACTGAGCCTTGAAACACTGACCTTCCAATTAGTTACCCAGAAAGTTTGGTGGGTTCCACCACCAGTATCGCCAAGCTGCTACTGATGGGCCCTTGAGCAAGACCCTTAACCCTCTCTGTTACAAGGTTGCTGTACCATGACTGACCCTGCGCTCTGATCCAAGTTACCTAACAAGTTGGTATATCCAAAGAATTTCAATGTGCTGTATGTATGTAATAAGGCAAAGTTATTTTTCTGTCTGTCTGTCTGTCTGTCTGTCTGTCTGTCTTTCTTTCTTTCTTTCTTTCTTTCTTTCTTTCTTTCTTTCTTTCTTGACTTTCTTCAGTGTAAGACATCGATCACATATAAAGTGATGAATTTTAAAGGAGTGGAATTCAGAGGAGCCTCTGGTGATGCAGCAGCTTTACAGACATCAGTCCAAATCAAAGCAGTTATTACTCTCAATGAAAGAAGACAATTTAGACTTTTAATGAACAAACACCTTCGTACTGTGGCTGTGAAACAACGGATTAACTGCAATAAGCAAAGCACAACCTCGCACAGCCTCCTATTCAAGTGACATTCAAGTATTTAGTTATTCATTAGGTAATCATTATCAAGTGTAATAATATGATCAAGTTTTAATGAATAAAAAAGAAACAATAATAAAAATGAGGAGTAAAAAAACTCCAAGGCATCATCCAATTCATTAACCCTGATTCTGATAAGAAGAATAACCCTTTTTTAGAAGGCCAGTAAAGTCAATAAAAATAGAAAGAAATCATTATCCCAGACCAACATCCAGTGACATCATCACAATAAAGCCAAGTATGGATGTCCAGGAAGCCAGCTTCCCATTGCCACTGAAAAACAGAACAAAGAACAATCAACAGCTTAATTTGTGAGCAGCTAATCCACCTCAGTGAGTCGCTCTAAAGCAGGCATGCTAACAGACGTGGCTTTCAGTTTAGTGTCTTGAAAGTTCTCAGTCATTGCAGTCATTCATCAGCTTCAAGCTCAACAACGTATGTAACACTTACATGAGAAACTTTTTTTGGACTATTTTTCACAATATTCAGGTCCATCTAAATAAAAGCCTTACACACGTCCTTCAAATGTTTTCCAAAATGCTTCAAAATGAAAAGCTAAATAATTATACAGGAGATTGTTGTGTTTAATAAAATCACTAGTAGACACTGTTTTCTCAAAAGTTTTTTTAGTTTGTGGCGTCCTCATGCTGAATAACCAGTACCAAGTTACAAGCAGCACTTAGACGCTATAAAAATCAGTTTAGAATAAGCACCTGACTTGTGCTTCAGGTATGATGTCATCAACAACAACATAGACCATGGCTCCTGCAGCAAAGGCCAGTGCATAGGGTAGCAACGGCTCCACCAGCACCACGGCAACGGCCCCTAGCAACCCCGCCACCGGCTCCACCATCCCACTGAGCTGTCCATACCTGAGAATACACACACACACACACACACACACACACACACACACACACACACACACACACACACATTTTTTACATTTATTATTTATTAAAATGAACATGTTACAACGTTCTATAAATTTCAGGATTCAAGATTTTATTTGTCACAAACAAATATTCGGTTATATACAGAATACATATTACAGCTGCTCAGAAAATGACATGCATGACATAAAAGGGACTATAAATATAAATAAAAGAAAGCAAGAGAAAATATAGAGGTGCATATCAATAAATAAGAATATCATTAAAGTTGATTTATTTTAGCAATGTAATACAAAAAGTGAAACTCGTATATTATATAGATTCATCACACACAGACTGATATATGTCAAGTGTTTATTTCTTTTAATTTTAATGATTATGGCTTAAAGCTATAAAAAAGAAAAAAACATTTATCTCAGAAAGCTAAGATTTTGTGAAAAAGTTAAAAAGGTTCAGGCGCCACAATCATGGGGGCAGACTGCTGACTTGACAGTTGCCCAGAAGACGATCATTGACACCCTGCACATGAAGGGTAAGACACAAAAGGTCATCACTAAAGAAGCTGCTGTTCACAGAGTGCAGTATCCAAGCACTTTAATAGAAAGTTACATGGAAGGAAAAATGTGGTAGAAAAAGGTGAAATGAAGCCCATTCAAGAATTTGGGGGAGATTCACAAAGAGTAGACTGCAGCTGGAGTCAGTGCTTGAAGAGCCTCGACGCACAGGCGTATTCATGGGCTACAACTGACGCATTCCTTGTGTCAAGCCACTCCTTTACCAGAGACAACGTCAGAGGTGTCTTACCTGAGCAAAGGACAAACAGGACTGGACTGTTGCTCAGTGGGCCAAAGTCGTCTTTTCAGATGAAAGGAAAGAAAATTTTGCATTACATTTGGAAATCAAGGTCCCAGAGTCTGGAGGAAGAGAGGAGACCCACAGAATCCTAGTTGCTTGAGGTCCAGTGTAAAGTTTGCACAGTCAGTGGTGGTTTGGGGAGTCGTGTCATCTGCTGGTGTTGGTCCACTGTGTTTTGTCAGGTCCAAGGTCAGCACAGCCGTCTACCAGGAAGTTTTAGAGCACTTTATGCTTCCCTCTGCTGACCAGCTTTATGGAGAGAATTATTTTATTTTCCAGAAGGATGTAACACCTGCCCACACTACTTTTAAATTCTGATTACTTTTAAATTCTGATAAGACGGAGATTTTGCTCATCGGCCCAAAAACTAGTATATAGAAGCTCCAGCATCTCAACCTGCATTTAGACGGATGTTCTGTAACCACTAGTTCAACAGTATAGGACCTGGGAGTTATTTTAGACAGCAACTTATCTTTTAAAAATCATATCAACCAAGTTACAAAAACAGCCTTCTTTCACCTTAGAAATATTTCTAAGTTAAGAAACATGTTGTCTATATCCGATGCAGAGAAGCTCGTCCATGCGTTCATGACCTCCAGAATAGACTACTGTAATGCGTTACTAGATGGATGTCCTGCATCATTAATAAACAAGCTTCAGTTAGTTCAGAATGCGGCAGCAAGAGTTCTTACTAGGTCAAGAAAATATGATCACATAACCCCGATCTTATCGTCCCTACATTGGCTTCCTGTTAAGTTTTGATTCAACTACAAACTACTGCTACTCACTTATAAAGCACTGAATGGTTTGGCTCCCATGTATCTATCCAGTCTTTTAAAACGCTACAATCCGTCACGCTCCCTGAGATCTCAAAACTCTGGACTTTTAGTAGTTCCTAGAATAGCAAAGTCCACTAAAGGTGGTAGAGCATTTTCACATTTAGCTCCTAAACTCTGGAATAGTCTTCCTGACGGTGTTCGGGGCTCAGACACACTCTTCCAGTTTAAGTGCAGATTAAAAACATATCTTTTTAGCAAAGCCTACACATAACACACATTACATCATAACCTTGTGCTCCAGAACATCTGATCACATCACATTATCAACTTGTGCTGTTAATATCATGAACAGCAGCTACGCTAATTTCTCTCCACTGCTTCTCTTTCTCTCCCCATCCTGAGGCTTCCTGAGGTTTGGCCAGCTTCAGTCACGTCCGACCTCATGAAGATTATGGACTTTAAAGAATTAGATGCCGAACTCGCAAACATCCTGAACCATCTAGAGACGTACCAGTGCCAATTGGATCCCACTACATGTGTGGACCTCCAGGAGTGTTTAAAGGCTCTGGCATGGAGAAGCTGTTGCTGGATCTGTGATGATCACAAATGTTGAGCTCAGTAGCTCCTACTTTTATACCAAAGACTGTTAAAAGAACATTACTTATAATCTTATACTCCAGTACTCATGTTAGTTCTCACTCTCTAGTGTTCTGTATTGTTGAAAGATTTATGATCAAACTCTTGATGTCACCCAAATGAGGATGGGTTCCCCTGTTAAGTCTGGTTCCTCTCAAGGTTTCTTCCTCATAACATCTAAGGGAGTTTTTCCTTGCCACAGTCGCCACGGCTGCTCATCAGGGATAAATGCACACCATTTTACTTGACTGTTGATTTCTGTAAAGCTGCTTTGAGACAATGTCTGTTGTGAAAAGAGCTATAGAAATAAACTTGACTTGACTTGACTTGACACTGCCAAAAGCACCAAACGTTGGTTAAATTACCATGGTGTTGGTGTGCTTGACTAGCCAGCAAACTCAACAGACCTGAAGCCCATAGAGAATCTTTGGGGTATTGTCAGGGGGAAAATTTGAAACAAGAGACCAAAAAATGCAAATGAAAGCCACTGTCAAAGAAACCTGGGCTTCCATACCACCTCAGCAGTGCCACAGACTGATCACCTCCATGGAATTGCCGAACTGAGTCAGTAATTAAGGCAAAAGGAGCCCCAACCAAGTACTGAGTACATACAGTAAATGAACATACTTTCCAAAAGGCCAACAATTCACTGAAAACTTTTTTTTTGATTGGTCTTATGAAGTATTCAAATTTTTTGAGTGAATTAGTGGGTTTTTGTTAATTGTGGGCCAAAATCATTAAAATTAAAAGAAATGAACACCTGAAATATATCAGTCTGTGTGTGATGAAGCTATATAATATACGAGTTTCACTTTTTGTATTGAATTACTAAAATAAATTATTGAGATGCACCTGTATAAGATAATAATACAAAGGTAGTGTTTAGATGTGCAAAGTTTTGGAATGTAATGAGGCAGTGCTCTAGACTATGACTAAAATGGTTAAATTTGCAACCAAAAATTTTACTTAATTAATAATTTACACGCTATGACCGTAAAATCTGAATGTAATGACTTTTTATGGCCGTGTTCTGTTGGTATTGGCCTGTCACATAATTTGTTGATGTAATAAACAGAGATGCATGTGCCGCTTGAGTTAAAGTGGCAAAATAACCAATCAGTTAAAGCAAAATTCACCTTTCCGCATCAGAAAAATCATGTTGAAACAAAAAATATCCGACTTTTTTTAAACAGAGCGCTCCACAGAAAACTGCGTTATGGTTTGCAGTGTCTCATGCATGTGAACTTCGGACGAAAAATAATGATTCCTACTTTAAGTGAACTTCAGATCGCTGGCCATGCTGTAAAAAGATGGCAAAAAAGACAACAGGATGAAGTGTTTTCAAATTTTTTAAAGTTCATTCTTAGGTGGCAATTAAAAATTATAATTTGGTGCCTGTTGTTTCCTCATAGGAACCAAGAGCTCCTTAATTGATTTTTTTTGGTCTGGAGCCCTGTGAGGTATGACAACAACAAACTAAAAACAGTAACAGTGACAATCGAAGATGTGTGCAAACGCAGAATGAACTCGAGTATGATTGTAAAGCAGAACTGAGCATAAGAGGCTTATGGAAGAAGTTTGATGGGCATGCTCGCACTAAGAAGTCTGATAGCTTGTAGGAAGAAGATCCTCCTAAGCCTCTCAGATTTGGCCATCAGACAGAAGAACTTGCCTGTGGAATGAACAACTTTGTGTTATCCACATAACACATTTATGTGGATTTGTGCACAAACAGCTTCTCAAATTGGACTCTCATGAATGTCTCATTCAGCCTGCAACACAATAAATTTTACATTACACTGTGGTTTTATAGGCTTTACATTTACATTTGCGGCATTTAGCAGACGCCCTTATCCAGAGCGATGTACAAAAGTGCTTTGAGTTTCTAGCAACTAATAAATCTACACTGGTACGCAAGATTACAAACTTAATATAAATATAACTCTTGAATTCTACAAAGCAAACTTGGAAAGTGCTAATTTAAGTGTTTAGGGAAGAGGAAAGTTTTCAATCATCTCTTGAAGATAGTCAGGGACTCTGCTGTACAGACATCTAGGAGAAGTTCATTTATCCACCTCGGTGCCAGAACAGAGAAGAGCGTTGAAGTGTACTTACCTCTCATTCTGAGAGAAGGTGGTACCAGTCGAGCAGTGCTGGAGGATCTCAGAGAGCGTTTTTTTTAGCCTTGTAGGCAAGCATCAGTGTTTTGAATCTGATACGTGCAGCTACTGGAAGCCAGTGGACAGACTTGGGCAGATTGAACACAAGTCCTGCAGCTGCGTTTTGGATCATTTGCAGTGGACGAATAGCTTTCAGGGGAAGACCTGCCAGCAGAGAGCTGCAGTAGTCGAGTCTTAAAATGACAAGAGACTGAACGAGCACCTGGGCAGCCTGTGTGGACAGAAATGGTCGAACCCTTCGGATGTTGTAGAGAAGAAATCGACAGGAACGACCCACGAGACAGGTGGGAAGAAGGACATTTGATTGTCCATAGTTACCCCAAGGTTACGAGCAGTGGCTGAAGGGGAGAGCAGAGAGTCATGAAGTGTTTTTCAGAGATCTTGACCTGGAGATGAATCACCTGGGATGACCAGTATTTCTGTTTTGCTGGGGTTGAGTTTTAGTAAAAAAGGCCCCAAGTAAAACATATCTCAAATGATCTCTGAAAATTAATGCAGATGCCCAAAACATTAGAGATGATTATAAAATGATTATTTTGTAACCTGGATCACTGTTTAGCCTGTAACATTTAGTTATTTAAAAATGGATAAAAATAGCACAGTGTCATGTACCAGAAAGACAACAGTGCATCGATTAAGCCTGAGCTGTGTTACTGCCTCTGGATAAAGATGACTGATGAATTCCAGGCTGTATCAAAAAAATGTACAGCAGAATATTTAAACATCTGTTTATAATCTAGAACTGACAAAAGGTTGTGTCAAAAAAATAACCATACTCGAAAACATACATTCCCCTCTGTAAAACAGGACCGATTGTGTTATTTATACTGTACACCAAAGGCCCAGAAATGCAGCTTTCATTTATTAATATTTACATCTTAGGACAACAACTTAGACCATGGTACCTGGCAACCAGCTAACACTTCAGTTTTACAGTCCACCCCAACACACTAATTCACTGCTCTTTTCTCAATCAGTGGTCTGGGTGCCTTCAGCACACATTAACTGTATACACACACAGGCCACTTTCTTGCACTGCTACTACAGATTTGACTGAGAATTAATTAGTCCAAACTTGTGTTTCAGGTCATATTCAGTGAATATATTACTTTTATTTAAGTAATATAAATTAAGCAGTAAATTTCATTCCTTGTATAAATCTAAATTCAGATCAAAAACTTTTATTTAAAACTGAGGGATTTTGTGGACCTTAATTTGTACAAATTAAAAAAGTGTTAAAATATCAGAACACACAGGAACTCCAGGAAAAGGCAGCGTGAGAATGTAACGGTTTACTCACCAGAAGGCTCGCCATGTGGACACTCCAGAGGCTCTCAGCGGCAGACTCACTGCAAGGCCTTCTGGAAAATTCTGGATGCCTATGCCAATAGCCAGGTTTCTGTACACAGACAATTATTTTATAGTTATAATATGCACACATTAAATACGTGTTTAAATGGAACACATTTAAATTTTTAGTTTTATTCCTAGACTCAAGACTCCATTGGCTATAAGATCTTTTGAGCATGAGGATGGTTGAGCCTGTACTAGACTTCATTTTACAGATTCATTTGTTTGGCCTGCACTTGAAAAAGATCAAGAAATGTTGCTTGTTATAAGAGAGGCTGCTTAGACCCCCGTACTCATTTCTACACTCTTTAATTCCCTACGTTCAAAGCCATTCCTGGCTCGCTATCCAGATCCTGCCCCTGAGAAAAGAAAGGCTAATGACAGCCAGTCACGGAAAGGCTAACAGCAGACGAGGACTGTGGGAAGGAGAGAAGAGGTGGAGAGAGGGTGTGGGGGTGAGAAAGATGCAGAGTGCAGATGAAGTTCAGGGTTAGCACAAGACAGAGACTGTAACTGGTACTGGTACTGGTGAGAATAATGCTGCATTTAGTTTACCTTGGAAGTGGGAATTAAGAACTTCAAATGTCATTTATGACCTTTTTGCATTTAAGCTTAAAAAGAAAAAAAAAAGAAAAACATGGAGGACTCAACTAGCCAGCTTGATGACTGATTAGATTCCACTTTATTATCATTGTGCAAAGTGCATGTACAGATCCAATAAAATGTAGTTAGCATCTAACCAGAAGTGACCAAGTGGCCTATTTACAATAAAAAGCAATATGTTAAATGATGCTATGGGTCCATATGTAGAGGGGTGAGAGTGATAAATGTACAGAAGGTGAAGTAGGTGATAAGAAATGGTATAATAAGTAATAAACAGTATAATGTACATAATCATAAGTACAGTAATGTTTATTTACCAATTTAAAAGAATGAACTGTACAGTATACACAGTACTAAAGATTCTGCAAGATAATATATTGATTTATTTTATTGACTACTTACTTATGCATATAAAGTAAAACTCATTTGAAGTGCAGAAATGCCATTATGATTGCTGTTCATGTTGTGAGCAGTGAAATGATTTAATGTCTCATGCTGAATTCAGGTTTGAGTAGACCGTCCCGAGTTCTTGTGTAAGAAAATTAACAGTTTCTTTGGTGTTTAATATTCGGAGGTCAAAATTGTAAGAACTACTACAGTTATTCGAATTCAGATAAATAATAAAATTCGACTGAGAGATCTGTCAGAGGTCACATACTTTCCCAGAATTTTGGAGTAATTTGTGTCATGACAAATTCAGAAACCCGCATTCTCTGGCAAAGTGCCTTATTTTAAAATGAAGTTATATTTATCTGGGTGACACCAGGAATCTAAATCATTACAGTGTACAGTTGTAGGTGAGTAAAAATAAACAGGAGTAAGTGAACTGAATGTGTGATCGCTGTGAGTAGATTGTGAATAAGAGTCCTGATACAAACACAGGACAATGTTCATTACTGTAGAAACAGAAGAATCTACAGTGTCCATAAACCGATTTCCAAATCCACCAGAGCTGTCAAGTCTTGTCTATAGGCAACTGAAGTCTAATTTATTTTTTGTGCGTGTGTGTGTGTGTGTGTGTGTGTGTGTGTGTGTGTGTGTGTGTGTGTGTGTGTGTGTGTGTGTGTGAGACTGGATGACAACAATACCAGGTTCTCATAAAAAGATTCCACATAATATTTTAATGTTACAATGAACAGAACATGCAAACTAAAAAACAAATAAATAACTGCAAAAGGCCACACTGCAGACAGGCTTTGCATTTCACATGTGGACAAATCAAATTAAATCTGCTAAATTGCCTGTGAAAGTGTGCTCTAAGTACAGCGCAAAATTTATGCACCGAAATTATTAAATAATTATGGAATAAAATTAGAACATAATATACCTTTACAGAATCTCCCACACATTGTTTAATATTGAAATCCCTGCTGCTGAAAAGGAAAATTTCAATTTGTCACTTGGGATTTGTATTTATTCATGCACATTAAATATGTTTATTAAAAGCTTCTTTCTTTTACATTATTATTTACAGCATATCATAATACACTATATCAACTTATTGGGAGAAGAAATCAGACATTAAGCACTCCCATATAACCAAAATAGTAAAAAGATTCCACTGTGAGTAGTTAAATCAGGCTCCTCCGATCAAATCATCCAATCTCTCACTATTCGGGGTCACCCCTAATATATATATATATATACACAAAACTCTGTCTTTAAAGTGGTGGGTAAGGTGAAAGGGACTATATATAAATCCTAACACAGTATTAAGTTTTAAGTAAAAAAAAAAAAAAAGCTGGAAAAGGAACAAACTCTGCATTCTGTTCCTGCTCTCATCTTTCAGTCATCCTCATTTCTATTTGGTATAAGTTGGAGAAAGAAAGAGCATGTGTGTGTGTGTGTGTGTGTGTGTGTGTGTGTGTGTGTGTGTGTGTGTGTGAGAGAGAGAGAGAGAGAGAGAGAGAGAGAGAGAGAGAGAGAGAGAGGGAGGGAGAGAGAGAGAGCGCTCACTAGGATGAAGTAAACCCAGTGACCGATTTCTTCAGTTCAACCTGGGTTCATTCAGGAAGGGGAATGAATCACAAAGTTTTTGTTTCAAAACAAGCTTATTTTTCCAATTGCTTAAAAATGTGGGCTGGCAGAAATCATCCCACTAATGCAGATCTGTAGCATTCTGGGTAATTTTAGTGTATCCACCCATCAATTTCCCCATTCCTTGTGGATCCAACTTACAGCAAACTGTCTGTGAACATTCATCGGAGTGGTGTTGTACAGTGTAAAAGGGTGGAAACCACACTGTGCTCACTGTGGACCGTAGTGGTGTGCTTTCAGCATGTGCAGAGGCAGAACTGCAGGGTCATTTCAGGAGGTTGTTTTTCTTTTTTTTTTGTGTGTGTTTTCTTTTTCATTGTTCATTAAAAAAAAACGCATTCAGTAGCACAAACAGGCAAAACAATGTGAAATATACAAAAATGCCAGTTTCTCACAGGGCAAGACAGAAAAGTCTGTGTCTCAACATAAAGCAGCTATTTCTGCTTATTTACGCCTTGAGCCCATTGAGTTTACAGACAATTCGATTATAAAAATATATCTGTACGGTGTTTCCTGAAAATGATAGCTCTGAACAGAAGTGTGAAGAGTACCTGAAAATCCTACTTGAGCAAAAGTATAGATACATTACAGATACCTCAAATCATACCCCTCAACACTGCATAAACCAACAACACAACAGCCTCTTTAACATGCCAGAATAAAACAACAAAGATCATTTAGGTCAGAACAAATGGGTAAAAAAAATAAAAGCAGTAAAGCGATTTTTCAAAAAGGGATCTAAAATTCACCAATCAAATGACAGTATCATGTCACACAGTAGAAGAAGCATTAGTATTCAATTGACTAATAAAATAAATAACAGTAGATAAATAATAATAACAATTTCTGAGCTGACTGTGATTTTGAGCTCTCAGTCTCAAAGAGGTGCGATATTTTTATTTAACTTCAACAAAAGCTGCTTCCTTAATTTTTTGGAATTAAATCGAGCTCTTTTTGGCATGAAAATAAGGCCAGCGGTGCTAAAAAGTTACTCACAGGCAGCGAATGCAGGTACAGTAGGGGAGTGTTGAGTCTTAAATGACATCAACAGAGGTGCAAAATGCAATTGTCAATTAACAAATAGTGGAGAGAAAAGTGCATCTATTTATTCATAGTTGAAGTAGTTGAGTAGAGAGTAAAAGTTGCTTATAGCTTTAATACCCAGTACTCCTAGTTACTAGAAAGAAAAATACTTAAGTACAGTAACAAAGAGGATTTATTTAAATACTTTACACCACTGGCTATGTGCCCCGCTATCAGTCTGATCTGTCCTTGTTTAGCAGAGGTGGGTAGTAACGAGTTACATTTACTCCGTTACATTTAAGTTTTTAAAAAAATTATACTTCTAGCAGTAGTTTTAAATCACTATAATTTTTCACTTTTATTTGAGTAGATTTGTGAAGAAGAAACTGTACTCTTACTCCGCTACATTAGGCTACAATGAGCTTGTTACTTTTCTTTTTACCTCTTTGGGATTCTACGCATCAATTTTAATGTTTTATTTTGACAGAGAGAGGAACTTCCTCTAAGGCTCTACCACGTGACTGTGTTTCACCAATCAAACGTAGTTGTGCAGTCTCGTCACGTTACCATACTCAATCCCAGCGGCGGGACGGGTTAGTTATCAACACAAACATGTCAGAATCAACCGTCGGCAATGCAGACACAAACGAGGAGAAAAACCCGCACTCCTGGCCTCATATTGAAAGCATGTTTACCTTAGTAAAAGTGCGAGAGAGTAGCTACATTACGAGGTGTTCAGCATGCCTGGCATGAAATGTGTGTGTGTTTCTTCTGTTGTTCTGTCACTGGAGACACACACACACACACACACACACACACACACACACACACACACACACACACACACACACACACACACACACACACACACAGTTTATGAGAATTTATGGGCTGCCTCGTTCTAGTTCTGCCTGGTAAAAATAGTATAAAGGTTTGGAAATTTGTGTTACTTGTGGGTATTTATTTGTTATTATTTTTTTTATTAAGTACTTGAATTTACCTGAATTATTTTAATTTAAGCTATTTTGTAATTAATTAATTTTAATTTATTTTATTGATTGGATGAGCTATAATTTGCCTAAAGATTATTTTGTATTTTTGTCTGTCTGATTGTTGTCTTGTGTTAAAAAATAAATCAGACGTTACTCAACAGTTACTCAGTACTTGAGTAGTTTTTTCACCAAGTATTTTTTTACTCTTACTCAAGTAATTATTTGGATGTCTAGCTACCAAGCTAAAAAAAACAAGCTCAGAGAAAACAAGAAGTCAGAACACATGAAACACCACACAGAAACTCAACCGCTGGCAACCCTGAGACAGCAGCACTATGCACCATGCCATCAAAATCAAATCAAGGTTCTAATATACGCTCAGTCAAATAATGATCTGATATTAGAATGATACATTAACGCTTCTGTGTCTGTGAAACATATTAAAACTTATTAAACAAACCATAACCTCTAAATTTAAATCCAACACACAGCTGGTTATTACATTTAACCTGATGAAAAATTTGAATTCAACAAAAAGCATGATAGAAGTAAGACGAGCACATCAAGCCTACTCGAGTAAAAACAGAACCAGCTCTGAATGTAGATTAAAGAGAGAGAGAGAGAGAGAGAGAGAGAGAGAGAGAGAGAGAGAGAGAGAGAGAGAGAGAGAGAAAGTGCCTTTTTGTGGTAGGAGAGCTCTTCACAATGTGCTCTTTGAATAGCAAAATAGAGAATAACATTTACACAGAGAGCCACCAGCCTCTTCCCACACTAAAAAGAGATGATAATCTCACTCCATAAACAAGTTTCATCATACTGTATCCAATTTAAGTTTCATCAGATCTGAAATAGAGAGAGAGAGAGAGAGAGAGAGAGAGAGAGAGAGAGAGAGAGAGAGAGAGGATTTCACCTGTAATAACACTGCTGGCTTTACCGCTGACTCTCAAACCTCATCACCTGTATTTATTTAGTCCTATTAAGAATGCTTTGATTGCCTGTTATTATTTGGTTGTGAATATGTACGTATATGTATATGTATTAAAAACTAATAGTGAGTGAAGAACTATTTTATGGTCATGTCTTGGTGTCGCCCAAAAGAAGACAGAATCTCCTTTTCAGTCTGGTTTCTCTTAAGGTTTCTTCCTCATACCATCAAAGAGAGTTTTTCTTGCCCCAGTCACCTCAAGTTTGGCACTTTTGTTCTATAATTTTTTCATTTCTTTTGGAGTCTTTTGCACAACCTTGTAACCGTCATGTACTTTTGCTCTTTCGTTTTCTATGTTGCTTTATTTATTAAAAGATTTTTCTGTTAGGATTAATTTGTTTAAAATATAGTAGATGTATTTTTGTTGTTTTAACTGATTTGGTCATTTAGAGGTATATAAACCGTAGGGTGCACAGACGTTTGTACTGTACTGTAATTGTAATACTTTAATTGTAGTTTTCAATTCAATGAATCAAATTCTCTTTACAAAATTCTGACCACAATACAGGACATTGGGTAAGAAATTAAACAATGTACATAAAAGAAAATCTGGAAAAAATATGGTTTAATATGCTGTTATTTCAGAACTGTATGGGCTTTTTCTCTGTAGATGTTTGTGGTAAACTGTAATCTGGTATTCTCTTTGATGGGTTTGAGTTGATTATTCAGCCTAATGATGGCATGCTTCAGTGAGAGTGAAAGCACTTTGGATTTCATAGTGAGAGTTAACAGTAATATATTCCAAATATAAATGGCACACTTGAGATTAATTTAGGACTGCATTTGTTACTAACATTTTCATTACAGTGGCTCAGAAATTTGTTATTTAATACTGTTCATAAAACATTTATAAATGTTTAATAAATTCTGAAAATAACTCTGATGCTCATAGACATAAGTTCCTATTTACCTACAGTATTTAGATTCCTCTGTATGTCTGCACATATGGTGGCATTGACAAATCAAAACCTTGCACCTTGAGCACCTCCGAAATGAGGATAGGTTTCTTATGGAGTCAGGTTTCCTCAAAGTTTTTTTCCTCATATTATCTATGGGAGTTATATAAATATATATATATATATACAGTGGGTACGAAAAGTATTCAGACCCCCTTAAAATTTCACTCTGAACCTCAGACTGGGCTGAAGGTTTACCTTCCAACAAGACAGTGACCCTAAGCACACAGCTAAAATAACAAAGGAGTGGCTTCACAACAACTCCATGACTGTTCTTGAATGGCCCAGCCAGAGCCCTGACTTAAATCCTATTGAGCATCTCTGGAGAGACCTAAAAATGGCTGTCCACCAACGCTTACCATTCAACCTGACAGAACTGGAGAGGATCTGCAAGGAGGAATGGCAGAGGATCCCCAAATCCACTTCTACTAAATACTGAGCAAATACTGAATACTTAGGACCATGCGATATTTCAGTTTTTCTTTTTTAATAAATCTGCAACAATGTCAACAATTCTGTGTTTTTCTGTCAATATGGGGTGATATGTGTTCATAATGAAGAAGAAAAATGCAAAAACAAATATGCAAAAATGTTTGTAATGTTGCATGTGCTAAATAATTTGTCACTCTACAGGTTTGTTAAACAGAGAGAAGGACACACTGACCACAGTCCTCATACATCTAAACAACTGAGTATGTAATATTATTCCACTGAAGAAAATCTGTCCAGTGCTGTGGCTACTACTCCCAATTCAGTGTGTAGCTCATCGTCAGTCTGCTAGATCCTGGAAGTGTTCGCTCAGTGGAAAAGATTTCTGATCAGAAGGTGATGGGTTCAAACCCCAGTATGTAAACAACCACCCCCCAACCCCCTCTCCTATCAATGTAAATGTTATGTGTAGCTGCTATAATTAATATGTTAATGTGTTATTGTAATTAATTTGTTGGATTTGACATAAAATATGTATTATTTATATATTTTTTTAAGAAAAAAAAATTCTACAGACTGGTAATACACTGGTAATTCTGCTTTGTATCAAACCAAATTATTCTTTTTCTGTACCACCACAGACCCACTTTACTGTGGTAACTTTATCGGTACCAACTTTTGTAATAATTAACAGCAATATTCTCTATATACAATTATGCTTCATTATTACTCTTTTGTCTGCAAAATATACAAATGCAAATATTTCACTGAAAACAATACAAAATGCATTTTACATTCTGTTTCAAACTGTACTGTTGTTTTGAGTTCTGAACCTCAAAAGCAAAAACAAGTTGATTGTGTCTCAGCTGAAAGTATTCTGTGTGATCAAGTCTATTCTGACAGCTTTCTGAAGCACAACCATGATGCCATTTCTGCTTTTCTAAAAGACACCTGCAAGTTTTAACAGAGCTCTGTGTGTGTGTATATGTGTGTGTGTGTGTGTGTGTGTGTGTGTGTGTGTGTGTGTGTGTGTGTGTGTGTGTGTGTGTGTGTGACTTTAAAAACATTACACCCCCTCAGATGCTGCTGCTGTTAGAGGTTATACCCAGGTCTCTGAAGGGCTCTGAATCTCTCCAGCCACTTAACAAAGTGGATATTGTGTGTGATGCTGGAAAAGGCATCAGTTGTAAGTGCAGCTGTGGCTCTGAACTCTCAGCTGTAGTGAAAACCATATGCTCAGCACCTTCAAAACATTCTTCACATAGGAGGAACAAGGGTAAAAAAAATACCATGCCGCTTTGAAGAGGTTCAAAGCATCTGGTTTTAACAGTGCACCCAAGTGTGTGTGGGTATGAGGGAATGTGAAGACTGCCTTTGACCATGAGAACAAGCGAAGAGAATGAGAGAGAAAAAGGCATACAGTTTTTCCCTTCTGAGAACAAGCGGACTTTTGTTTCACACAGACGTATTGCCCTAGTGCCTTTGGATAGAGAGAGAGAGAGAGAGAGAGAGAGAGAGAGAGAGAGAGAGAGAGAGGGGGAGAGAGAGCACGAGAGAGAGAGAAGGGGGGGAGAGAGCGAGAGAAGGAGAGAGAGAGAGAGAGAGAGAGAGAGAGAGAGAGCACGAGAGAGAGAGAGAGAGAGAGAGAGAGAGAGAGGGAGAGGGAGAGGGAGAGAGAGAGAGAGAGAGAGAGAGAGAGGGAGAGAGAGCACGAGAGAGAGAGAAGGGGGGGGAGAGAGCGAGAGAAAGAGAGAGAGAGAGAGAGGGAAAGAGAGCGAGAGAGAGTGAGGGGGAAAGAGAGCGAGAGAGGGGGGGGGAGAGCGAGAGAGAGAGAGAGAGGGAGAGGGGGAGAGAGAGCGAGAGAGAGAGAGAGAGAGGGAAAGAGAGTGAGAGAGAGGGGGAGAGAGAGTGACAGAGAGAGAGGGAAAGAGAGCGAGAGAGAGAGAGGGAGAGAGAGCGCGACAGAGAGAGAGGGAAAGAGAGCGAGAGAGAGAGGGGGAGAGAGAGCGACAGAGAGAGAGGGAAAGAGAGCGAGAGAGAGAGGGGGAGAGAGAGCGACAGAGAGAGAGGGAAAGAGAGCGAGAGAGAGAGGGGGAGAGAGAGCGAGAGAGAGAGAGGGAAAGAGAGCGAGAGAGAGAGAGGGAAAGAGGGCGAGAGTGAAAGAATGAATGGAGTTCTGCCGTGAAAACTCGAACTAACCTCCACTGTGGGAAATCATTTTCAGTTCCAAGCAGCAGTTTTTGACTGTTTCACATGATATCAGCTCACAAATATTTCTATATATTAATTATTCCATTTCCAATAATAACTTTATTTTGAACTGAGACTAAGAAGCTGTGAGATAAAAACAGTTCCGTCCTCACCAGTGCAATATTCACATCTGTTCATCAAACCAAAGCATTTTGAAGCCTATTATATTTTAATAGATTTAGGAATTTCTCTCTCTCTCTCTCTCTCTCTCTCTTTCTTTCCTATTCTCCTCCTCTCTCTCTCCTTTTCTCTCTTTCTCTCTCTCTCCTTTCCTCCCTTTCTCTCTCTCTCATTTTCTCTCTCTCTCTCTCTCTCTCTCTCTCTCTCTCTCTCTCTCTCTCTCTCTCTCTCTGTGTGCATTTTTGATGGATTACAGACAGTCCGAGTGACAAAGACTTCTTTCTTGTTCTATAATAACTGCAACATGTGTGCACATCGCTGCATTTGAGACAATGCTCTTAGTTCAGCATAAATTTATTGAGACAAAAGACCACTTGTGGTTTCACAAACCACACACACACACACACACACACACACACACACACACACACACACACACACACAAACTTATATGTGGTCTCATTCAAAGATGTTTGGTCATATATTATGTAATACATCTCCCCTCAGTGCACACGTTATCTCTCACACACACACACGCCGGCTCTCTCTCTCTCCTCTTAAATACACCAACCTGCTCATACCTTAGACCAGGCGTCTCCAATCTTTTCCACAAAGAGCCGATGTTGTTGCAGATTTTCATTCCAACCAATCAAGTCCACACTCAATTCTACCTGTTTAAATCTAATGACTATCAGGTGTGGCCCTTTATTGTTTGGAATTAAAACGTGCACCCAGACCGTCCCTTTGTGGAAGAGATTGGACATCCCTGCCACCAGACCTGCATTTTTTTTTTACAGATTTTACCCTGTTCATGACCATTGGGTGGCAGCATCACACAGTGGAGTGTACGACAGCACCACACATGGTGTGTCTGGACAGAAACATTAGACAATGCTTTCTGTCTGCACTATTTCTAATACCGTCATGAGGATTATTGTGAACTCACAGATCTTTTTACACTTACAAATTTACAGGCTTTTTTTTTTTTTTTTACAGGTTTTTTGAAATTTTCTCACAGTCACATTTAATTCAGCTTTGATAAGCTTGAACTGTTGCCCAGAAAAATTGCTTACAGTTTCGGAGTCCAAATAAAATGTGGTCACTATACTTAGTTAATAATAAATCTATGATAAATTCTTCTTCTTCTTTTGGCTGCTCCCGTTAGGGGTCACCACAGCAGATCCTCAGTCTCCATACCCCCCTGTCCTCTACATCTGCCTCTTTCACACCAACTACCTGCATGTCTTCCCTCACCACATCCATAAACCTCCTCCTTGGCCTTCCTCTTTTCCTTCTTCCTGGTGGCTCCATCCTTAGGTTTCTACTACTGATATACCCCATGTCCCTCCTCTGCACATATTCAAACCATCTCAATCTCACCTCCCTCACATTGTCTCCAAAACGTCCTACATGCGCTGTTGGCACTTGAATAGTATTAGTATAGCAATACAAATAATAAGCCACTGGGAGGCACTCACTTGGTCACACTGGATCTGGAGCCTAAGCCAGGAAAGCAGAGGTGAGGAAGAAACACACCCCAGGTGGGACGGCTCTGACATCACAGTGCACCAGGCACACAGACATTTTGGAGACTAAAAAATTATGAGGAATCCCACATCTTTATTCTGAGAACATGTGAATCACCTCACATCAAACCCAGGAAACTCTGGATTTGTTCATTAAAATTTAAAATCATTTACATAAGTCTGTTAAATCAGTTTGTTTGTTTTTCTTTAATAAAACGTTGACTCTGGACCTGATTCTGAATGTTAGAAAAAAAGAATACTGATTTCTCCAGGTTAATATATTTATAGCTTATTAGTGTGAGACGGCAATAGACTAAAGGCAAACTTTTATATAAATGAATAATAAATGACGTGAATAATAAATGACATCATACATTCAATCCATGTATAGTTACATCATGTGTTGAAACATCATTGAAACAAGTTAGTTTGTACTACTTAAATTAAACCAGAGAAACAGCTGCTCCCTTTTCAGCATCTCTCAATTCTCTCTCGGAACAAGAAAAAGACAACCTGATTATGAACAAGCGCATTATTATAAACATGTAATTTTCCTTGTGGAGGAACTGTTGCCAGAGCTTCTGTTATAGCAAATTAATCAACACCTTCTGACCTTTAGATCAGATAATTCAACTGTGCTTGGTATGAATGAATCAAATAAAAAAATAACAGAAAACACAATTCATGAGGAAAATGCAGGGGGACTTGCCTGGCGCTCTCAAACGTAGCAGAGGAAGATTTTCCAGCAGCTCCAAAACCCACCCCAACAGCCAAGCCCTCTGAATAAAAAAGACAGACACACACACACACACACACACACACACACACACACACACACACACACAGAGGGTGAGATAAGTGATCATGTCCTCTCAGTGAGGACGGTGTTAGACACTAGTTTACCTGGGAGGAATCTGTCCACTCCAAATATACCAACATGTACTCATGCATTATTTAACTTAACATATTTAACACACATTAAATTCAGAAATAATTCAATTTAACTTTGTCTTTCCATACTTTATAGTGTAATAAAATATATTATAAATGTATTAAATGTACTATGGTGATATCAATCTACACCAGTAGTAGACAGCCAACCAAACTACAGCCAGCCCCCACATAAACAATGACATTTTTAAAGTTAAGTTCAAAAATAGTTTTTTACTCAAATAATATTTGGATTTGATAATCAGCAAATATCTGTACTGATAGTTTTTCCAGCTTTAGGTCCACTGTCATTACGAGAGTGGCCTCTAGAGGTGAATCACTGGCACCACATGCTGTTTGTTTATACATGTGAGACAGCGTGCTGTGCAGAGAGTGCTATATTATACTATGTATAATCTATTAATTGTTTATTTATATTTCTCAATTAACATTCATATTTATATCATTCAGCACATTTTCATGATTCAGTACTTTTTTTTTGTAATAAAGTTCAGTGCTATTTTTTTGATTCAGTATGCGTTTTATAAAGTTATTGGTTGATTAATCGGTTATCTGCAAGTACACTCCAACTTAGCTATCGGTAAAATTCACTGTTGGTCGACCTCTAATTATTAACATATTAGCATAAATATTTGATGAAACGTTGTACCAGTGTGAGCTCATATGCACTCTGGGGCATCTACAAGGACCCCAATGTATAGGGCTGCATTCATCGTTTCAAGTGAACAGTCTCACCGTCCCATATTATGGTGCTACCACCACCATGCTTTACAGTTGCAAGTGAAAAAGCAGCACATGGATTTTCCCAGATGTAGAAATAATTACAGCTGTAATTGTATTCTTGTATTTTAGCACATTTAAAGAAGTCCTAATGAAGGACACGGGTAATGGATTTGTTATATAGTATATAGTGTATATAGTGTTTAGCAAAGCATGACAAAGTTGTGCTTGATCATTTCAATAGTTCAGATTGTACATCTTTATTTGCTAGACAGTTGTTTGGCCTAAAGGGCACAATGAAGATATAGAGCGTGTTCTTGCCTATAGGAATAAACTCAAGATGTTTTCGGATTATGATGCCTCCTGTCATCATTAAAGTATGGAGTATTAGATAATTGACTGGCATCTGCTGCTGAAATGTATCCATAATGGACACTACTTTTCAATTCAAGTCATCTGGGGAAAAAATAACAAAACTGGACTTTGTTTGTTCTTATTTTGAAGGTTGAATAAAAGAATGTATAAATTTAGTGCCTATAAGTTTACAATGTAACTGCAATTAATGGACATTCGTTGTCACCCAGATGATGATGGGTTCCCTTTTTAGTCTGGTCCCTCTCTAGGCTTCTGTTTAATGCCATCTCTGGAAAGTTTCCTTGCCACAGTTGCCATTGGCTCAATCATTAGGGATGAACTTACAATCATAAAGAACAAATTTATAGTCAATAAAATTATACAGTCTTTTATACAACTTCATAACCACTGTAAAAAGCACTATACAAATAAAAATTTAATGAATTTAATTTATTCCATATAATTGTTTATGGCTTATGAGCAAGCCAGTGGTGACTGTGGCAAGGAAAAATCCCTGTGACATCATGAGGAACAAACATTGAGAAGAAGCAGACTCCATCCAAGGAAGTCCATCCAGGTGAAACGTCTTCATCGATGAAGTTGTTTTTAAAGGAATTAGAGTTACTAAAAGGTCCAGATTTATCTAAACATGATTACATGCATGTGCTGCTGATTATATCCAAAAACAACTGCACCTGTGAGCCATTTTATCAACGTGCTATATATTTAATTTCTTGTCTTTATTTTGTTGTGTAAAGAAATGAATATTATATATTTGCTTCTTGTACATGTCAGTGTTTCACAGTGAAATCCATTGAAACATTTAAGGTGAGGAGAAGCACATTTTCAAGAGAGCACTTCCTCCAGTCTATCACATTCATAAACAGCTGAGGTTACAGGAGATGAGTGTCACACTGCAGTAATGAGATGATAATGGGCTCAGGTTCCACACAAGCGCACACACACACACACACACACACACACACACACACACACACACACACACACACACACACACACACACACACACACACACGTTTGCACCCATGTCATAATTAATAGCACACATTTCCACTCTGGATAAATGCAGGTGGTAAAAGTAATGAAATGTCCATGTGGATTTAACAGCATTATTTAGAGAAGGTAACCTCTGCTGAGTCAGGGGTAATTAAAGATGTGTACAGTAATGTCAAATAAATTAAAACTTCTCCTTCATGTTTATGCAAATTTAGTGATCCTATTATTGGTTTATGAGCAGGTCACCCTATTAACCATAATGTTTAGACACACTATGGGTGCAGATATCCTAGGGGTGTAATGGTACACAAAATCCATGGTTCAGTACGGTTAGGACGAAGAAATGCAAATCATAAAATTGCTTGTGATTTTTTTTTTTATTAACGCAGTTTATTATTATTAACATTTGTGATCAACAGTTTACATGTTTAAAGCAAGTTTAAATAAAGTTTTAAATATTATCTTAGAAAAATATAATAAAAGAAATCAAATTTTGTATTATATTGATTAAATTATTTAATGTATTAAATTGGCACAAATTAAATAAAATTAAATAAACTGAAAAATGTTATCAAATAGTTTACATTTGTTAGACCTCAATTGAATAATACAGATGTGTATGTAAGGGTGTGTGTGTGTGTGTGTGTGTGTTTTAATATTTAAAGATATGATCCTCTTAACTGTTTTACTTATTTCAGCATGCATTAATAAATGTCTATTTCTTTCATCCGTCATTCATTCTCTCTCTCAATATAAGGAATTTTCAGGATTTTCTCCTTATAAGAGAAATTCTTGATGCTGGACATAAAACGCTAAAGAATCCATAGCGCTACCTTATTTTAGGTACGGATTGTGTAGCCACAGCAGCACTGCGCTAACTCAAGTTTCTTTTTTATACCCCTGGCATTGTGTAAGTTTTCTGAAAACAGATTGTAACTATGTTTTACACGTAAAAAGGTTTGCATTCGGGACACACGTGCACAGAACTACAAGTCCGGTACGAAAACGTGTACCGTTACACCCCTAATATATCCGTATTTAACGACCATGTGACATCACCTGAGGTCACTACATTACCCAGAATGCAAGTCCAATGTTCAAGTTTGTTTACGTTATGGTTAGGGGTTTACATGATGATGTTGTTTAAATGTTGTGAATCTGCTAATTCTTTTACCCATAATGCACTCCTGCCTATTGAGAGAGGGGTGTTGGCATTTCCCATGAAGCAGTGTTCCTCATCAAGCTGTGATCTATGGCCTGCCTCGAGACGTCTGGTTTGCACAAAGTTCATTATTTCTTTATGACTGTGAATGCTAGGGTTCACCCATTAGTTCCTATAGGGTCCGGGCAATCTCAGTTTTCCCAGAATTCCATGTAGAATTCCAGAACACAAGGTGTTTGGTAGAAATCATCGTGACCTACACTATGCCAGTTACGAGTGGTCATGACAGACATTTAAGGCCCAAGCTTTTAGTTCCCTGTTGTTTATTCTCCGTTCATTTTCTTTGGGTGAAAAAAAAACTGTTTTGGTCATTTGATCAATAATGTGGAGGTTTGTGTTGCTGGTGTTGTTGGGACTGGTTACACACTGAAAATTATATTGAAAATATCATATGGCTCCTGTATGACAACTTATTGCTCTCTGGTCCGAAAGGAGGAATGTGTTAAATCAAAGAAAAATGCGAACTTGTTGAAAAGCAGTTGGGGAAAATTCTGCAGTTATTTGCTGTCTTTAAAGTTCTAAATCTTAGAGTTTACTGAAATCTGTAAAAACAGCAGCCAGGGGTTGATGGGTTCACCACAGTTGCTTCTGCTTCCTGACACATTTGAGATGTGCACAGGTGTGTGAGGGATCATTTCTCAGCACAGCATGCAGTGAAGTGTAATTTGTGCTCGGAATCAGACGATGCAAAGCCACGGAAATAGCAGACATGGTGATTTGTATAATTATAGAAGCAACTGTCCATTATCTTCCACTCTTAGTGAAGCAGCAGTCATTGATCACAATCCACTGAATCCACTTTAATTATTCATATTAATTCATATTAATATTGGTGCAGGTCCTGACTCACAGTGGGATGGGAGCAGGAGGAAGCTGAAAAGCAACTGTATCAAATAAAATAAAATCAAATTTTTATTTGTCACATGCACATACCGTAATTTCCGGACTATAAAGCCGCAGCCACTGAATTTGACAAAGATTTTTATTTTAAACATAAATAAGACTCACCTGTCTATAAGCCTATAAGCTTAATGTCTACATTGAAACTAATGAACTTTACACATTTTGGGAATAGCATTTTTCTAGTATTACTGCGTGTGTGCAAGACCGAGGAATATGTCCTTATTATTTTCTGATGCTCATTTCTAAGTTTTTTTGACTAACCCGTAACACTGTTGCCAAGAAAAATAAAAAAGCACGAGTTTTGGAAACCTGTCTGTGCTTATATGATTACTGTTGCAACTGGAGTTAGCGAGCTCTCCCTTCACCCAGACTCAACGTGTTACAACGGCTTGTATCTAAACAGTAGCCGACCAAGAAAGTCATTGTTCACTGTCTTCCTCCTTCCTTTCACAACTATTTCTCTCGGGAGTTTTTCTTTTGGCATCGTTGTGCGTTTAAAAAAAACAACTTTTTTCTCCCAATGCCGTGCAGCTCAGAACACAGGTGAGGTGCGTTTTTTCGTTTCCGTTCAGACATTTCATTGGTCTAATGTTATGGGGCTCAGTTTTTTGGCTTGAAGTTTGTGAAACTGGGAAAAACCCAGGAAAAATTAATAAATAAGTCGCTTCGTTGTTTAAGCCGCGTGGTTCAAAACGTGGGAAAAAAGTAGCAGCTTATAGTCTGAAAAATACGGTATATACAGGGTACGACATGCAGTGAAATGCTTATTACGACGGTCCGGCATGAGGAAATAGGATGAGGAGAAAAATAATACAAAGTAAAGAGAAGACTAATAAATAAAGTATAAAAACTATATAAAATAAAATATAAGAATATATAATTTTATTTTATATAGTTTACTTTATTTATCAGTCTGTACAATCCTAATGCAACCTTTCATTACAATAAAAAAGAAAGCGGCAGCTAAATCCCACACCTCTGTGTGCATCACTGGTGCATCTTTGAACAAATAAATGGAGCTAATACATGACACAAGTCCTGCGTGGAACAAAAATAACTACGGAAGAGCGTCAATGTTATTCTGCATGGCATTATGCACAGCATGCATTATTCAATCACTTCCATTTCTGATTACACAAAGAATAGTAGAGATTACATACAGAAGGGTAGAGATTAAAACATCTTGGCAAATTCTGAGGTGTTAAATGCTTGTTGGCTGCTTTTTTTTCATCACTCTAGTCCAACTAATCCCAAACCATCTTAACTGGATTAAGATGGGTGGCTATGGAGGCCAGGTCATCTGATTCAGCACTCCAATACTATCCTTCTTACACAAAAAGCTCTTGCATAACCAAGAGGTGTGTTTTGGGTTATTGCCTTGTTGGAAAACAAACAATTTCCCACTAAGTTTAAAGGACAGTTTTCCAAAATCTATTCTGTGCGTTGTTCTTCTGAAGTCTCCTCTGAACACTGGATGTTAAAATATGTTTGCACTGTACAATGATGCACCTCTATGTAACAGATGTTAATTGCAACTTCCCATTCCCTTCCAATATCCCATTATTCACTGTCACACACACACTGACAATTTTCACATTTCTTTCTTTCTTTCTTTCTTTCTTTCTTTCTTTCTTTCTTTCTTTCTTTCTTTCTTTCTTTCTTTCTGAATTGCCTGTTGCACTCTGTTTTTTATATAGCATCATCTGTCAATATTGTATTTATTTCTAAAAGTTACAATTATTTAATTTCAATCTGCTATTTAAATATTGTTTGTGTAACATGCTGCTGTAACACAGCATCCCTCACGGGGATCAATAAAGTGTCTAAGCCTAAGTCTGCCACCTGGACTCCTAGAAGCATTCAAATAAAACTGCAATTTCTCAGACTGGTAATTCTAACAAGCATATCTTCTGCAGCAGAGGTAGTTCTTTCCTGGGTCAGTCCTAATGATACCCAATCGCTATTGAATTGTAGCATTTAATGATACAGCATTTTATATGCAATTATAGCATTTGAAATGCAATAGAGATTGCATTTTGGTAAGTTCTTGAGATTTTTTAAGTAACTGACCTTCATTCCTTAAAATAATTATGGATCTTTTCTCTTTACTTCACTAAGGGTTTCTTTCCAGTAGTTGTAGTGGCACTAATTGGACTATTGACTCTGTAATCACCCTTTTCTCTGTACAAGACAAATAATGGTCTAAAGCACATTAAGAAGGCAAGAAATGTCGCAAATGAACTCTTGACAAGGCACACCTGTGACCTAAAAACCCTTCCAGGTGACTACCTCGTAAATCTGATGAAAGAATGGCATTAATTTTGCCAATCTGGCATCAAAGCTACATGTAGCTACTCTGAATAATCTATTAGATAAAATATATTTTGTTATATTAAGTTACTGAATTATTTAACACATTTCTTTTATTTACATCACTCCATACATGTAAATTTATTTTTGGTATGTCTTCAATATTAATGTACAATGTTGAAAATAATAAAAAATAAAGAACAACTACTGAAGAAGAAGGCGGGTGCAAAACATTTAGCTATTACTGTAAATCACAAGAAGAGTGTTTAGTCGTGCATGAATAGTTCTTTAATCTGGTTGCTTCTTTGTACAGATATGAATATGACTGTGCTAGTGTGCAAATATCTCTTCTCAATTTATAACCCCTCACACAAATACGGCTCAATCAATGAAACTCATAAATGAATCGATTCCCAATTAAGCAGCTGCATGGAACAGATGTGTTTACTCTTCCAGAAGTGACCTGAGGATTTAACAAAGACCAAGACTAATACTGAATACACTGAATTATTTGTTTATTTCTGCTCACACACGCTAAAATTTGAATACAAAATGCTAATCAAACCCTGCAGCTCTGCTCAAGCTTATTTCTCAAAAAGTGTAAAGCTGCAGTTCTGTGCAGAAGTCTACAACATCCTCATTCCGTAAGATAAAGTTTTCTTCTGTACATGTCAGAAAAACAATGACAAAATTTACATTCACTAACATTTATTTTCCAAAATGTGTCTGAAAAAATTCATGTTTGGACTGAAAGTGTGAGAGCAGCACATGTATTCCATGTATTTTGTGTCCCTTAATTCTATCTGTCAGAAGACAATGGAGAGTAAAGCAGTGTATGAACCTTGACACAACTGCTGATTGGGTTCTGAGTAAACAGCGCTTGGATCTCTTCCGCAACACCATCCTGGAACACCCTAGACCTCTGTCATGCCACTATGCCTGGTCCACAGAGACCCTAGAACCTCCCACAAATCGCAAATTCGACATAAATCTAAAACTGGAATCCTCCTGTCATCAGTGCAAGTGAAAGTCCTTAGTATATGGCCTAAGAAGATAACTTTATTGCTTTGAAAACACCACAAGCCAGAAGAGCCTGCACGCTACTGCTGAGTAGAATTATTTCTAAAACACTGTTTAAGCTTTGACTGTTACACTAAATGTTTCAGCAAAGCGAGATGAGATACAGGTTTAAAGATGTTTGTCCACATTAAAGTTGTTGGCTGCTTTTATACTTGTTCCAGGGCATTCTGATGTCTTTGTTACCGTCTTTCTTTAACCATTACGTGACATTCTCCATATCTTTATAAAGGCGGTACCACTTAGGAGCCATGAAGATGACTCTGGACTGCAATCAATGCAAACAGACTTGATACACTGATTTGGGACTACAATTGAGACAAACCTTTTTGACAAACTTTAGCTTACTGTATATATCAGAGAACTTCAGCCATATAAATTATCGATAGGTTTTCTTAAGTCTCACACTGCATAACTTGCATAAAATGCTTTAATTATTATATTTTAGTATATCTATGATTGCAGTGTCTTCTGCAGCATGTCTAGCAAATCTAAAGTTTGCATTTATAATACTGATCTTTCTGTGAGCATCTAGCCAGTGCTGCAAAATGACTTTTTAATGCAAATACTGCATTACTGCCATTCCGAAAGGCACATATTTCAAAGAATAAGCCATTGATCTTTGAACCCAGCCATTAGGGTTGCACCAGCCAGTGCAATCCTAATGCCGGTCCCATTTAATTAATTAAGAAATTACCCTACTGTGGGACGAATAAAGGTTTATCTTAAGCCCGGAGGGTTCATTAGGAAGGGCATCCAGCGTAAAACATGTGGCAAATCAAATATGCGCATCACGAATCAGAAAGGATGATTCGCTGTGGCGACCCCTAATGGGAGAAGCTGAAGGAAGAAGAAGAAATAGCTAGAAGTTATTCTAGAAAACACTTTTTAGATTTCAGACATAATCGGCTTGATTATTGACTATTGACTTTTCCACTTTAGCTTTAATTTTGTGATATATGATATATGTTTATAGTCATGAAAATGAAACCATGTACAACATTTTGAAATGCAATGCTCAACCAATGTAAGTTCAGTTTCTGCATCTTATATCAAATATCATTATATTAATATAATGATATTATATATACACACACACACACACACACACACACACACACACACACACACACACACACACACACACACATAGTACTTAAGAGTTCTCATATACATGTCATATACAACATTCAGGCCCTGTGACTAACAGCACTCAGATCAGCTGGTAATTAAAACTGCAGTCAAACAGGCTATAAAAATGCATGGAAGTCAACACGCCTAATCTGGGAATATGTTAACGTGTGTCTGACAGTTTTGTTTTAAGCAATTGATTACTAGTCATCTCATGTTCAAAAGAAAAGCTATTTGGAGTAAAACTGAGGGATTAAACCAATCAATTCACCAATCAATCATTCCACTACCTTTAATAAAATCTTATTTAAACCTGAGTTGGACTCTCTCATCCAACGTTCTCATTCAGCACTCCAATCAACACTCCAATCAACACTCCAATCAACACTCTGACCAAACACCACATCCTATGCTTTCCTCAACACTCCCATTCAACACTTCCAACCATGATGTCTGTTTTGGGCTACACTGTTCTACTGATGAATAAATTAATTGTACACAATGTATCAATATTACATGAAAACCGAATCCACATGGTCAGAATTGGGCACCAAGGTGTAAAGCTTGAGGACATGGTGCAGTTAAATATTTCTTGGCAAAAGAAGATAATACCAATCATTACTTCAATGCCCCAGTAGCAAATCATCAAGTCATTTTTAACAGGTTTCATAAACAAAACTTTGAGCCCAGTGGCCTAAGTGGCTTTCCTATACACTAAATCAGAATGTAATAGAATCTCAATGTAATAAAGTATGATTAGTATTAATATTAACAAACTACTAGGTATCACAAAATGTCAGGTATTATCAAAATTATCTCTTTTTATCCATTAAACGGCTTTTTTCAGAAACTGAAATCAGTGACAGCTAACTGTCAGAGTGGGGATGTGTCTTGCTGAGAAACAGCTAAGCATCAAACCCTGACCTCAACACATCATTTAATAGCTAAAGCATGTTATTTGCATAAAATATTAGATCAGCAGATTATAGCAAGAGACAGAGAGACATGTAGTATATTTATATCATATACTGAATATTTATCATAGGAGACATGAAGCAAACAGATCAGCCTCAGTGACATTAAATGTCAGGTGTTTCATATGAAAGCTTGAGTTTGTTATTGAATTTTACACACACGAACACATTTTTTCACCGATCCAGTTTAGACTATTTATAAGTAAAAGTGTGGTTCGGAAAGGTACACAAACGCCACGCAGGCGCACACACACACACACACACACACACACACACACACACACACACACACACACACACACACACACACAGTTTTAAAGACATAAATTCTGTTAAACTTTCTGTGAGAAGAAAAAAACAGGAAAAATACTTACCAGGAATGTTGTGTATGGTTATAGCCAGAATTAACAGCACTATCCGTCTCCAACTGCTTTCTGATTGACAAATAACTTCCTGTGGTCTAGAGCCCACATCCTTCTCTTCTGCTACTTGGCCCGATTGGGTTGCTTTTCTTCTCTGGTAAACGTCTCCATTCTCTATTTTATCTGTAACAAAAACAGAAACCAAAAATCAGTGTGGTACTGAGAAATACTGCTTTGATTCTTACTCAGATTAAATTCAAACTTAGTGTGAAGTCAATTTTAAATAAAATAAAAATCATCATGCAACCTTCACATTTTTCCATTTTTTTTTGCAGTAATTCAGCATGCTGTTGACATCTCACACTGCAAATCAGTTTTTCCATAAAACTATGCAGTCAACTGTACTGGAAATCCTGGACACCAAATATTAAATCATTCCCCTTTGAAAACTAATGAAATAGCTATTTTGTTGCAGAAATGTAAACGCTGCAGTCCCTTTTGTGAGATACTGTATGTCACACTATCAGTCCACTATCAACCACGGGGCATCACAAATTAGAAGTTGACTGATTCATTGGTATTACTGATTAAGTTGATTGCTGAAACTATAGGCTATCGCCAAAATATATAGAACCATACCTACCAATAGTTTTTCCTCCTTGTGTCAATTCTGGAGTAGCTGATAAGGGCCACTGTCCTAATGATTGTGGCCTCTAGAGGCAACTCACTGATGCCAGGTGCTTTTGTTTTTAAACGTGCATGCTGCATGAAGAGTGCTATATTTATTAATTTTATAAATAATTTTATCAATTAATAAATAATAATAATACTGCTACTACTACTAATAATAAAAAATAGTCATCTTTTTTATTATTATCTATAATTTATTAATTACATAATTATATTTATTTATTATTTTTTTGTGAAAATGTTCAGTACTATTTAACATGTAGTGTTATGTTTGTTTGTTTTTCATTCAGTATACATTTTCAAAGCTATCGGTTGATTCATCAGCAAGTACATTCCAACCTAGCTATCGGTATCGGTCCACTATAAAATCTAGCAAAAGATAAAATGACAACATCTAAACAAACATGAAGATCAGAGAGCTGTATATGCTGGAAATGCAAGACATTTTAAAAGCTAAGAAAAATGCGGAAATCAATACGAAGCACTGAAAAACACTGGACAAAATCTAAATATACAGAAGGCGACAGCTCACTGATCTTTAGTGATCGAACTCATGATAGTAGCAGCAGAATAAATTCAGAAAAAAGTCTACAGTAACATTCTGTTTGCAAATTTACAGAAAAATGTAAAAGAAACTTCACCATGCAGCAAGACAATGGACCAAAACACAACCAACACAACAAAGGACTTCAGTGAGTCACAGACCGGAAGCAGTTATTGTAAGCAAGAGATACACAAGCAAATATTTTTATTAACTTTCCTATTTACAGATTATATTAAGTGGAGTGGACCTTTTGCTTACTTAACAGTTTATAAGGTATGATATTAAAGGTTCTATACTTTATGTTGTATAACACCTTCACTAGATATGAATACCAAGAACTACAATCTAAACTCTCAGTTAATATTCATCGTCATATCTCAAATTCAAAGGTCTTTAGTCTACAACAAAAAAAAAATTAAATAAGTGAAAACAATTTAAAATATAGCTGCAAGAAGCAATGGCGGGCCCTCGCACATTTGTGTATCGCTATACGGTGCCTCCCAGAAAACAATGCACAGTGGGCAAGTGCATCAAGTGGGTAAATATCAGTGGACTATTTTATGTTGTTACTAACTCATTTGGGGACTGTAGGTAAAGAAACCCCACATTTTAGACAAACGGGGGCACTAGTGAGCCACTTAAAAGACACACCTTTGTCTGAACTTTTTGTCCACACTTAACAGCCGATAAATGTGATGTATGTGTCAAATTTCAAGTTAATCTAAGCATGCCAAAAGCCTTAAATAGGCCTGAAATAAAAGTAAAGTTTGACGCGTTGCCATGAAAACAGCGTTCGAGATATCAAAAATTCCTTCGCAATTTACTATCTACAATGTCTCAGCATCATGTTGACCACGTTTGGTGTCAATCGCATAAATATCCTGGGAGGAGTATTCAAAAGTTCACCACATGCAACTGTCAAAAAATCCACCTTTTGTGACTGACACACTTCCTGGCGCCTGTTGGTGGCGCTATGTCCGAGATTCACAATAGGCACATCGATGCGATCGGAATCCTTGGCCGAACATACACACCGCGTGTCATCTGAATAAGACATTTTTTGCTTTAGATATTAAACACTTCCTGTTCTCCGAATTTGCCATAAATTTGTCGCCTCGCCATGGCAGCACCGTTCGAGATATCAAAAATCCCTTCACAATTTAGCAAGTCCAATGTCTCGGCATCATGTTCACCACGTTTGATGTCAATCGCATGAATTCCCTAGGAGGAGTATTTAAAAGTTCACCGCATGCACTTATAAAACAAACCAAAATGGCTGACTTCCTGTTGGGCGGAGCTCATAGTTTAGAGGGCGAAAGTTGTTCGGCTCGATGAGATCTATATGCGTACCAACTCTCGTACATGTGCGTACATAATTGCCCGATCTGTGCACGAATGTTTGTTTTTGAATTACAGGGGGCGCTACAGAGCCCCCCTGCCACGCCCGTATTCCAGCCTTTGTCCGGCTCTAGTGACAAAGGACTTTGACGTTTGTGCCAAATTTCAAGAGTTTTCGAGCATGTTAAGGGACCCCAAATGGCCAATGTGTGTAAAAAATAAAAAATAAAAAAATAAATTCTAAGGAAAACAATAGGGCTTCGCACCTCTGGTGCAGCCCATTCTGGCCTGCTCCTCAGTGCTCGGGCCCTAATAAAAGGAAGTGGACTTGCTGTTCCAATAGTTTTATTTCAAGCCATATCCTGAAACACAACTATTCAATACACAAATGACTCCCATTCCATTGTTAACAGAAACTTAAAAACTAAAATCTAATTTTACAATCCATTGCTGTTAAAATCATTGCGTGACTCTGATTAGCCAAGATTAAGTTCAATTTAACTGGATGTAAAGTGTACTGAAGAGCAGTGCTGCAAGAGTAATCTCCATTTCACCATTTTGGGATTTTGACTGCTATGCTATAAATTGTTTAAATGTATTAATTGTATCCTAATCAACATTTAGATATAGGATTTATTTTAACTAGACAATATAAAAGCAGTGCAGTTCGAACCGGAAGAGAGCTTTAAAGCTGAAAAGGTTGATTTGCTGTTTATTATATGACGTGTGTAAGTGTATAGATACTGTACACAGGGATGGACAAATCATGTACATTTGCACATTTATGGCATTTGTCAGCTTTTTTTCCAGAACAACTTATAATTCTCTTATTTTCACAATGGACCAGATAAGGGGTTAAAAGCCTTGCCTGGGGACCAACAGTTGCAGCTTGGTGGTACTGGGATTTAAACTTTCCACCATTGAGCTACCATTTCAGAAATGATACATTTATTAGAAAGCCAATAATCAACAGCTAAAAAATGTAGCTAACTGTAATTTAATAACATGATATAATTAGCTTAAATACTTCTAAAAAGAAAAGTCTTAAGTAAGGATATGGATCACTGTGATGTCAGATCAGTATCTTCACATGATTAAATATCTAATGTAGCAAAAAAATAAAAGTAAGTTAGTTACTAGCAGATGTTTCAGCTATGATCTTGGATTGCAAATTAAAGCCACTGAGTTTGTTCAGTATCTTTATTTTTCCAATTAATTAACCAGGAAGAGTCTATGCAGTGTACTGTACTGCAGGAGGTCCATGAGATGGCTTTGAATTTCTGCAGTGTAGAACTGTATCAGTAGCTCCTGTGGCCTTAATTCCTCAATTGGCATAAAAAGTACATCCTTTGCTGGGCCTTTTAGAGAATGGAGTTCATGTTGGACTCCCAATTTCAGATTGTGGAAATGGTAGTTCCCAGAAACTTGAAGGTCTCCACAGATGACACAGGGCTGTTGGATATTGTGAGGTGGAGTAAGTAGTGTTAGGGTGGTCCACTGACAGATGGCAAAGGATACAGTGAGCTTTAGGAGTTTGGAGTGGAGAATTTCTGGGATTATTATATTAAAAGCCGAACTGAAATCGACAGAAAGAATGCAGGCATATGTCTCTGAGCGGTCAAGGTGTTGCAGAATGTGTTATCCACTAATCGGTTTGCTCGGTAGGCAAACTGTAGGCGGTCCAACAGCTGTTCTTTCACATTCTTCAGGTGGGCAAATACCAGCTGCTCAAAGGTCTTCATGATGACAGATGTCAGAGCGTCAGTCCTGTGATAGAGTGTTTCTTGGGGTAGATAGTTTAAAGCAGGAGGGGACATCACACAGCTCCAGTGATCTGTTAAAGATAGGGAAGATAGGAGCCAGTTGGTCAGCACATGCTTTGAGACAGTAGGGGGAGACACCATCTGGGCTTCCGTGGCCTATCAAAGTTGTTTAAGTTTGGCTGTGAATCATGGCTTGTTGTTTTTAAATGTGCAGAAGGTATTGGTTGGCACACACACTTAACAAAAATAGAATGTCAGTTCAAGCTTTAAAGACACTCTAATCAGTGTGGTCATAGCTGTCTTGTAGTTCTTGATTTGGCTCACTGGTCCATCTCTTGACTGTTGGAAAAGGTTGAACCAAGGTCCTTATCCTCTTTAGTCCGAATGACATGTCGTCCCAGTTTTCCAAAAAGAACTTCAAATTTTGATTAATCTGACCACATTTTAAATGAGCCTTGGCCCAGAGAAAACGCCTGCGCTTCTGGATCATGTTTATATATGGCTTCTTTTGTGACCTATAGAGTTTTAGCCGGCAACGGCGAATGGCACGGTGGATTTTATTCACTGACAATGTTTTCTGGAAGTATTCCTGAGTCCATGTTGTGTTTTCCATTACAGTAGTATTCCTGTATGTGATGCAGTGCCGTCTAATGGCCCGAAGATCACGGGCATTGGGGGAAATGGAAATGGTGATCCTCTGCCCATCTTCACTTCTGAGGGGCTCTTTTTATACCCAATCATGTTGCCAATTGACCTAATAAGTTGCAAATTGGTCCTCCAGCTGTTCCTTATATGTACATTTAACTTTTCCGGCCTCTTATTGCTACCTGTCCCAACTTTTTTGGAATGTGTAGCTCTCATGAAATCCAAAATGAGCCAATATTTGGCAAGACATTTCAAAATGTCTCACTTTCAACATTTGATATTTTATCTATATTCTATTGTGAATAAAATATAAGTTTATGAGATTAAAATTTGTAAATTATTTAAATCCTTTCAGGTTTGTACATCAGTGGTGTAAAGTATTTGAATAAATAAACTTCACTGTACTTGTCATTTTTTGGCTACTTTCTAATTTTAGAGAGTATTAAAGATATAATCAACTTTTACTCTGTACTACATTTATGATACAATAGATGTACATTTGCTGCCTGTGAGTGACTTTTTAGCACCCCTGACCTGATTTTCAGTCCAAAAAGAGCTGGAATAAATTCCAAACACTATGAGAAGCAGCTACTGAGAACTCTTTACACCTATGCATTACAGAGAAAGTTAAAATTGTAATAAAACTACTTCTACTACTGCTACAACTAAAAACAATAATAATGCTTTTGGATATCAAGCAATCAGCTCTTTATAGATATAAAAATATCTACCAAACAATATTATATATATATACCGTATATTTTTTTACTTTGTACTGTGTACCACTGCGTGTAGTAGAAATGACTATTTGACTTGACTATCGAATCTAATTTCATTTCAGTTACTTTTTACATGTTTCTGTTGAGTTTTATGCCATACTTCTTCATGGTTTGACCTTTTTGACCTGCACATTTGTGTGTGGATAACTGAACTAAACCAAAAAAAAAACGTTCTTTCGGCTTCTCCCATTAGGGGTCGCCACAGCGGATCATCCGCATGTTTGATTTGGCACGTTTTTACGCTGGATGCTCTTCCTAACGCAACCCTCCCCATTTATCCGGGCTTGGGACCAGCACTAAAAGTGGCTGGGGTTGGTTCCCTGATGCTGGTTCCCGGGGATCGAACCCGGGCCGCAGCAGTGAGAGCGCCGCATCCTAACCACTAGACCACCAGGGGACGGATAACTGAACTAAACTATTTCTACTTATTTTCAAACTAATATTTCAGACTAATATTTTGCGGTAATGAAGCATGTAAACTGAAGGAGGTTGCACAGAACATTCCTATAAATAGATGATGAGCAGCTCTTTATGTGTAGAGAAACAAAAAATTTTCTTCATTCTGACGTGAGTTGATGAACGCCAATCAGCTGTAAATTACTGAGGGAGCTCAAGACACAGCTGATTTATATTTAGTAACACCCAAAAAGCTCCATGAAATGCAGAGCTCAAAGAAAGCATCTTGTCTGTCACTTACTGTGCACACACACACACACACACACACACACACACACACACACACACACACACACACACACACACACACACACACACACACACACACACAAAGCCATTTTGAGGTCATCAATTCTTTTGTCCTGATTTACTGCATAGTCTTATTTGTTTCATTTATGGATTTCTTCTGGCTTTAATTAACAGGATTTGACAGAGGTTTAATTAAGTGCATGCATGTTCAAATACATGAAATATATCCTGCACCCATAACATGCAGTAACTCCTTATACATAAATATACATTAATCTATATATACCCATGATGGATTTTATAAACTAGAGTTCAATTAATATATCAAATTTGTGGTGCAAAAAACATGGCAAATAAATTCATTTGTATCTAAACTGATTCATGATGCTCAATCTGAATCAGGCTCCTGAATCACCTGACCAGGTGAAGGATACAAGAGTTACTAAAAAATGAATGCATTAATGATGCTGTTGTGGGTTTATGACAGTTTCTTCCCAATATATATGTAATGCCTAATAAACTAACCTAAGAATAACTCAATGATTCTGAGCATTACAATGATGATTAAAGCTACAGTATACTTTCAAAACTCTGGTCAGTGCTACTAGAGAAGCACAACATATTTATTTAATTATTGAAGGTCTGTCGAGAAGTCCACTTCACAGCTAAACACACATCATATCTCAAATCGTAAGCAATAACTTAAAAAAAGAAAGCTACAACTTTTCACACAACAAACTCAATATTTAAAGGTCACCATAACACACCGCAGGATATCGAGCCGATACAAAAAAAAAAAAAGTTCCTAATGATAACCATAACTCTTTTCGTTTACCTTTTTTTCTGTACCAATAAATTGCATGCTCGCTCATTCCAGCCTTCTGGTGACAGACACATGGAACAAACTAAATGAACCTGCTAGGATTCCACCAGCATTAACAGAACCAGAACAATTACAGTGTCTCGACTAATGTAATCCACATTAACACACAGTAAATAGTTTTATATTAAATGCCCCAAACGAACACATTAACCACAGGATTAATTTTTAAGCATTTAATGCTTTCTGTAAGTAGAAATATACTCCCAAAATCAGAACTGTCAGGGTTTCATCCCTGGTGATGCTCTTTTTAGATGTTGTTTGGCAAACTCTAATCTGGCCTTCCTGTTTTTGAGGCTCACCAATGTTTTACATCTTGTGGTGAACCCTCTGTATTCACACTGGTGAAGTCTTCTCTTGATTGTTGACTTTGACACACATACCCCTACCTCCTGGAGAGTGTTCTTGATCTGGCCAACTGTTGTGAAGGGTGTTTTCTTCACCAGGGAAAGAATTCTTTGGTCATCCACCACAGTTGTTTTCCGTGGTCTTCCGGGTTTTTTGGTGTTGCTGAGCTCACCAGTGCGTTAATTCTTTTTAAGAATGTTCCAAACAGTTGTTTTGGCCACGCCTAATGTTTTTGCTATCTCTCTGATGGGTTTGTTTAGTTTTTTCAGCCTAATGATGGCTTGCTTCACTGTTAGTGACAGCTCTTTGGATCTCACCTTGGAGAGTTGACAGCAACAGATTCCAAACGCAAATAGCACACTTGAAATGAACTCTGGACCCTTTTATCTGCTCATTGTAAATGGTATAATAAGGGAATAACACATACCTGGCCATGGAAGAGCTGAGAAGCCAATTGGCCCAATACTTTTGGTCCCTTAACAAGTGGGAAGCACATATGCAAACTGTTGTAATTCCTACACCATTCACCGGATTTGGATGTAAATGCCCTCAAATTAAAGCTGACAGTCTGCAGTTAAAGGACAACTTGTTCTTTTTATTTCAAATTCATTGTGGTGGTGTATAGAGCCAAAAATGTTGTGTCGATGTCCCAATATTTATGGACCTGACTGTAGTTAGCGAATTGTCATTAGATATTAATTTTATTCCAAGATTAAAGCTAATTTTTTTAGTTTCTACATTCTAATAGATATCACAGTATTTTTAATTTCTTAAATGCAAATAGTCAAAATGTGTGAAGTTCCTTGCCAAACTTCGTGATGACTTGTTGAAGTTCCTGAAAAAATGATTCAGGAGAAGTTTGCAAACTTAGTTATTTTCAGAAAATTCTAAATGGCACAAATATTTTCCATGAAAATAAATGAAAGTAATGAGATCTAAGGATAAGGAAATAAGATGATCTGTTTTTTTTTTTATCTCAAGCATGTGATATAGGACACCAGTCTATGACAAACAGTTGAAACTTTACAGCCAATGTTCGTAAAAAAAACTTTTCGTTTCAATCACTGTATCGCCACTGTGTGGCTGAGCAAACCAAGACTAAGACTGGGGATATTAAGACATTTTTTTAATGTAATTCCACGACAATGTGCAAACAGCAGCAGGTACTTTAAAATCATAAACCCAGTGTTTAGTGTAGCTGCCTTTCCAAAACACTGGAGCAGCTAAATCCCTCGCGAATTTGCTCACAAATTGCCAATCATTCTGAAAGGTGCAAAGAATGTACAGATTGGCTCTATTCCCAATAAACTTTTATTACATAACACTAAAGTGTGACACTTCATGACCTTTGACCCTATTCTGTAGGTCACTCAGAGGAGAAACCTACTAATTTCAACAGATTTCAATGACTTTAAATGTTCAAAAAAATCAAACTTGCATCAAAATCTTTAGATAGAAACTAATCAGCTACATAGGAAAATCTAAACCATTTAATTTCTCACATATTTAGGAGCTTATACAGTGGACATACTTAAAGCATAATCACAGAGAAATTCCATTTGCCTTTACATACACAAAAGAGAAAGGAAATCTATTCAGCACATTCAAACACCTCTAATCTTCCTACATGATGAACAGAATAAACCCCCCTTTCTCTTAAAAACCAATTACACAGTAGAAAAACACAATCTTCTTTGTTGTCATTAAGGAATTAGTCATGGTGAGGGATGAACATGTAAAAATATGCACAGCAGCAAGTATAAAATAGCAGCAGGTGAATTTGCGCCGCAAATAAATCTGACCAAAATCGATAACTTTTGAAAACAGCATTAGCGTATTGCTAATTACACAGCACTATAGAAGACAAAAGTGACATAAAGACATAGAGACATAAGCATGAAAATTATGCAGTTTATATCAGTGCGGTGCAGTTTATCATATATATTCAAATAGGTTTGCAGCATATACCATTACACACAGACACGCACGTATATAATGTACCTTAAATTAATAATTGTAAAGTTTTTTTCCCTCTAATCCACATTGGCATGAACAAATATTGATGCTTTATGCAATTGTATGTTTATTATTAGTAAACCAAACTCAACATAGAGCATGAAGACAAAATATTCTTGTAAATGTTTTGTAAGTAATGATGGTGTTTTAAATTACGCAAATCATCGGGACACTAAACGGAACATTTGCTATAGGTCGACATAAGTCTGCTTAGTCTTAATGTGGGAGGTAAAGTGGTGAATGCGAGAGATAATTTGAGAGATAATGTGGTGAATGTGATTGGTAATGTGAGAGGTAAATTGGTGTTAATGTTAAGACGGTTCTCACACTGCTTTGCACACATTCCTTTGTTTGTTCAGTATCTATAGAATATTTACGATGTTAGTATGTAAGGTATACAGGGAGTCTTTATCTGGTCTCACACATCTCCGGCTAGTATATCCTCTTGTCTAAACAGGAAACAACTTTAGGTCAGCTTTCTCTCCAAGGTGTGTATATATACGTGTCTGCTGCCTGCAATAAACCGAAGAAGAACATTTGCTGTGTGCTGTGTGATTTTTCCCTGATATCAGAAAGGCACTACGGGCATCGCAGATCGTATGGAAAACCTCTACAAGAATTAAGTTTTGTTTGGGCATGATAAAAATCTGACAATTGGTGAATGTGAGGGGTAAAGTGAGAGGGAAGGTGGTGAATGTGAGGGGTAAAGTGAGAGGTAAAGTGGTGAATGTGAGAGCTAAAGTGAGGTAAAGTGGTGAATGTGAGAGCTAAAGTAAGGTAAAGTGGTGAATGTGAGAGCTAAAGTGAGGTAAAGTGGTAAATGTGAGAGCTAAAGTGAGGTTAAGTGGTGTATGTGAGGGGTAAAGTGAGGAAAAGTGGTGAATGTGAGGGGTAAAGAGAGGAACAGTGGTGAATGTGTGGGGTAAAGTGAGATAAAATGGAGAATGTGAGGGGTAAAGTGAGAGGTCAATGTAAGAGGTAAAGTGGTGAATGTGAGGGGTAAAGAGAGGAACAGTGGTGAATGTGTGGGGTAAAGTGAGATAAAATGGAGAATGTGAGAGGTAAAGTGAGAGGTCAATGTAAGAGGTAAAGTGGTGAATGTGAGGGTTATGTTTGAGGTAAAGTGGTGAATGTGAGGGGTAAAGTGATGGTAAAGTGGTGAATGTGAGGGGAAAAAGTTAAAGGTAAAGTGGTGAATGTGAAGGGGTAAAGAAGTAAATGTTGGAGGAAAAGTGGTTATTGTGAGCACTAAAGTGAGAGGTAAAGAGGTGAATATGAGGGGTAAAGTGAGAGGTAAAGTGGTGAATATGAGGGGTAAAGTGAGAGGTAAAGTGGTGAATATGAGGGGTAAAGTGAGAGGTAAAGTGGTGAATATGAGGGGTAAAGTGAGAGTTAAAGAGGTGAGTATGAGGGGTAAAGAAAAAAGTTAAAGAGGTGGAAGTAAGAGGTAAAGTGAGAGGTAAAGAGGGGGAAGTAGGAGGTAAAGTGAGAGGTAAAGTGGTGAATATGAGGGGTAAAGAAAAAAGTTAAAGAGGTGGAAGTAAGAGGTAAAGTGAGAGGTAAAGAGGGGGAAGTAGGAGGTAAAGTGAGAGGTAAAGAGGTGGAAGTAGGAGGTAAAGTGAGAGGTAAAGTGGTGAAGGTGAGGGGTAAAGTGAGAGGTAAAAAGATGGAAGTAGGAGGTAAAGTGAAAGGTAAAGTGGTGAAGGTGAGGGGTAAAGTGAGAGGTAAAGTGGTGAATGTGAGGGGTAAAGTGAGAGGTAAAAAGGTGGAAGTAGGAGGTAAAGTGAGAGGTAAAGTGGTGAAGGTGAGGGGTAAAGTGAGAGGTAAAGTGGTGAATGTGAGGGGTAAAGTGAGAGGTAAAGGGGTGGAAGTAGGAGGTAAAGTGAAAGGTAAAGTGATGAATGTGAGGGGTAAAGTGAGAGGTAAAGAGGTGAATGTAAATGGGGTTAAGTGAGAGGTAAAGAGGTGGAAGTAGGAGGTAAAGTGAGAGGTAAGGTGATGAATGTGAGGGGTAAAGTGAGAGGTAAAGTGGTGAATGTGAGGGGTAAAGTGAGAGGTAAAGAGGTGAATGTGAGGGGTAAAGTGAGAGGTAAAGAGGTGAAAGTAGGAGGTAAAGTGAGAGGTAAAGTGATGAATGTGAGGGGTAAAGTGAGAGGTAAAGAGGTGAATGTAAATGGGGTAAAGTGAGAGGTAAAGAGGTGGAAGTAGGAGGTAAAGTGAGAGGTAAAGTGATGAATGTGAGGGGTAAAGTGAGAGGTAAAGAGGTGAATGTGAGGGGTAAAGTGAGAGGTAAAGAGGTGAAAGTAGGAGGTAAAGTGAGAGGTAAAGTGATGAATGTGAGGGGTAAAGTGAGAGGTAAAGAGGTGAATGTAAATGGGGTAAAGTGAGAGGTAAAGAGGTGGAAGTAGGAGGTAAAGTGAGAGATAAAGTGATGAATGTGAGGGGTAAAGTGAGAGGTAAAGTGATGAATGTGAGGGGTAAAGTGAGGGGTAAAGTGAGAGGTAAAGTGATGAATGTGAGGGGTAAAGTGAGAGGTAAAGTGGTGAATGTGAGGGGTAAAGTAAGAGGTAAAGAGGTGAAAGTAGACGGCAAAGTGAGAGGTAAAGTGGTGAATGTGAGGGGTAAAGTGAGAGGTAAAGAGGTGAATGTGAGGGGTAAAGTGAGAGGTAAAGAGGTGAAAGTAGGAGGTAAAGTGAGAGGTAAAGTGATGAATGTGAGGGGTAAAGTGAGAGGTAAAGAGGTGAATGTAAATGGGGTAAAGTGAGAGGTAAAGAGGTGGAAGTAGGAGGTAAAGTGAGAGGTAAAGTGATGAATGTGAGGGGTAAAGTGAGAGGTAAAGTGATGAATGAGAGGGGTAAAGTGAGAGGTAAAGTGATGAATGTGAGGGGTAAAGTGAGAGGTAAAGTGATGAATGTGAGGGGTAAAGTGAGAGGTAAAGTGATGAATGTGAGGGGTAAAGTGAGAGGTAAAGTGATGAATGTGAGGGGTAAAGTGAGAGGTAAAGTGATGAATGTGAGGGGTAAAGTGAGAGGTAAAGTGATGAATGTGAGGGGTAAAGTGAGAGGTAAAGTGATGAATGAGAGGGGTAAAGTGAGAGGTAAAGAGGTGAATGTGAAGAGTCATGTGAATGTACATTTGGTCAGTCATGCATGTTTAAACCATTTGGTCATTGATCATGATCATTTACACACAGCCATCAGTAACAGCATCAACACACAGCATTAACACACACATCCATCAGTAACACACAGCATTAACAAACCAGTTAACACACCGCATTAACCAGCAGTCGTCAGTAACACACCGCATTAACACACAGTATTAACCCACACCAATCAGTAACACACCGCATTAACACACTTGTTAACACACCGCATTAACACACAGCCATCAGTAACACACAGCATTAACACACCCATTAACACATAACCATAAGTAACACACCGTATTAACACACCGCATTAACACACAACCATCAGTAACACACTGCATTAACACACCGCATCAACACACCGGATTAACCCACACCAATCAGTAACACACCGCATTAACACACAGCCATCAGTAAAACACAGCATTAACACACAGCCATCAGTAACACATCACATTAACACACCGTATTAACCCACAGCCATCAGTTACACACAGCAATAACACTCAGCCATAAGTAACACACCACATTAACACACAGCTATCAGTTACACACCGCATTAACACACAGCCATCAATAACACACCGCATTAACACACAGCCATCAGTTACACACCGCATTAACCCACAGCCATCAGTAACACACAGCATTAACACTCAGCCATAAGTAACACACCGCATTAACAAACAGCCATCAGTTACACACAGCATTAACACTCAGCCATAAGTAACACACCGCATTAACACACAGCCATCAGTTACACACAGCATTAACACTCAGCCATAAGTAACACACCGCATTAACACACAGCCATCAGTTACACACAGCATTACCACTCAGCCATAAGTAGCACACCGCATTAACACACAGCCATCAGTAACACACAGCATTAACACTCAGCCATCAGTTACACACAGCATTAACACACCGCATCAACACACCGGATTAACCCACACCAATCAGTTACACACAGCATTAACCCACAGCAATCAGTAACACACAGCATTAACACACAGCCATAAGTAACACACTGCATTAACACACAGCCATCAGTTACACACCGCATTAACACAGTCATAAGTACCACACCGCATTAACACATAGCCATCAGTTACACACCGCATTAACACATAGCCATCAGTTACACACTGCATTAACACACAGCAATCAGTAACACACAGCATTAACACACAGCCATAAGTAACATACCGCATTAACACACAGCCATCAGTAACACACAGCCATAAGTAACACACCGCATTAACACACAGCCATCAGTTACACACTGCATTAACACACAGCAATCAGTAACACACAGCATTTACACACAGCCATCAGTAACACACAGCATTTACACACAGCCATCAGTAACACAAAGTCATCAGTTACACACCGCATTAACCCACAGCAATCAGTAACACACAGCATTAACACACAGCCATAAGTAACACACCGCATTAACACACAGCCATCTGTAACACACAGCCATAAGTAACACACCGCATTAACACACAGCCATCAGTTACACACCGCATTAACACACAGCCATCAGTTACACACTGCATTAACACACAGCAATCAGTAACACACAGCATTAACACAGTCATAAGTACCACACCGCATTAACACACAGCCATCAGTTACACACTGCATTAACACACAGCAATCAGTAACACACAGCATTTACACACAGCCATCAGTAACACAAAGTCATCAGCAACACACAGCCATCAGTAACAAACAACATTAACACACAGCATTAACACATTGAAGACTGACTTTTGCTGAGGCTAAAGGACATGAACTCTTATGCAATCCCTATCACACATTACTATTAATTACAGATTCACAATGAAAAGAAAAACACGTCAGGCTGTAGCGCAGCTCAGATTTTTCCAATAAGCTGCTAAATTATTCAGGAGTGCCACGCTGCTGGTCTGCTCCTGGCGCAGATCTGCTGCATAATTTACGAATAAATAACAAGAGATCAACAAATGTATTGATTTGCACAAATCGATGTGTAGAACATAAAACAAAACAACCAAATCCAAAAAACTGTAAACACCTGCACGTAATGCACCAATTTCATCCCGGGTTACCAACGACCGCCACAGCTATTGATAGCCAACTGGGTGCCGGTAAAAATTGGGCTACTGCTGGCTAAAGGAGGAGAAGGAGAGGAAGAAGACATCTTCAGAGACAGCAGGGAAAAGAGAAGTGGAGGAGAGTGGAGGTTTGGGTTGGTACTATAAATGTTGCTACTATGACTGGTAAAGGGTGAGAGATACCTGATAAGATGGAGAGGAGAAAGGTAGATATGTTGTATGTTTAGGAGACCAAGTGGAAAGGGAGTAAGACCAGGAACATTGGAGGTGGGTTTAAACTGTTCTTTCATGGTGTGGATGGAAAGAAAAATGGTGTAGGGGTGATCCTGCAGGAAGAGTACAGTAAGAGTGTAGTGGAGGTGAAGAGAGTTTCTGATAGGGTGATGAACATGAAGCTGGAAGTTGAAGGGGTGATGATAAATGTCATCAGTGCTTATGCTCCAAAAAAAGTGGGTTGTGAGATGGAGGAGAAGAAAAATTTTAGAGTGAGGTAGATGAAGTGGTAGAAGGTGAACATAGGAATGAAAGATTGGTGATTGGGTCGGACTTTAATGGGCATGTAGGTGAAGGGAACAGAGGTGATGAGGAGGTGATGGGTAGATATGGCTTTAAAGAGAGGAATCTGCAAGGACAGATGGTGGTAGATTTTGCTAAAAGGATGGAAATGGCAGTAGTGAACACTTATTTTAAGAAGAAGGAGGATCATATGGTGAAGTATAAAAGTGGAGGAAGGTGCACACAGGTGGACTATGTTCTATGTAGGAGATGCAACCTGAAGGAGATTGGAGACTGTAAGGTGTTGGCAGGGGACAGTGTAGCTAGACAGCATCGGATGGTGGTCTGTAGGATGGTTTTGGAGGTGAAGAAGAAGAGGAGGAGTGTGAGGACTGAAAGAAGTATAAGATGGTGGAAACTGGAGGAGGAAAACTGTAGTGTGAGATTCAGAGAAGAGGTCAGACAGGGGTTTGGTGGTGGTGAAGAGGTGCTGGATGATTGGGCAACTACTGCAGAAGTGATAAAGGAGAAAGCTAAAAAGGTACTTGGTGTAACATCTGGAAATAGAAAGGAAGACAAAGAGACGTGGTGGTGGAATTAGGAAGTGCAGGAAAGCATAAGGAGAAACAAGTAAAACAGAATTGGGATCAGCAAAGAGATGAGAAAAGTAGCCAGGAGTACAAGGAGATGCGGCAGCAGGTGAAGAGGGATGTGGCAAAAGCTAAGAAAAAGGCATATGAGGAGCTGTATGAGAAGTTGAACACTAAGGAATAAGAAAAGGATTTATATGATTGGCCAGGCAGAGAGACCGAGCTGGGAAGAATGTGCTGCAAGTAAGAGCAATAAAGGATGAAGATGGAAATGTTATGACTAGTGAGTAGAGTGTGTTCAGAAGGTGGAGGGAGTATTTTGAGAAGCTGATGAATGAAGAAAATTAGAGAGAGAGAAGGTTGAATGATGCAGAGATGGTGAAGCAGGAAGTGCATGAGATTAGAAAGAAGGATGAGAAAAAATAAGAAGGAGTGTTCTGGTACTGATTTTCAAGAATAAGAGAGCTGTGTAGACCTGCAGTGACTACAGGGGAATAAAGTTGATCAGTCACACCATGAAGTTATGGGAAGAGTAGTGGAAACCAGGCTGAGAGAAGAGGTGACCATCTGTAAACAACAGTATGGTTTCATGCCGAGGAAGATCACTACAGACACATTATTTGCTTTGAGAATGTTGATGGAGAAGTATAGAGAAGGTCAGAAAGAGAGTGCCGAGAGAGGAGTTGTGGTATTGTATGAGGAAGTCAGGTGTGTCAGAAAAGTATGTGAGGGTGGTGTTATTTGTGGTGAGAGTAGGGAGCAGGTGGAGAAGAGCCTGGAGAGGTGGAGGTACATGCTGGAGAGAAGGGGAATGAAAATCAGTAGGAGTAAGACAGAGTACATGTGTGTGTATATACACAACATATAACTCTGTACTCTGTATACTCTGTATACACAAACTGAAATATTTTGCAATAACTGCATCAATCCAAAGACTCACAGACTGACTCATTCCTTTTTCTGTTGCTTCTCCAGACTGCTTATACTGCAGCTTCTTTTAGGTGTTTTAGTTTCATGTGGTTTCTTTCTTCAGAAGGTGAAATGCAGCTCCTTTGTTGCAATTTGGCAAAATGCAAAATGTTAAAAAAAAATTTAAATTGTAAAGAAAAAGACACCCCCCCACACACAGTCATGAACAAAGATGGCTACTAGCACTGGTAATCATGCATTTAACATGATATGATTTAATTTTCAGCTGCTAAATTAATCATCACTTTCCCAACAGCATGTCTCATAGCATGCCACTGGCTTGCTCATTAGCGATAAACTTATATAAGGAACAATCAGATAGATCATTTTATTACCGCTTTATCTCTGTAAAGCTGATTTGAGACAATGTCCATTGTTAAAAGCTGCTCTAGAAATAAAAATTAATTGTCATACTGTGGAAATACTGGTTCTCACTCATGTTACAGCAGCTATTACCAGTAGTCCCCTTACCAGCATTAATAAAATTTATTTCGGCTTATCCCGTTAGGGGTCGCCACAGCGGACCATCCGCATATGTTTGATTTGGCACATGTTTTTACGCTAGATGGCCTTCCTAACGCAACCCTCCCTGTTTATCCGAGCTTGGGATCGGCACTAAGGCTTGTGCAACCCTAATGGCTGGGGTTGGTTGCCTGACCGGGATCGAACCCGGGCCGCAGCGGTGAGAGCGCATAATAACAATAATAAATCAAATATACAGTAAAAAGTTCTGTAATAGCTCTTCCCAAGTCATGACCAACCAAAGCGACTTACGTTCATCTTATTTATACAACTGAGCAGCTCAGGGTCTCAGACGTGGCAGCTTGTTGTGGCTGGGATTTTAACTCATGACTTTCGGATCCAAAGTCCAATGCCTTAAGCACCAAGCTACCACACCAATTTACCTAGTGGTGGGCGGTCAGGGCAAGCAAAGCCTTCTCTGCTGGCCTAAACACTATCAGAAGCACTGGCCTACATTTACAACCTAAATTCTAATATTTGTTTCATGAAATTGTATTAATTTATTCCCAAGAGTTTATTCTCTTCATTTTGTAGTGTTTCTCTTGGCTGCACTGATTCCAGTACGTGTATGTGGATGTTAAGACTTTTTGTCCGATCAGATTTCAGCCTCTTTGTGCTGCCATGTCAATCTAATCTGCCCAGGGCCTTCAAAGTCAGTACTGCTGGCTCTTTGGCCATAAAGAATATTAGCAATGGGTCTGTTTTTTTAACCAATCAGATTTCATATTCGCCTCACATGGCAGCTAGCTGGCCCAGAATAGAGTCAGCATTTTTCCGTCCTCTGATTGGCTAGTCAGAGGGAAACTGTTACAGCCAAGTTTGACTGGCAAAACACGTCTCTAGCTCTGCACATATTAATACATCTGAGTTAGACTTTTTTTTTATGCTTACGGAGGAAGAGAAATTGATTTGGTCTCTGATATACTTAAAAATACATTTAAAAGAAAGGTTGGAGATCGTGAGGAGAGGACGGCCAACCCAGAGAAAGGGTCTGTTCTCCACTTCCAGAACAGTGAATACGAGCGGAACCACTGGATTACAGCCTCTGAGGAGCAGTGTACATTATGAGTCTGCATCACCTGGTGAGTAGGTTGGATTTTATTTACAGTTTTTGTCATGTTATTAGACAAATATTGAGGTCCCCTGGTGGTCTAGTGGTTAAGATGCAGCGCTCTCACTGCTGCGACCCGGGTTCGATTCCCGGTCAGGGAACCATCCCCAGCCACTCTCAGTGCCGGTCCCAAGCCCGGATAAATTGGGGAGGGTTGCGTTAGGAAGGGCATCCAGCGTAAAACATGTGCCAAATCAAACGTGCGGAGGATCCGCTGTGGTGACCCCTAACGGGAGAAGCCGAAAGAAAGTTTATTAGACAAATATTGATTCTGAACTGCTCCAGATGATGTAGGTGCACAGTTGTGGTTGTAGTGTAGAGGTTTGGAGTCTAAACTGGGTTTCTTGCTTTAGTAAAAGGGTATTCAGCCTCCATATGTGAAATGCCTCTCTCTCTGTGTAATGCCACACGTTATTATATTGCGTTTTTGTATTGTATTGATGGTTTCTGTAATTGCGATGTGATAGTGATGATATTAAGAGATAGATTAAGTTGGGTACGTCTCCACTGAAGGCCCAGGTACCAAATGCGTGGCCCGCCACTGATTTTACCAAGTCGCCAAGCATTTTTAGAAACAGGATATATTGCCTGAGGATATTCCTATAGGTTCTATAGAATATATATATATATATATATATATATATATATATATATTATATATATATATATATTACACACACACTCACCGGCCACTTTATTAGGTACACCTTACTAGTACCAGGTTGGACCCCCTTTTGCCTTCAGAACTGCCTTAATCCTTCGTGGCATAGATTCAACAAGGTACTGGAAACATTCCTCATTTTGGTCCATATTGACATGATAGCATCACGTAGTTGCTGCAGATTCCACCACATCCCAAAGGTGTTCTATTGGATTGAGATCTGGTGACTGTGGAGGCCATTTGAGTACAGTGAACTCATTGTCATGTTCAAGAAACCAGTCTGAGATGATTCGCGCTTTATGACATGGCGCGTTATCCTGCTGGAAGTAGCCATCAGAAGATGGGTACACTGTGGTCATAAAGGGATGGACATGGTCAGCAACAATACTCAGGAAGGCTGTGGCATTGACACGATGCTCAATTAGTACTAATGGGCCCAAAGTGTGCTAAGAAAATATCCCGCACACCATTACACCACCACCACCAGCCTGAACCGTTGATACAAGGCAGGATGGATCCATGCTTTCATGTTCTTGACGCCAAATTCTGACCCTACCATCCGAATGTCGCAGCAGAAATCGAGACTCATCAGACCAGGCAACGTTTTTCCAATCTTCTATTGTCCAATTTTGGTGAGCCTGTGCGAATTGTGGCCTCAGTTTCCTGTTCTTAGCTGTCAGGAGTGGCACCCGGTGTGGTCTTCTGCTTCTGTAGCCCATTTGCCACAAGGTTCGAAGTGTTGTGCATTCAGAGATGCTCTTCTGCATACCTTGGTTGTAACGAGTAGTTATTTGAGTTACTGTTGCCTTTCTATCAGCTCGAACCAGTCTGGCCATTCTCCTCTGACCTCTGGCATCAACAAGGCATTTGCGCCCACAGAACTGCCGCTCACTGGATATTTTCGGACCATTCTCTGTAAACCCTAGAGATGGTTGTGCGTGAAAATCCCAGAAGATCAGCAGTTTCTAAAATACTCAGACCAGCCCGTCTGGCACCAACAACCATGCCACGTTCAGTCACTTAAATCACCTTTCTTTCCCATTCGGACGCTCGGTTTGAACTGCAGCAGATCATTTTGACCATGTCTACATGCCTAAATGCATTAAGTTGCTGCCATGTGATTTGCTGATTAAAAATTTGCATTAACGAGCAGTTGGACAGGTGTATCTAATAAAGTGGCCGGTGAGTGTATATACACATATATACAGTGGTATATATATATACATTCGTATTTGAATACGAATGCCCCCGAATATGTATAATTCAGAATACGAATCAAAATTCATGAAAATATTTGTTTCGGTTTACGCAAAGAAATTCAGAATACGAATCATCCGAATCTCGTAGGCTAAAATTTAAAAGGGACGGTGGTTCTACTATACTGCCTCCCATGCTGTCTCAAACCTCTCAATTGTGGATGATCCACACACCCCTCACAATCAGGAAAGAGGTTCCAGAGCATTTGAGACTGTGCAGCGGTTTATTCCCTCAAGCCATCAGGCTCCTCAACACACAACTGAACTGTAACAAACTCATACACACACAAACAAACACACACACAACTGTGTGTTACTGAACTGTTACAACCTGAACTCAAACACAAATTTCAATTCATACACAGCCATGCCTTCAGCACCACCCATATTACAGTAAAACCCCGTTGGACGAGCATAATTCGTTCTTGAAAATTGCTCATAGGTCCATTTGCTCGTATGTTCGAACTGATTTTCCCCATAGGAATTAATGTAAAAGTGACTTATTCCGAGATCTTATTCGATCGCATATTTCTGCACTTAAAAATTATAAGTACAATTACACTGCGAATTACCGTAATGTAAACATAATTTAACACTTACCCATGTGGTAGTGGTTGATTGCGAGTGTGAGACGTGCACCACGCTCATAACCTCCTCTGTTTCCATGGTAATTCTATTTACTTTCGTTTTCACAGAACCATCACTGATTTTCTTGGGAGAGATTTTTCAAGATTTCTAGTGAAATAAAAATATAAAACTAAAAAAAGTTACGTTTTTGCTGCACTGAACAACGAGAGCGACCGAGTGATACGTCATCAACTAAGCGACTGATGCGACCCTCTGCCGAAAACGGGGAAACCGGCAGCGTGGGTTTGCTCGTGCCTTCAAAATTTGCTCGTGAAACAGGGTAAAATTTTGCGAGCGAGGTTGCTCGTATCTCCGTTTGCTCGTACTATAGGTTGCTCGTACAACGGGGTTTTACTGTATGTTATAATCATATTATACATATATTTACATGCTGTTCTGCACCTCGTGATTGCTGCTCTTGCAGTTTTTGCACAACATTGTGTTTTTTCTTCTTCTTTTTCTTTCGGCTTCTCCCATTAGGGGTCACCATAGTGGATCATCTGTCTCCATACCCCGCTGTCTTCTGCATCGGCCTCTCTTAAAAAACACCTGCATGTTTTCCCTTTACCACATACATAAACCTCCTCCTTGGCCTTCCTCTTTTCCTCCTTCCTGGTGGCTCCATTCTCAGCATTCTCCTACTGATATACCTCATGTCTGCACATGTCCAAACCATCTCGATCTCGCCTCCCTCACCTTGTCTCCAAAACGTCCTACATGCGCTGTCCCTCTAATAAACTCATTTCTAATCCTGTCCATCGTCATCACTCTCAACGAAAACTTTAACATCTTCAGCTCTGCTACCTCCAGCTCCACCTCCTTTTTGACTGTTGACCCCAGGTACCTGAACTCCTCCACCTTCACCACCTCTTCTCCCTGCAACTGCACCACTCCACTGCCCTCCCTCTTATTTACACACATGTACTCTGTCTTACTCCTACTGACTTTCATTCCCCTTCTCTCCAGCGCATATATCCACCTATCCAGGTTCTTCTTAACCTGCTCCCTACTCTCAATATCATCCACAAACATCATAGTCCATGGAGACTCCTGTTTGGCCTCGTCCGTCAACCTGTCCATCACCACTGCAAACAGTAAAGGGCTCAGAGCCGATCCTTGATGCAGTCCAACCACCACCTTGAACCAGTCTGTCTTTCCTACTGCACACTTCACTGCTGTCACACTGTCCTCATACATGTCCTGTACCACCCTCACATACTTTTCTACCACACCTGACTTCCTCATACAATACCACAACTCCTCTCTCGGCACCCTGTTGTTCGCTTTCTCTAAATCCACAAACACACAATGCAACTCCTTCTGACCTTCTCTATACTTCTCCATCAACATTCTCAAAGCAAATAAGGCATAATTATACGTCTGTGGTACTATGTGTTGTGTTTATGTTTACAAATACACTCTTGTTTTTCTATAACAACAAGAAACCTGTTGCTAAATCGAGTGGTGATGAGTTTTAATTTCTAATTAAAGATAAGTAAAATAAGTGATAATGCTGTAATACAGAATTATAGGAGACAAAACTAACCATCCATATACCACATTTCCACCATCAGCACCTTTTTAAAAAAAAAAAAAAAATTTTTTTTGTTAAAGTAGAATGATGTCTCTGATGGCTACAGGAAGACAAACCCAAATTAAAATGAGGAAAGGAAAGGAACGTTTATCCCCAAAGGCACCATAATCACCAGCACAGATGCAGGAAAAAAATACAAACCAGGGCAAGCAGCAATAGAGTACTCCATCTAAAGAATCTTAGAGTTCAGGTTGTGATCAGCATTTAGATACATTCACACTGACACAAAGTCACTTTACTAAAATATTAATCACAGACTTTTTTAGAATAAATTGCATGCAGTGTGTGTCCTTATTAAAGGTAGGGTCTAAAACAATGTTATGCATTATTATTATTTACACTGATAAAAGTTGGATTTATGCTAAACATGGCCAAATTTAAAAGATCAGCAATGCTCCACAGAACTCACTCGAGTAGAAAGAAGTGTGTTTTTGGAGGTGAGGAAAGGAGAACCGTGTTCAACTTCCATACGAACCCAGCATTGTGGATGCAGTTTGTTTTTTTAGGGCACAATGTTCAATTTTAGACTCAGGATCCGTTTCTGGATCTGACTGTTAGCCATAGTTCATTTAAGACTATAAAGTTTTTGTTCCTGTTTTATTTATAGCGATGTCACAACATGCAGACGATCGATACACAAAAGATGTGAGAGAAGCAAAGATGTATTTTTATAACTCCTATAAAATGAAAGACTCTTCTGAGCAACAAAGTATGCAATACTATTCTATAGGTACTCAAGATTAACATGAAATTGGCTGAAACCTTGTGTGTTATGTCCCCTCTAAAGATTTTAATAAATTAATATGAAGTAGGAAACTTTACTTTATGCTTTTTACTTTACAAAAAAATAATTTACATTTATCGCCTTTGGCTAACGCCTTTATCCAGAGCGACTTTTATCTTGTTTATACAACTGAGCAGCTATGGGGTTAAGGGCCTTGCTCAGGGGCCCCAGAAGTGGTAGCTTGGTGTGGCTGGGATTTTAACTTATAACCGTCTGATCCAAAGTCAAATGCCTTAACCACTTAGCTACCACCCCCCTAAGTCTTTAATCAGGAGGTTTTAAAGCTATTTTGTATTTTTTATTCATTTTGAGGAAATAAATTCATGTCCTGTGAATGCAGTTAAATCAGAGACTTAATATAAGTCTCTTATTATAAATAATTAATGAAGGGAAACATATGAGCACAAATGCTGCAGTGTCACTTTGATCCTGATAAAACTGTGCTTACAAAAACAGGTCAATTGTGGTCATTTGTGGGATGATGATATGACACACGTTTTCTGTCCAACTGTTTTGTCGTTTCACAATTATAATGTACAATATGACAATACATATTAAGTACAAATCATATATCTATATTGGTTCTCATTGCGTTTAAATAATAGTTGTCTTATACTTTGTTTACAACCTTTTTAATCCATTTGTCCTGTTGAAAACATCACAGAAATCTCTGTTCTACGTTTACAACAATTTAACGTGAGATTCTCAAGTGTCCTGAACAGCACATGGAATATCACACTGCAGAAAATAGCAGGTGTAGAGAGCTTGTGGTTAATCGAGTGCTTCAGTAAAATGAGGGAGAAAAACCTAATAGTGAAGTAAAAAAGCCAGTAGAGAAAAGACTGATTGAAAAAATTAGACTAGATATACATGTATAATCACCGCACCCGCACCCGTACTGAACGCCATCAGAGAACAGCAATGAGGAATAAAGAGTTTTGTGCGTTAAGAATTAGCTAAGATGGTAGAAGATGGGTGTATGAAAGGAAGCTTGCCTGAATGAGCTCCTCCTCTACCTATCCTGATTGACATTTCCTCAGCTGTGGGTGAGGCGACAGGGTCCTCCACTTTCGCTTTTGCTGGTTTGGCATCAGGTGGCAGGGTCAACGCCAAGTGGGGGTCTGTCTCAACACCCTGAGGGGAAAAACATTACATTTATTTTTATATTTAAAAAACATTGTCAGAAAACAACTTCATAGAATATAGATATATCAGATATAGACATAGATTTAGATAATCACTATATTACCAAAAGTTTGCGGACATCTGGTCATAAGTATAGTATGTGCTTTTTGAGCATCAAATTCCTCATTCAGTCCCACTCTTCTGGGAAGATGTTCCACTAGATTTTGGAGTGTGCTTGGGGACATTTGTGTTCATCAGCCACAAGGGTGTTAATAAAATCAGGTACTGATGTAGGTGAGGAGGCCTGGGGTGCAGTCAGCGTTCAGATCAGAGCTCAATAGCAGGAAACTCAAGATCTTGCCCTCCAAACCATGTAAACCAGATCTTCATGGAGCTGATTTTGTACACAAGGGCATTGGCATCCTGGAACAGGTTTGGGTTTCCAAGTTCAAGTGAATGCAAAATTTTATTATATCGCAATCAAATGAGTCCTATACAACTGTGTCCCTTCAGCTTTGTGGTAACAATTTGGAGAAGACCCATACATGGCAAGAAAGGCCAGATGTCTCAGTACTTTTCTCCAAGTCAAGTCAACATTTACATTTACATTTGTGGCATTTAGACGCCCTTGAGAAGAGAGTGACTACGATGATCTTCTCAGCTGTCCTCACTATGCTCTCTATCCAATGCTTTTAATCATCCCTCTGTAGAACATGGTTAGGATGGGGGGAGGGAGATGGGCTTTCCTTAGCCTTTTCAGAAAGAGGAGATGCTGCTGGGCTTTCTTGGTGATCAAGCTGGTGTTGAGTGACCAGGTCAAGTTCTCCACCAGATTTACACCAATACATTTAGTGCTTTTTAGACTTCCACGGAGGATCGGTTTTGCCAGTGGAGAATGGCCACTCTGTGCTCTCCTGAAGTCAATCTCCATCTCTTTGGTTTTATCAACATTCAGGCCAGGCTGTTAACTGTTTCACCTCCTCTCATGATCCAGTTGCAGAGGGAGATGTTTAGGCCCTGTAGGCTCAGCTTCTCAATCAGGTGCTGAGGAATGATTGTGTTGAATGCTGAACTGAAGTTTATAAACAGCATTCGTACTTAAGTGTACACCAGGCGACACCAAGGGCTGGGGGCCTGGTCTTTGTAGCCGAAGTCGCAGCAAGCCGAGGTCGCGAAGGGTATAAGTACATCATCATGCAGATTTGTTGTTGCATGATTTCTGTACCGTAACAGCGTCTGGTGGTTACACAGCTGTCTCTGGTGTCCATGTACTTGGAAAAGTATATATAGTGTATATATGCATATAGTGTATATTGATTTAGATTTTAACAGAGATGACAAATAAAAGCTTCCTGAATCTACATTAGAAGGAAATTTAATTTTTATCTGTTAGATTTAGAAAGTGTTAGATTTCCAGGGTTTTCCACTCAACAATTAAGAAAAGAAAATAATGGGCCATTTTCTCCCAGGAAATATGTGGCACAAGAAGAAACCACAGGAAATGGGCCTCTCTCTCTTCCTCTCTCTGTCTCATCACCAAAAGCGTATCATTAAACATCAGCAATCAGTCTCCCTTGAGTCTCCTTAAATCTGAAATGCTAGTTGACTGTATTTATTAGAAAAAAAAACACACTTATTTTAAGCTTTTGTAACTTACAGTGCTGTAATTTGTTGCCTAGAAAAATTATGAAAGCGCTTCTAGCCTGCTTGCACCTGCTTAGTCTTTTATGTTCCTGCTTTTTTTTTTTTTTTTTTACCAGCACACCTCCAGTTCAACATATTCACAATACTCGTGTTATAGTTACGCTAATGTAAGCAGAGTTAAGAGACTCTGCACTGTTCCAGCCACACCGCTGCTGAACATTGCTATTCTATGCTTTGCCTCAATTCAATCCAGCATCTGTTACCTGGAGCACTGGATGATCAAAGCCCGATGAATTAGGTCCCCATTGAAGCATAAATATTGCATTGAGTTTGATCCTAGCAGAGCACTGAGTGTTGGAGCTGAATTAGGATTTGACATCAAACATACAGAAAGCTGTTCACATTGAAATAAAAAATTTATCTGTCAGCGTTGCCAGAAATATTATAAATTAATTTGTATTTGATCGAGTGAAATAAGTATTTATTCCTGTACCAAATTAGCAAGAATTCTGACTCCATCAGACCCAAATTAATTCTGTCCCTTTAGGAAAGTGTTCAACTCATTATCTCATTATGCTACAAGACCATCAGCTTGTTGCATTGGCCATATGTTTTGGGTCATTGACATGCAGGTTCTCATCCAAGATTCTACAGTGCATGGCCCTGTTCATGTGGTGAAGTCTTCCTGTACCCTTAGCAGAGAAACAGCCCCAAAGCAGAATGTTTCCTCCTCCATGTTTGACAGTGGCAATGGTGTTCTTGGGGTCATATTCAGCATTTCTCTGCCTTCAAACACGGCAAGTCGAGTTGATGCCCAAAGAGCTTAATTTTGGTCTCATCTGACCACATCACAATCTCTTAAGCCTTCTCTGAATTATTCAGGTGTTCGTTGGCAAATTTCAGACAGGCCTGTTCATGTGCATGCTTGAACAGAGGGACATTGGTGTGTTACCAATGGTGTTCTTAGTGACTGTGGTCCCAGCTGCCTTGAAATCATTAACAAATTACTCCTTGTGTAATTCTGGGCTGATCCTTCACCTTTCTCAGAATCATCCTCACCCCATGAGGTGAGATTTTGCATGGAGCTCCAAATCGAGGGTGATTTAATTATCTTGTATTTCTTCCATTCTTGAATTATCGCACCAACAGTGGTGGAGAGGTTTATATGAAAGTTGTGACGGGTGTCTTTTATACACATAATGAGTTATTATGAGATCTTTCTTTAAAGGACAGAACTAATTTGTGTCTGTGGGAGTCAGAATTCTTGCTGCTTGGTACGAGATCAAATACAAATTCATTTATATATAATATTAATTTGGTATTTTTATGGAAAAGACAAAAGAGAATGCTCTCTCAGTGTGTGTGTGTGGTGTGTGTGTGTGTGTGTGTGTGTGTGTGTGTGTGTGTGTGCGCGTGCGCCCGTGTGTGTGTGAAACTGTGTGTTTCAGTATTATTTAGAGAGTATCTCTTAAATGTCAACACATGCATACTGTAGTATTAAACATTCATATCAATATCAGGAGACCAGGATTAACCGGTGTATATATATATATATATATATATATAAATATATAATAATATATATATATATACACCTATATATATATATAATATATATATATATATAATATATATATATATATATATATATATATTATATATATATATATATAATATATATATATATATATATATATATATATATATAGTCAATATATACAAGTCCAGACATGTCCTAGGGAACCTAAATAATTTTACAAAACAGAGCAATTTATAACTATACAGCAATTAAACTATACAGTATATATTTATTTGGCATCAAGCACATGAATGAGCACCGTTTCACGAGTGGAGGGTGGAGTATGCGCTGCTACGTTTGCACGACTCGCAAAATTTAAAATATTTGTACAATTCTGTCGCATTGCTATAGTCATCATAAGACGGAAATATCGTAAGACGAACCATCTTAATGCTGGGATCATCCTGCATTTCTATTGCTGTTTATTTTTATAGACAGGTGTTTTTTGACTGGTTCTGAAAGAATTGCTTCCAAAAAGTGATATAATTATATATTATTGTCTTCAATGTCAATTCAAACACTAACTAATGACTAATAACATATTGATGCTTATTTTTTCACCAAATTATGAAATGTATTCAATTTAACCAAATATGTGTTTAACACAGTATTTCTTTTTTAACAAAACAAACTGCAGGAAGTGAACAATCGAGGCATTTCTGGACTAAACAGTGATGTTATTAAAATAATTTAATACTACTATAGAATTAGACAACGTTTAATGAAGGCAGTTAAAGCTGAACAGATGCTGGGAGAGAAAAAACTGCACCCTGCTGGACACTGTTCCATCCCTCACTATGAATTAGTACACACTTGTAAGGAACATTGCTATAACAAAAAGCCCACACTATCAGAAATGATGCTTATCGCTGTGGGAGCAGACTATAACAGTTATGTAACGTTGAATAAAAAGCAGCCTATATTATGGTTATAATTCATGCTAAAACCAATACAAAGACCAAACAACATGACAGAATAAAGAGTCATGATCACAAAGGTAAACACTGATCCCAATTGATGGTCCAAAACATTTCAGCATGTCATTTTTTAAAATAAGGAAAGGTATAATTTCACTGTACATCATTTATCAACTCATTATTATCTAGTGAAGTCTAAATGTATCCACTTTCTAAATCTTTATTCTCCTGTAGAGTTTCCTGCCTAATTGAAATGCCTACAACATAAATTGGATTACAAGCATGACAGGAATTATGTGTCCAAAGCAACAGCTTCCACAGAATGGCAGTTATGTCCATTCATCATGATGGAATGTGTTATTTGGGAGCAGCTGAAATTCATTACCTAAAAGCATGATTAAAATGCAAATCTGCCATGGCTGTATAATAGTGCTTGTATAATAGTGCTTGTACAGGGTGAGAATGTGCTCTGTGTGACAGCGGGTACAAAAAAGTAGCACAGCACAGTACAGCGCTGAGTATCCTCAATGTTCCTTTTAACCTCCACCAAAAGGCATCGTCTCATTGAAGGTCATCCTCACACGTCTCATTAGTCTCACAATTTACAACTATTTCTCTAGATTTGTACAGTCTTCAGTTAAAGGTTGAGAAAATATGCACAAGCAACATCGTACTGTAAGCTAATTAAGACCACATTATACATGCCAGAGAATCTATAACCAACAACTGTGAAACTGAAGTGAAAATAACCTCACAGACACCAATGCATTTCAAACCATGATACACTGCTAACAGACACTATAAACAGATACATGGCTAATAGATACACACAAGTACATGACTAATGCACAAATAATTAACAGATATTCGACTAGTACATAGATATACAGATCCAGGGCTAATCAACAGACACCTGGCTAACACACAGATACGTGTGATTTCTTGCGACATGTAGAAAGCTACATGTCCTGCAATCTCACAAGTGCAGTCCACTCTAACTTTCAGTTTGTGTATATAACACTCTTCTTTAAGCCACAAATCAAACATTTTCTGGTTTTAAGCACAAAAATGAACAGCACATGCTCCTGAAATATTTAACATTGGCATTTTAACATTTTCTCAACTGAAAAACACCATTTACTCTTCTAGGATAACGTTCCAGTGGATTTTAAAGTGTGGCTGTGAACAATTGCTCATTCAGTGTGTGTGTATGTGTATATACATTGGAACCCGCTTATCTCGCCAAATTCTCGCTTTTTCTAAGCATTTTTTATCGGTTATGTTTTTTATGTCGCCAAACCCTAATATCTCGAGCACAAGGGGGGGGAATTTGCCATTTAACGTCTGTTATCTCGGTGCAGCCGCAGAAGAACTCGCGAAAGTGGCGGAAAAAATCAAGACTTACAGCTGCTACAGGTGTTGTATTGTATACTGGTGAATCTCTGCTGTTAGTTAGTGCACATATGCCTTTTGTTGTTAAATGTTATGCGATGAACGGGAGGCGAAAGCCGCGCTTGGTAGGAACCTGGGAGGACCAGCAAAATCATAGAATGAACACCGGCAGGATAGGGGGAGATTCCGCGGTGCGCTTTGGGAAGAAAAGAGCAGCCGTTGAGAGAGTGCCGGTGGGAAGACACGTACCGGGAAACGCATGCGCGATAACAACGACCGCCATGAACCAACATATACCAACAATAACGGAGAGTGAGAGTGTCAAAGTTTAAATAGGAGCTGGTGATGATGATAAACGAGCACCATATGTACGATTGAAGCCGGGAGCTTTAGAGAAAGCGACCGAGAAAGCACCTGACACGCTCAAGAAAGCCGAAGGCAGGTGGATTCCTGACAGATAAACATGTACTGTATGTATTTTTATAGCATGCCTTCATCAAACAAATCGCGGCAACGCTGTTGTGTAAAAAAAACCCTTCAAAAACACGTGCATGCACATTCTCATTTATTAACGCACATCATGTACATAAAGAAATTTCAAGCACGTTAATATATTGCCGCCATTTTGATTTTCGTTTATCTCGATCATCGGTTACCTCGATGCTTTTTGACGACCCCCTAGGACATCGACATAACCGGGTTCCACTGTATATACAGTGAGAAAAATAAGTATTTGAACACCCTGCTATTTTGCAAGTTCTCCCACTTAGTTAAATCATCAAGGGGTCTGAAATTGTCATTGTAGGTGCATGTCCACTGTGAGAGACATAATCTAAAAAAAAAAATCCAGAAATCACAATACATGATTTTTAAACTATTTATTTGTATGATACAGCTGCAAATAAGTGAACACCTGTCTATCAGCTAGAATTCTGACCCTCAAAGACCTGTTAGTCTGCCTTTAAAATGTCCACCTCCACTACATTTATTATCCTAAACTAGATGCACCTGTTTGAGGTCGTTAGCTGCATAAAGACACCTGTCCACCCCATACAATCAGTAAGAATCCAACTATTAACATGGCCAAGACCAAAGAGCTGTCCAAAGACACTAGAGACAAAATTGTACACCTCCACAAGGCTGGAAAGGGCTACGGGGAAATTGCCAAGCAGCTCGGTGAAAAAAGGTCCACTGTTGGAGCAATCATTAGAAAATGGAAGAAGCTAAACATGGCTGTTTAGCTTCAAATACTCAGGTGATCTCACCTCATGGGGTCAGCCCAGGACTAAATGGGAGGAGCTGGTCAATGACCTGAAAAGAACTGGGACCACCGTTTCCAAGGTTACTGTTGGTAATACACTAAGACGTCATGGTTTGAAATTATGCATGGCACGGAAGGTTCCCCTGCTTAAACCAGCACATGTCCAGGCACGTCTTAAGTTTGCCAATGACCATTTGGATGATCCAGAGGAGTCATGGGAGAAAGTCATGTGGTCGGATGAGACCAAAATAGAACTTTTGGGTTATAATTCCACTAAACGTGTTTGGAGGAAGAAGAATGATGAATACGATCCCAAGAACACCATCCCTACTGTGAAGCATGGGGGTGGTAGCATCATGCTTTGGGGGTGTTTTTCTGTGACTGCACTGTATTAAGGAGAGGATGATCGGGGCCAAGTATTGGGAGATTTTGGGGAACAACCTCCTTCCCTCAGTTAGAGCATTGAAGATGGGTCGAGGCTGGGTCTTCCAACATGACAATGACCCGAAGCACACAGCCAGGATAACCAAGGAGTGGCTCTGTAAGAAGCATATCAAGGTTCTGGCGTGGCCTAGCCAGTCTCCAGACCTATACCCAATAGAAAATCTTTGGAGGGAGCTCAAACTCCGTATTTCTCAGCGACAGGCCAAAAACCTGACTGATCTAGAGAAGATCTGTGTGGAGGAGTGGGCCAAAATCTCTCCTGCAGTGTGTGCAAACCTGGTGAAAAACTACAGGAAACGTTTGACCTCTGTAATTGCAAACAAAGGCAGTGGACATGCACCTACGATGACAATTTCAGACCCTCCATGATTTCTAAGTGGGAGAACTTGCAAAATAGCAGCGTGTTCAAATACTTATTTTCCTCACTGTGTATATATATATATATATATATATATTATATATATATATATATATATATATATATATATATATATATATATATATGTGTGTGTGTGTGTGTGTGTGTGTGTGTGTGTGTGTGTGTGTGTGTGTGTGGTTGTGTGTATGCATGAATATGGTAAGTAGGGACTTTTTTAATTTTCTTTCAGCTTCTCCCGTTAGGGGTCGCCACATCGGATTGGGGAAGATGGCTGCTGAAGGCAGGAGTGGGTCGTTGGGCTACACTCATGTCCTTTGTATTTTACAGGGTTTTTTTAATGCTATTAAGTGCTTGGATCTACAACTTTTCTGTGCATAATAAGGGCAATTTGGTTGGTCCGAATGATGGTGAACACACTTAACTTTATTATTTGGGACATAAACATGCCATTCTTTAATTTATCTGGGCATTTAAAAGTCTGTGCAAGAATGACAGAAACAGCGCTATCAGGTCAATATTACGTCAAGATAGAGCGCACGCATCCAAAGTAATAATGGTGCTGATACTTTTGGCTGGAGATGTGCATCTGAACCCAGGCCCCATGCTTGATCGCTGGGCTAGCTCTGTGGAGGTAACGCCTGACCCAGGTGAATAAGCGCAGGTGATACCGCCCCTGATTGCATCAGCGCCTCACGCAGTGGAGCTGGAGGAAATGTTGACTCAGTGCCAGGAGCTGCCGGAGCAGCGTCATGCAGGGAAGCGGAGTGCATCCGAGCCCCGTATGAGGACATCCGGCCGTGTACACACAGGTGAGTCACCCTGCCTGACAGATACCCATCCGAGGACTGGACCGGGGGATTCTACGGGTGTTGGGTCCGGTGAGAGTTTTCCCATTCGGCCGGGTGACAGAGCAGCGGCGTTAGTTACAGCGGAGCGTGTAAACCTTTGTGAATCTGGGGAAACAATCAACATACTACAAACACGCTCGGGTGGCTCAGAATGTCGTGCTGCACAGAAAATTAAGAATTATCCACTCTTTTAATCTGTTAATCATGCCCGAGTGCTTTGGGATGTTAAGTGCAAACCTAAGGGAATATTAGGCGGGCAGTTAAACATACGCAGCCTGATCCCTAAACGTGATCAGGTCTCAGCACTTCTTCTGGATTCAAACTTGGATTACCTCTGTTTAACAGAATCGTGGCTTCATAGTAACATTCCAACTAATATGATTGACATTGCTGGGTATCAGTGTTTTAGAAAGGACAGAATACCAGGCAAGGGGGTGGAGTATTAATATACATCAAAGACAAATTTAAATGTCACTTAATTGAACTGAATACCCCCCTGGAATGTTTAGCCCTAAATGTAATCCTTTCGCCTACTATGAATTTTAATATCTCTGTCCTCTATAATCCACCTTCTCATAATGTTAAGTTTTATGATGAATTAAATGTTATAGTTAAACAACTGGACTTTTATAGAGAGACAGTATGGTATGGTGACTATAATATTAACTGGTCTGATAAAAACTGTAAACATAAACTCAAAGCACTTATGACAAAATACAACTATCGACAAATAATTGTAGGACCCACAAGAATAACAAGGCACACCAAGACCCTCATTGATTTAGCATTTACAAATAGACCTGAATCGCCCTATATCGATTTTATCAGTCCTATCTAAAATTATTGAAAAAGTTGTAGTAGTGCAACTGAGTGACCATTTAGAAGCCAGACAGCTACTCCATCCTCACCAGTTTGGGTTTAGACCAGGTTATTCAACAGAAATAGCAAACTGCTGTTTAATTGAAAAAGTAAAAAAGTCCCTGGACAAGGGTAATGTGGTGGGGGCTGTATTTATTGACCTTAAAAAGGTATTTGATATGGTCAATCATAGTTTGCTTTTATCTAAAATGTAAAATTTTATTTTTTCAAATGAGGCAGTGTTGTGGTTTACATCTTACCTCCAGTCTCCTTTCTTTACAGTGTACAGTGTGTTAAAGTTGATCAAAACATATCCACACTCTCAAACATAAAAATGGGCATTCCGCAGGGTTCTATACTTGGCCCCATGCTGTTTAGTCTTTTTATAAATGACTTGCCCCTGCACTGCTCTGATGCCAGATGTCAGCTTTATGCGAATGATGCAGTTATTTATGCACCCGCCAAGTCACCTAAGCAGGCTGCAGCTGTATTGTCTACTAGTATGTTTGACATCCAACAATGGCTCATCCAAAATCAACTAGTTTTAAATCTCACAAACAGTTTCTATGTGCTTTTCCATTAAAAAACTCGATTTAAAAGGAAGATTTAATTTCAATATACAAAATAAAGAAATGATTTCAGTTACAGAATTCAATACAGCCACTCCTACTGCAACCAAATGCATATGTTCTGTATACAACAGAGCAATAAAAATTATGGACAAAAAAACAATTCGACACCATCACTGTACCATTTTTAAGAAATATAATTTAATGAATTTTGAGAGTTTTAACAATTTTTGCTTTCTTAAATTAATTTACAAGTGCATTAATCATTTAGTACCTGAGCCACTAAGTTTATTTATTTAGAGACAGAGCAGCACTCGAGTCACTAGGGGTTTTACAAATCAAGACTGTAAAATCTCATACTGTAGGACCAGTTTTGGTCAGACTACCTTCTCTGTGAAGAGCTCCAAACTCTGGAACTCATTACCATCTGACATTAAGACTATACTGGACTTTAATGTGTTTACTTCCAGGCTAAAAAACTGGTTAAAAACAAACCAAAGGTGCACTCATTTTTAACTAGTAGGTAAGAGTTGTATATGATATATGTGTGTATGTAAACTTTACGGGTAAATCTCATGGGTACATTTTATTGTGTATGACTAGGGACAGGAATTGTCCATATCATGGTATTTGTTTAAATTGAAGTAGTTTAGTATGTAAATTGTATTGTGTTTAGAGCCCAACCAGGGACAGGAGTTGAAAATTAGCATTTGCTATAAACTTTTTATGCAGCATTTTAGTGACAAGCTTGCTTTGACACTATGTATGTTTGCATTGTCCCTGTCAAATAAATAAAATGAAATGAAATGAAATCATCTGCATGTTTGATTTGGCACGTTTTATGCTGGATGCCCTTCCTAACGCAACCCTCCCCAGTTATCCGGGCTTGGGACCGGCACTTAGGCTTGTGCAACCCTAATGGCTGGATCGAACCCGGGCCGCAGCGGTGAGAGCGCCGCATCCTAACCACTAGACCACCAGGGAACCATGGTAAGTAGGGACTGAGCTGTGGAAAAATCACTATTTCACCAGACCAGCTTCAACTGAAGTGAGAACTAATCAAGACGTATAAGATTATACTTTTACAACTTATTGCTTTGAGGCAGAGGGTAATAAACACACACCCTGAACAAAAAAGTCACAAAACAATTCATTAATGTATTAAAATGAAGAATTAATTTTTAATATGATAAAACAGGTGTTAGAACTGAATGGATCAGAATGGATGTGAATGTACAGGTTGCTCACTGTCATCTGTACGACCCATTTCCCACATTCATTTATCTTCATCCACTGCTTGATCCAGTTCACAGATTGTGGTTTAAATGTGTGTGTGTGTGTGTGTGTGTGTGTGTGTGTGTGTGTGTGTGTGTGTGTGTGTGTGTGTGTGTGTGTGTGTGTGTGTATTATATCCAATGCGTTATTTATATATTTACTTTATGAGGGTTAACCAGTGAGATAAACAGTGACATGCTCAGAGTTTAAACTCAGACTTAAGCTTAAAAGTGGAATCAATAAAACCATTTCAAAAGTTCTTACCACTATGAGACATTAAGAGCAAACCATTTTTTTTTTTCATTTAGTCGTATTTAAGAACTTTGAGGATGGATTTATATGGTAATTAATGTCAGCAATCTGCTACAATTGCTCACAACCACAGGTTGCATTTAATCGCTGTTTCACTGCAAACCTTAACATGATGGAACTGTAATGAATAGACATTTAGTGCCACCCAGATGATGGGTTCCATTTTGAGTGTGGTTCCTCTTAAGGTTTCTTCCTCATGCCATCTCAGGGAGTTTTTTACTTGGATAAAAAGGTGTAGGATTTTTTGGGGGGCGTCAAATAATGAAGACTAAAGCAGGGGGCAGATCTTTCTCTTATAAAATGTACTTTATAACTCTATAAAGTTATGGAACAGCCTTCCAATCAGTGATTGGGACTCAGACACAGTCTCAGTGTTTAAGTCGAGGCTGAAAACATATTTATTTGGCCAAGTCATTTGTCAGTAAGTCTTCCTTATGTCTTAAATCTTTCCTTTACGGAGCCCCAACTGATCACACTGTATAGTGTCCTTAAACACTTAAACAATGAGAATTTTTTCTCTCTCTCTCTCTCTCTTTCTCACTCTCTCTCTGTCGAGTAAACATGCCCGTGAGGTTTCAGTGACCAGTGTTCCTGTCCTTTCTTCTCTGACTGGATCTGACTGGTTCATCTTAACATCCTACCTATGGATGGAGTCCTTCTGAACTAGAGACTGCTCTGTGCACCTAGGGATGGTTCCACATCTACAGCCTAAAGATCCAGAAAGCCTCTGAGCAACTTAAGAAATTTGAGGACTGATTCTGACTGACTGAGGACTAATTATTATCAACAGTCTGTTACAGTGGCTCAGGTCCACAGAATTCATGAACAGTTCTGCATTTAAGCAACTATTACTACACACTAGAATGAACAATGAAAGTGAAATCCATGGACATTCGGCACCACCCAGACGAGGATGGGTTCTTCTAAAGGTTCTTCTCAAGGTTTCTTCCTCATTCCATCTCAGGGAGTTTTTCCTTGCCACTGTCGCCACTGGCTCACTCATCATGGATAAAATTGACTATAAGGAACAAAGTTATAAGCTATAAATGTACACATTATTTTATATAAGTTTATAACCCCTTTATCTGTGTAACACTTCTTTCGTTTAGCTTCATGTACATGACACTTGCTGAAACATTCTTCTAATTTCCTTTATTCAACTCGTCCAATTACGTCAAAATAACAGCATCGCAATAAATCTGAAATCTAGTACAATTACATAGTGACGCTATTGAAGTCACAGCAGGAAGCCTGGTGTGTGTGTGTGTGTGTGTGTGTGTGTGTTTGTGTGTGTGTTTACTCGTGGGCATACATTGACTTATTCATGCTTTGACTTATTACACGTGACACTTTTAATCAAACTTAGTGGATGAGATGTGAACAAAATCTAAGGTCTAAACAGCAGACAGACTATAAATTAGCTGCTGTTGGGCTTATCAGCACTGCACAGTCCAACATCTCCAAACAGGACTGTGGGTGAAAAAAATGCTGTTGTTATGGCATTGGTGTTGCTCTATTTAAACAGCAGATATCCTCCTCACTCATCCTGTGTAACATGCTTTGTGTAGCACGGCTGAGCTTTATAGTTGCTTTTTACACGGAAGACAAAAGAATTAAAAGGGAAAAAATATAATACAGAATCTCTGACACAGAATTTTAGTTGTGTGTAAACAGGTCAGTGGACAGGCAGTCTGACGGAATAACAACAAAAAAAGGAAAGGGGAAAAATCTTCCCTCCTTCATAAAGCCAAAATATCTACAGGTGATCCACGAAGAGATCTCTAAAATAGCTTCAAAGAAAAAGTACAAATGTTTCTACTGCAGATCAAAGAACTTTTTCAATCTATCAGTTTAGGGTTTTCAACCAGTGCGTCACAGCAACACTGGCCAAATGAAACTCTCACTGTTCACTGAGGAGATTTCAATATTAGCCTTCATTTCGGACTCCCTGACACCATCACACTTTCATTTCCCTTCGGATTTCCACACTGTCTGCCTTCAACGACCCTGCACTCCACTCTAGCTACAGCGAGATCCTCCACATGCAGTGATGTGACCTAATTACCCCGACACTGTGTTGCATGCACACTGGGACGAGTGAAGAAATTAGACGAAGGGTGAAGAGAAAGCAAGCTGCACCAGGGGTGAGACAAGACAAATGAGCCACTAGTTCAGGGGTGGCCAACCCGCGGCTCGCGAGCTGCATGCGGCTTTTTGGTTGGTTTAATGCGGCTCTTACGTTCATATCGAAGTTTGTGTTTGTTTGTTTTTTAATGTGCGTGTTCGCCTCGCTTGAGTTCAATACGGTATTTTAAGACTGGAATGAGCTTGCCCCTACTGGGAAACTTTGCGGTATATCAGAAGAAACACAATTGTAATGTCGCAATAAAAAAGCGCAGCAGCACACGGTTATCTGGATAAGAGCAAAATGTCTGCGGTGTGCGGAGAGCGATTTGGAAAACATGCAACGCTGAAATTTCAAGAGGGGGTGTATCTGCAAAGAGTTTCTCCAAGTCGGGTTTAATTTATCACCTGAAATCCAAACATCCCGATTGCCATTCTAAATATGAGAAGAACACGGTGCAGAAAAGTAAAGTCCATCCGAGCATGCGCACTCCGTCTGTAGAGGACGTTTTTGAATAGGCAGGAAAGTTTTCCAGTGATGTGCCAAGGCAAAAAGGCATAACACAAAAAATTATGGATTTCATTGGCTTTAGAATTGAATTTTAATTTCGGTGCATCCCTAAAATATTATCGTTGGTGTGGCCCTCTGACACAATTCAGGTTTCTCATGTGGCCCCTTGTAAAAATGTATTGCCCCCCCTGCGGTATATTAATCTCACGCACATGCGCATTTGACGAACTCAAGCAAAGTGAACACGCACATAAAAAACAACAAAGTCCTTGTTTTTTACCCTGAAACACGTGAAATCAAAGCATCGATCAGTTCTGACTGACACCCATGTGAAATAATTGCTTCGAGTGGCAACAACGGAATACGAGGCAGATTTGAAGGGGATTGTTCAAGGCAAAGAATGCCAAAAGTCCCACTAAGTAACATGCATAGTAAAAAAACAACGCTATCGTAAATTATTATATTTTTGTTTGTGGACTTGGTTAAATAAACTAAGAGTTTGTATGTGTGTGAGGCAGTGCAGTGTTCATTGTTGAAAATGACTATCCTGTGGTCTTAGAACTGTAGGAGTCAATTTCTGTCATTATGTTGGTGTGTGACATTTTACAATAAATCTGGCTGAGCAGAGGTGTGTGTGTGTGTGTGTGTGTGTGTGTGTGTGTGTGTGTGTGTGTGTGTGTGTGTGTGTGTGTGTAAGAGGAAGGGATGGGTGATGTTCATGTGTGCCCATGTGTATGATGTGGCTCTTTGCGGCAACACAGTAAAAAATGTGGCTCTCGGTCTCTGATTGGTTGGCCACCCCTGCTCTAGTTTAACACGTCCCTTCACCCATTTTATCAATATTTACACTACTGTTTCTACAAGGACATGCACAAGGATGTAATCAACTAAATGAGTGCTTGTTATGTAAACAAATATGGACCAAAAAAAACCATGAGCAGACCCCTTTCCCAAAGTCACAAAAGACAACAAATATAATAGACTTTTTGCAGATTACCTTTTACAATGTATGAAATTCACAAAAGAATCCTGGCAGAATTATGTACTAGATTATACAATAAAGATACTTTAATTGGAGACATAAATAAGAAGAAAACGTGTGTTCTGTTTACATCATCCATCAGTGTAATCTGGGGCTTATGCAGAAAACAGGATTATATAATCACAACCCTTTCTCAAAGACAGTCCGAGGCAGTAAAACCATTTTTTCTGTAACTTAGCATAGATTGCATTTTTTTTCAGTGTTAACGTCATTTTGGCTTACTAAAATAACCTAAAGCCAAAACATTATTCTTACTGCTTACACGCACATCTCCATCAAGGAGTAGTTGATACAGGAAATGTTAGGATAAAATGATGATCTAATGATAATGCAGAGTCATGACTTAACACACTTAGCAGTGTTTGTGTGATTTGCCTGCAATTGCAATATAATGCTGAATTTTGTAGGTTAAAATCCACAATACTCATGCTAGCTCAATAACATTACAATTTCCTTACCTCTTATATACTGTATATAAGTATATACACACACACACAAATATATATATATAAATAATCTGGCTGTATGCTAAAAAAAAAAAAGACATGCAATTTTTCCCGTAACTGAACCAGAATTGTACCAAACCGTGACATAAAAACTGAGGTATGTACCAAACTATATATATATATATCGAATTGAACACAAACACACGCACACATTTGTGTGTATAAGAGGTCATTAGCTATAAATATGACAAACATGTTAAATAAAGTATTTACTGTTGCACCAAAGTGCAGGATTACGGGCGAGAAGAATATTAAATTGTGTAGATAAATTGCTATGATTGGGCTGCTCAAATTGAGTGTATTTGTTTAGACTGTCAGGAAGGGAGGCATCACTTGTATCAGGGTGAGATCTGGATTGTTTGACGTTTGTGAGGATGTGATTTCCATGCCAGACACGTTGAGGGCTGGTGTTTTGCGCAGTTGCCCTCGGTCTGCCATTTGAAAACATGCCCCACCTCTTTAATTCCATTTCCTCTGATATGACCTGGATAAGTTTTGTTTTCCAGCAGAACATTACACAGTTTTCATTTTCTACCAGCTCACCTTCCTTCCATTAATGCATCCTGGTGCTGTCTCTTCTCCAGGTAACAATAAACATACAAAGGCACCTACATCATGTAAAACAAAATGTGATTCACCAGAAGAGGACGCTATGCTCTATGATGAAGTTCTGATGCTCATGTGCCTAGTGGTAGTCTTTATGGACACTCTCATTTAGAGGTCAAACATTATGGGTTTTTTTCTGGCCGATGCCAATATTTAGAAATCAGGGCAGTGGATGGCCGATATATGATGCTGTTTTTTTTTGCCCAATATGTCTGACCGATTTTCTTATTTATTAAATCAAACATTTATTAAACAACACAAGCCTCCCCAAAATGCATTTGTTTTGTTTTGGTTCCTGTGCCTACCTGCACCCTAAACTACAGCTGGTTGAAGACTCGCTAACAATACAGGTCCAAACATCTATTCTCTCTCTAAATGTTATTCTCATTCTCTCTTTAAATGTAGCATCATATTTAAACAATTAAATTTTACATTTTACCTGCTTTTCAAACACATCGATTTGGAGGACTATATACAGTGGAGTAAAAATATAAAAAAATATATATATATTTACAGAGGCTTGTCTCCTTTTTTTTTTTTTTGACCGTTGTATTTTGTCCAAAACAAAGACAGCTAGGAAAACAACTACTATGACTCCGTTTCAAGACTTAACAGTAGCTCCCTCTACACACACTCATGCCTGCTATTTCACAAACTATGTCAAAGTTTGTGTACTTGCTTTTACTCTTTATCCCCTTTCTTTTTTCACTATCTCTTTGACCTTCTGTTCATACTGTTCCCGAATCTCTCATCCACTTACACATTGCCAGGAGCAGCCCTGAGAGAGAAGACGATGAACATGTGCTTGACCTGAGTTCTACTCCACACTGAGAACACAACACACTCTAATGCTGAGGTGGATAAACAGAGACACGCACTGTCAAGGAAATGAGAGAAACGATAGACATGTCTTTCAGGTGCATGTTTTATCGCCTGGTATTAATCACATGACTGCAGGAAGCAAAATAAAAGCAAAAAAATGGAAATCTAATCCCAAAAAGCCAAGTGCATGATAGGTGCTCCAAGCTGAGAGCCCAAATGATGTTAGCATGAGTTGACTGAACTGATATATAAACCGATATATATGTCTCGTATATCTGTATAGTAGTTTATACATAGGTTTTTTTTTGTGGTGCCCCCGACTAGTTGAAGATTTGATGCTTCGATAGGAGAAGCCTAATTTGACTACCAATCTGTATATTTGGCCATATATTGAATAAAATAAAAGTTATTCTCATTTGCAAATGCCACAACACAAGTTAACAGCACATAGATTAGTTTTACATAGAACAACACAAAATATACTAGCTGAGATGTTCTCCAACTCCATGGGTTGTAAATCACCTGTCTGTCACCTGATAAACCTCATAGGGATTAAATTTGGCCATTTTAATGCTGATGGAGATGGATGGATAAGAGATGGATAAATATACAACTTTGTCACTTAACCTTTTACTTATTCGCTGTTGGAAGAACCTGCATGTACACAACCAGTAATATGCCACTACAAGAGGAAGTAATAAATCATCATTATGTTGACCAAATACACACAGAGCAGAGAGAAAACTATTCCAAGCTGCATTCCTTAAAATGTACTTTCCATAAAAAGCACCATTTTCCAAAATGACATGACATCTGGACAGCTGAAAGGTCACACATTAATAATGGCCATTCAAAGCTACAAATAACCTTAAATAAGGCAAAGCACTGAGCCGGAGGCTAAAATAACATCAGCTACAAACATGAGCATATTGATATCACCTGTTAATGCAGAAGCAAATTAAGGCAAAAATTTAACATGAAAACTTTAAGCTTCCGTTCCTTTTTAACACTGATGTGAGTTTTTGTTAAAAATTAGCAAAAGTACACACACTGTTTTCAGGCCATGATCACAAAAATATTGAGTTTCAGAGACACTGGGGTATTTTTCACTTCAATTAATTTAATTCATTTTTATGGTGATCAGATGCAAACTGTAGTCTTGAGTCAGTGTAGCAGACTGTTGATATTAACTACAGTCCAAATCCATATCCTCAGAGTTCCTGTTCTTACTCCGTAATTTCATGGAACCCCAGGGTGTTGCTGAAAAACCTCCCCAGCTGCACAGAGTGGCCTTTAATCAAAGAGAACCCTATCCAGAGGCAGGCCAGGACAAAAGTCAGTCTAAAGAGTATGTTCAGTGGCAGACTTATACAGCCACAATGCACCACAGACAACCACAAAAGCCTGTAGCCCTTCAAACTATATAACTCCTTCCTCTAAGTGTTAAATTCATTGATTGTACAACATCTATACTTAAATACTGTATATAACCTAATAAGTATATTTTATTTTATTTGTATCGATTGGCCAGGCCGAGGGACCGAGCTGGGAAGGATGTCCTGCAAGTTAGAGCAATTAAGGATGGAGATGGAAATGTGTTGACTAGTGATAAGAATGTGTTGATAAAATGAAGCAAGCATTTTGAGCAGATGATGAATGAGGAAAAAAAGAGAGAGAAATGGTTGGATGATGTGAAGATGTTGAAGCAGGAATTGCATGAGATTAGTGGGGAGGGAATGAGAGCAGCTATTTAAAACAGCCGTCAAAAATTTTGGAAAATTCTGAAAGTTGATCAGTCACACAATGAAGTTATGGGAAAGAGGAGTGGAAGCCAGGCTGAGAGAAGAGGTGACCATCTGTAAGCAACAGTATGGTTTCATGCCGAAGAAGAGCACTACAGATGCTTTATTTGCTTTGAGAATGTTGATGGAGAAGTATAGAGAAGGTCAGAAGGAGTTGCATTGTGTGTTTGTGGTTTTAGAGAAAGCGTATGACAGAGTGAAGAGAGAGGAGTTGTGGTATTGTATGAGGAAGTCAGGTGTGTCAGAGAAGTATGTGCAGGACATGTATGAGGACAGTGTGACAGCAGTAAAGTGTGCAGTAGGAACGACAGACTGTTTTAAGGTGAGGGAGGTGGTGAGGGAGGTGGTGAGGGAGGTGAGATTGAGATGGTTTGGACATGTGCAGAGGAGGGACATGGGGTATATCAGTAGGAGAATGCTGAGGATGGAGCCACCAGGAAGGAGGAAAAGAGGAAGGTCAGAAAGAAGGTTTATGGATGTGGTAAAGGAAGACATGCAAGTAGTTGGTTTAAAAGAGGTAGAAGTATAACACAGGGTAAAATGGAGACAGATGATCCACTACGGCGACCCCTAACAAGAACAGAGAAGAAGAAGTATATTTTATTTGACATTTCTTTTGTTTATTTTACTTTAATTTTATTGTCAGCAACTGGAAGCCAACAACTTTCCTGTGGGACCAATAAAGTTTTCTGATCAAATGACAATTGTGTTCTGATACTATACTGTGCTGCAGTATAAAACTAATCGCTAGCTCATGTAAACATGAAAACACATTTTAAATTTTTAAACCTCTACTGCTAATCGGACAGGATTCTGTGGAGTGATGGGTAATTTTGAAATTGTAAGAATGAGCGAAGCTATTTGCATCTCTTGCTGAAAGCAAACCAGGAAAGTGGGCAGGAAATTAAAACATTTATTAAAGGTGTAATTTAATAGAACAACTAACCATAGTCCTTTTTATGTCACTATCAGTAAACAATCAGTCCAGTGCTGATGCATGCAAATCTATTCAAATACATGCACAATCCAATTCTCTGAACCTGCACCAAAACAGATCCATTTTCAGAACTAGTTTGTCACTGTGGTTCTTCTTCATCAGTATCATGAATATTATCATTATTATTATTTATGTTTGAAAATATGACTCATAAATATAACTCTATTTCTGACTGTACTTGTATTTAATATGCACTATTAGCTTGTTTACTTAGCCAGCAGCCATATCACCCTGTAGCACAAGACAGCTTGCCCACTGAAGCTAAGCAGGGTTGAGCCTGGCCAGTACTTGGATGGGAGACCACCTGGGAAAAACCAGGTTGCTGCTGGTAGAGGTGTTAGTGAGACCAGCAGGGGGTGCTCACCCTGTGGTCTGTGTGGGTCCTAACACCCCAGTATAGTGACGGGGACACTATACTGTCAATAAAAAAATAAAAATAAAGCACCGTCCTTCGGATGAGATGTTAAACCGAGGTCCTGACTCTCTGTGGTCATTAAAAAATCCCAGGATGTCTTTCGAAAACGAGTAGTGGTGTGCCCCGGCATCCTGGCCAAAACTTGCCTGCTGGCCTACTAATCATCCCCTCATATTAATTGGCTATATCACTCTATCTCCTCTCCACTAATATGCTGATGTGTGGTGGGCGTTCTGGCGCAATATGGCTGCCGTCGCATCATCCAGGTGGATGCTGCACATTGGTGGTGGTTGAAGAGAATCCCCCCTTTCATATGTAAAGCGCTTTGAGTGCTGCAGAAAAGCGCTATATAAATGTAATGTATTATTATTACTTAAATTTTTTCAATCTTCACCTCCTTACTTTAGTTAAGCTTGGATGTTTTGTGGGATTTGTGTCTACCTTCCCCCACCTCACAGCTAAATAACCATACAGTCGTGTGAAAAGTAAAGTACACCCTTTTTGAATTTTATAGGTTTATGTATTAGGATCTCATAAAAATCATTTGGTTCAAATCAAAAATTACAGTGCATCCGGAAAATATTCACAGCCCTTCACTTTTTCCACATTTTGTTATGTTACAGCCTTTTTCCAAAATGGATGAAATTATTTATTTTCCTCAAAATTCTATAATCAATATCCCAAAATGACAAAATGAAAGAAGTTTGTTTGAAATCAAATGTATTAAAAAATATAGCATGTACATAAGTATTCACAGTTTTTACTCAATGCTTTTAAAACCAATTACAGACTTAAGTCTTTTTGAGTTGATGCTACAAGCTTGGCACACCGATTTATTGGGCAGTTTCTCCCATTCTTCTTTGCAGAACCTCTTAAGCTCCATCAGGTTGAATGGGGAGTGTCGGTGAACAACCATTTTCAGATGATATGCCATTTTCTCCATAGATGTTCAATCACGTTAATGTCTGTGCTCTGGTTGGGAAACTCAAGGACATCCACAGAGTCTTCCTGTAGCCACTCCTTTGTTATCTTGGCTGTGTGCTTAGGGTCATTGTCCTGTTGGAAGATGAACTTTCGCCCCAGTCTGTGGTCCAGAGCGCTATGGTTTTTCATCAAGGATGTCTGTGTTCATTGCTGCATTAATCCTTCCCTCAATCCTGACCGGTCTCCAAATTCCTGCAACTGAAATACATCACCACAGCATGATGCTTCCACCACCATGCTTCACTGTAGGGATGAGTAGCCAGGTGATGAGTAGTGTCTGGTTTCCTCCAGACATGATGCTTGGAATTCAGGCCAAAGAGTTACATTTTTGTGTTTCATGGTCTTCTTGGTTCTTCTGGTTCTTGTATGGTACAAATCCTGGCGAGTGGGCAGGGGAGCACCAATGATTTTTTTCTGCTGTTTTAACTGTGTGTTGCAGTCTTTTCCTGTCCTGTTTTGTTGCTTCTCCAAACCAGATGGTGATGGATGTGCACAGGACAGATTCAATGACTGCAGTGTAGAACTGCAAAACAGCTCCTGGCAGACAATACTTTCTTAATTGGCATAGAAAGAACATCCTCTGCTAGGCCTTTTTGAGAATGGAGTTTATGTTGGACTCCCATTTCAGGTCTTGGGAAATAGTAGTGCCCAGAAATTTGAAGGTCTCCACAGATGACACACAGGGCTGTTGGATATTGTGAGGGGTAGTAATGTTGATGGGTATTTCCTGAAGTCCACTATCATCGCCACAGTTTTGAGTGTGTTTAGCTCTAGGCTGTTCTGACTGCACATAGCACTAGCCGCTTTACCTCCTGCTGATATGCAGACTCGTCGCCATCTTGGATGAGTCCGATGAGCGTAGTATCATCTGACATTTTCAGGAGTTTTACAGTTGGGTTACTTAACGTGCAGTCATTAGTGTAGAGGGAAAAGTGAGGTGGGGAAAGGACACATCCCTGAGGAGCACCAGTGCTGACTGTCTGAATACTGGAGGTAATACTCCCCAGTCTCATCTGTTGTTTCCTGCCTGTCAGGAAAGTGGTGATCTACTGACAGATGGCAGGGGTTATAGTGAGTTTTAGGAGTTTGAAGTGGAGAATTTCCGGAATTATTTAAAGCCGAACCGAAGTCGACAAACAGAATTCGGTCATATGTCCGTGGGCAGTCTAGGTGTTGCAAAATGTAGAGCAGCCCCATGTTGACTGCATCATCCACCGATCTGTTTGCTCAGTAGGCAAACTGTAAGGGATCCAGCAGCTGTTCTGTTACAGACTTTAGGTGGGAAAATACCAGCTGCTCAAAGGTCTTCATGACAGCAGATGTCAGAATGACAGGCCTGTAGTCATTTTGTCCAGTTATGGAGGGTTTCTTGGGGATGATTGTGAATGTGGAATGATTGTGGAGAGTTTAAAGCAGGAGGGGACCACACCCAGATCCAGTGATCTGTTCAAGTTATAGGTGGAGATAGGAGCCAGTTGGTCAGCACATGCTTTGAGACAGGAGGGAGAGACACCTGGGTCGGGAGCTTTCCTTGTCTTCTGTCTCTGAAAGAGTCGATTCACAGCCTCTTCACAAAAATCGTGAGCGCAACTTGAGCCGAACAGTTGTTAGATGGGTTTCCAGAGGTGTGATGGGGGCAGTCAGTGGCTTGGGTTCGATGAGAGGTGTGAAGACATTGTTCTCAAGCCTGCAGTAGAAGGTGTTGGGGTCATCAGCCAGGTCTTTGTTTGCTTCAGTGGTGAGGGGTGGTCTCCTCTTCATGGCTTGGTTTGTGCTTTGACATGCACTGTTAACTGTGGGACCTCATATAGAAAGTTGCAAATCATGTCCAATCAACTGAATTGACCACAGATAGACTCCAAACAAATTGTATCTCAAGGATGATCAGTGGAAACAGGATGCACCTGAGCTAAATTTTGAGTGTCATGGCAAAGACTGTGAATATTTATGGACATGATTTTATTTCTTTTTTATAAATTTGCAAAGATTTTAAACAAACTTCTTCCACATTGTCATTATGGGGTATTGTTTGTAGAAATTTGAGGAATATAATGCATTTAATCCATTTTGGATTAAGTCTGTAACATTACAAAAAAAAAGTTTCCTTTAACTGTCAGAATTAGTACAAAATGACCAAGTCAGTCAAATCAAAACCTGCTCTGTGTTTTCTAATTATGTGGGTAAACTATTCTTACCCAAAAATCAAGAAGTAAAAAACCAACTAAATAAGACATTTAAGCCATAGTCAAGTTTTCAACCGAAGTTGTTATTAAATGCTTGTTATTAAAAGTGCTACACAAATAAAAGTGAATTGAATTGATGTATTTTAAACATTTCATATGAACCTTACTGAGCTACATTGATGATTTTCACATGACCTTTAACTATGGAAAATGTGGCACTTTTAATAAATAGGCTGAGGCACAAGATAAACTGCACAGATCTCAGAAATGCCCAGTTTAAAAATAACATTATCAAAGTAATATTTCCATGATTCCATGGAAACCTTTCTTATTATTTTATTATAGCAAACTCTTTATATAAAGGTTCTGTTTCACATCATAAACAAGGAAAAGAGCCCACAAACACACACTTTTCCCAGACTACTAAGCTATTTGTAGAAAACCATATGATTATGATCAACTAAAAGTGAACTTGTGCTCAGATTAATAATAGCTCCTGATATCTATGTGGGAACATACATTTCTGTAGCCAAGTCAGGAAAGCACTAAAACCACTATTTCTTATTTTCAACATGAAACTGAAATTAGAGTCTTAAGTACATTTACATGCATGCAGTGTGCAGACAAACCGCTAGGTGTGGAAGTGCACTTCAGAATAAAATGAAACATGGCTGAACGTTCGCCTGCAGTGATTCTGGTGACGTGGCTGAAGCACATCTATAATCCTAGGTTTAGCTTTAAATGTACTGGGCTGGTGTTTAAGCCAACACCATCAAAAACAATTAATATGATTAACACAAATGTTTTGCTTTGCTAATATAATGCATTACCATGCTGTAGCATCTTGTAGAAATGTAAAAAAAAAAAAAAAAAGGTCAGGACTAAACTGCAAAACAAGAACACTTACTAAAAATATAGATCCATTCATGTCATGTAGTTATTGTTAAATGTGTTTCTTTGTGTAGTTTGGAAACTTCCAGTGATAAATTTTTCATTTTTTGTTTGTGTGTTGTCTATTTTGTTATCTTATGTGTATTGTCTACTGTCTGTTGTGCTGTCTATTTGTTAACTGTCTTGCCTAGATCACTGTTATAGGTCCATCTGCACATTGGAGCCTCTGGAGAAACCCAATTTCGTTCAGCTTTGCACCTTGCAGGCGGCTGAATGACTGTAAAGTTGACTTTTGTCACTTTAATACATCCAAACAAGCTGAAACATTAACCACATAACTAGTTAACTGACAAAATCTTTAAAAGACTTACTGTAATTTCCGGACTATAAAGCGCACCCATATATAAGCACCCACTGAATTTGACAAAGATTTTTATTTTTAACATAAATAAGCCGCACCTGTCGATAAGCCTGTCTTATTATAGACAGGTGTAATGAACTTTACACAGGCTTTAACGAAAGACACTAAATGCAATATGCTGCGCTTCTATTAGGAGCATAGCGGTATTTTGGGAATAGCGTGCCACTGCATTCCACCGATATTACTGTGTGTGTGTAAGACTGAGGTTTATGTCCTTTTTATTTTCTGATGCGCATTTCTAAGTTTCTTTGACTAACCCATAATGCTGTTGCCAAAAAAAATAAAAAAGCACGAGTTTTGGAAACCTGTCTGTGCTTATATAATTTCTGTTGCAACTTTTTGGAGTTAGTGAGCTCTCCCTTCACCCAGACTCAACGCGCTACAACGGCTTGTATCTAAACAGTCGATGTTCACTGTCTTCCTCCTTTCTTTCACAACTACAGTGCTACCTTGACCTACGAGTGCATTAATGTACGAGTTTTCCGAGGTACGAGCGGTCACTCGGTCGATTTTTTTGCTTTGTTACGCGAGTAAAAAATTGATGTACAAACTCGAGACGCCACTGCTAGATGGTGAAGCGAAGCCAGAAAGCGAAGATTGTGACGAAAATTAAGATAAGCAAAGAAGAAAAAGTAAAAATTGTAAAGTTTAGGGATACGTAGTGTACAGGAGTGATAGTAAAAAACGAGTAAACGCCTCTACCCCCCCTCCACACACACACACACACACACACACACCCCACACCGGCGTTTTCGTTAGCTCAAGTCGTCTCATCTCCAAGGAAAATACACTGAATAAAACCTTAATATATCTTTACATACTTTTTCTCCCGATGCCGTGCAGCTCAGAACAGAGGTGAGGTGTGTTTTTTCATTTCCGTTCAGAAATTTCATTTGTCTAATGTTATGTTGCTCAGTTTTTTGGCTTGAACTTTGTAAAACCGGGAAAAACCCAGGGAAAATTCATAAATTAGCCGCTTCTTTTTTCCCACGTTTTGAACCCCGTGGCTTAAACAACGATGTATATATATATATATATACATATATACAGTGAGGAAAATAAGTATTTGAACACCCTGCTATTTTGCAAGTTCTCTCACTTAGAAATCATGGAGGGGTCTGAAATTGTCATCGTAGGTGCATGTCCACTGTGAGAGACATAATCTAAAAAAAAAAATCCAGAAATCACAATATATGATTTTGAAACTATTTATTTGTATGATACAGCTGCAAATAAGTATTTGAACACCTGTCTATCAGCTAGAATTCTGACCCTCAAAGACCTGTTAGTCTGCCTTTAAAATGTCCACCTCCACTACATTTATTATCCTAAATTAGATGCACCTGTTTGAGGTCGTTAGCTGCATAAAGACACATGTCCACCCCATACAATCAGTAAGAATCCAACTACTAACATGGCCAAGACCGAAGAGCTGTCCAAAGACACTAGAGACAAAATTATACACCTCCACAAGGCTGGAAAGGGCTACGGGGAAATTGCCAAGCAGCTTGGTGAAAAAAGGTCCACTGTTGGAGCAATCATTAGAAAATGGAAGAAGCTAAACATGACTGTCAGTCTCCCTCGGACTGGGGCTCATGCAAGATCTCACCTCGTGGGGTCTCAATGATCCTAAGGAAGGTAAGAAATCAGCCCAGAACTACATGGGAAGAGCTGGTCAATGGCCTGAAAAGAGCTGGGACCACCGTTTCCAAGGTTACTGTTGGTAATACACTAAGACGTTATGGTTTGAAATCATGCATGGCACGGAAAGTTCCCCTGCTTAAACCAGCACATGTCCAGGCACGTCTTAAGTTTGCCAATGACCATTTGGATGATCCAGAGGAGTCATGGGAGAAAATCATGTGGTCAGATGAGACCAAAATAGAACTTTTGGGTCATAATTCCACTAAACGTGTTTGGAGAAAGAAGAATGATGAGTACCATCCCAAGAACCCCATCCCTACTGTGAAGCATAGGGGTGGTAGCATCATGCTTTGGAGGTATTTTTCTGCACATGGGACAGGGAGACTGCACTGTATTAAGGAGAGGATGACCGGGGACATGTATTGCGAGATTTTGGGGAACACCCTTCTTCCCTCAGTTAGAGCATTGAAGATGGGTCGAGGCTGGGTCTTCCAACATGACAATGACCCGAAGCACACAGCCAGGATAACCAAGGAGTGGCTCTGTAAGAAGCATATCAAGGTTCTGGCGTGGCCTAGCCAGTCTCCAGACCTAAACCAATAGAGAATCTTTGGAGGGAGCTCAAACTCTCAGCGACAGGCCAGAAACCTGACTGATCTAGAGAAGATCTGTGTGGAGGAGTGGGCCAAAATCCCTCCTGCAGTGTGTGCAAACCTGGTGAAAAACTACAGGAAACGTTTGACCTCTGTAATTGCAAACAAAGGCTACTGTAAATATCCAAATATTAACATTGACTTTCTCAGGTGTTCAAATACTTATTTGCAGCTGTATCATACAAATAAATAGTTTAAAAATCATATATTGTGATTTCTGGATTTTTTTTTTAGATTATGTCTCTCACAGTGGACATGCACCTACGATGACAATTTCAGACCCCTCCATGATTTCTAATTGGGAGAACTTGCAAAATAGCAGGGTGTTCAAATACTTATTTTTTTATATTATTTATTTTATATATATATATATATATATATATAGTTTTCTCAAGATATTATTTACTTAACTCTTCTACTTATTTCAGCAAACATTAACAAATGTCCTTATTACCTCCATCCCTAATTCATTCACGCCTTCGATATGCGAAATTGTCAGGATTTTCTCCTTTTAAGAGAAATTCTTGAAGCTGGACATAAACGCTAAAGAATCCATGAATGGCTGTTCCCCAGAAAAAACAACCCAAAAGAGAGTGTTGTAAAGTATTTGAGTAAATCTAATTTGTTTCTTCTAGTTCGAGAATAAAATAAAAAAAATGTAATTTAAAACTTTACTCTCTACTCAACTACATGAATTATTATTATTATTATTATTATTATTATTATTATGTTGTATTAGTACATTAGATGTACTGTATTTATACACTATCTTTTAATATATATTAAATGAATATATAAATATAATATATTCACAGAATTGTATAATATTTTAAGATTGGTTTACTCCTTTGTCTTTTTTAATCAACTTGTTTGATCTTTGTTTCATTCTGGCATGTTGAAGAGGCTGTTGTGTTGTTGGTTAATGCAGTGTTGAGGTGTACAATATGATTTGTATTTTAGCAAATAAAACCTCACAAATCAACTGGTTTTGTCTTTTCACTAACGTGCATCTTGGTGTTGAGGACTAGTGAGTCTACATTCAATATGAGTCAAATACTAAAGTTTTGTTCAAATTAGATACTTGAAGACTTTTACTCAAGTCCTATTGTTATAGGTGACTTTTAACTTGTAATGGAGTAAATTGTACAGCAAGGAATCTATACTTTTACTCAAGTCTTATTTTCAGGTACTCTTTACACCTGTGCCAAAAGCCTGTTACTCTACCTGATGAGCATTTATCCCCAAGAATGCACTGAGCTGGAATGTCTTAGGTAAACATTGACACCGGCATATCCTGCTGAACCACCATGCCACCGGTTTAAAGGCTCATGAGAACTAAAGTTGCAACATAGACAATCCATGGCACATTATAGATTTAAAATGTTGTTTTAATCTTTATATGAAAAAAGGAGATACTGAATTGATGCTTTCCATTAAATAAACTGCAAAGATGTGTTCCATCCTACAGAAGTCTCTGAAGGTAGAGGAACCCTGTAAAGATCTATACTCAGCCTCCTTAGACACCTCAAGCCACAGATTTTCACTCAAGGGTACACTGAAGGTGCCATTTAATTAGAGTCTTAAATTCTGTCTTCCTGCTTTGACCTTATCATGTTCGATCAGAATGCTTGCAGGGTGTGAAATGCTCGTGTGCGCACACACACACACACACACACACACAAACTCGCTCTCTCTCTCCCCAACCCTCTCACACACCAACTAAACACTTCCAGCATTCAGGCAAGAATGTTGTCACAAATCTACTTAACTGCAAAACAGGATTCATGAAATAATTCTCTTTGAAAATCACACTATTAACTCTTCACACAACATTAGCTGCTCTCTTTCTCTATAAGCATCCCAAATAATACAATTATAAATTATGCTATAAATTACGATTATTGTAGCCAACTCATTTCCTACGCCACTTTAATTGAGATATTCAGTTTAAACTGGTGTGTAGAAAAAAATAGCAATTAGAGATTTATTGAATATAATACAAATAATGACGTTTCCTTCAAAAGCATCAAGAAAGGCTCAGTCTCAGCTCTTTGACTCTGAAATGCGAAGCTTCTTTTTGTGATGCTGTTACTTGATAAACATGCCATGCACTGATTAAAGACAATCACTAATGAATATAGGCACAATTGATGCACTTCTGGATAACCAACCCTCCTTCTCTTGTTATACTGGTAACAAAACTCAGGTACATAATTCCATCACTATCACTACACAGCTCTTTAAACAATCAGCCTTTTCACAAAATAATTATTTTAAATTTCAACTATAACATGTGCTACATTATAATCTCTGATGTTTGTCAGTCAAAGTCTGCTGTTTTCCATGTGTTTAGTTGCAAGTTCGGGATACTGCACTATCATGGCAACTGCTGCCTTACAACGTAACAACCAATCACAGCTGTGCAGATCCAGTCTAGCGCCGATCTCTCATCGCTCATGCACAGTACAGGGACGGAAGCATTTTCAGAGGTTTCAGTGACTGAAAACAAAAGTGTGGACACGGATCTGAAAATGTTGTTTTCAAATGTATCTGAATTTGCGTTTGTTTTATAAAAATATTTTACAAATTATTTTCTATTTTGGAAAAACTAATAGGACAATAGTATAGAAACAAATATTTTTCAATACTTGGTGTTCTTTTTTCCATACTAATCCAGACCTGCATAGGAACCCTTACATTTACAGTGTTTGGTACAGTAGATGCCCTTATCCAGAGTGACTTACAAATTAGCAGTTGAGGGTTAAGGGCCTTGTTTAAGGGTCCAGCTTGATTGTGGTGGGATTTAAACGCACAACCTTCTGAGCCAAAGTTCAATTTCTTAACCAGCTTAGTGTCTGGTAGTAGGGAACAGTTGAAATATCCAGTTTTAACTCTGCTGTGTGTCTGTACATTGCTGTCCAAGTACTGAAAATCAGTCAAGCAGAATGTCAGTGCTATCGCTCTCTGATGGCCCAATCATTCTCCCTTTACCTGCTACTGTAAATAAAACAGTTTTATATTTACATTTGGTATTTTGCCAGACACACTTATCCAGAGCGACTTATCTGTTATACAGCTAAGCAATTAAGGGGTTAGGGCCGTACTCAAGGGCCCAATAGTGGCAGCTTTGTGGTGCTGTGATTTGAACTTGTGACCTTCTGATTCAGAGCCTTATTCACTAAGCACCTCCCTTTCTTAGACACTGACATTTACTATCAGCTATAAATTCATTGCTTCTGTGAAATACATTTTCCTTAATTGTCATTACATTGATGCTACTGTTGCTATAAAAAAGCTGAATGAGTTTTTTCTGGTGTATAACATTTGGTGATTTTATGCTTCAAAAATCAAAAAGAACAGAGTTGTTCAGCAAATCTGTATATTCATCCATCGCTTTAATCTCCCTAACACACACACACATTTTTCCCCATTCATGCATACATACAATTGTGCATGTTTTTGTGTTGGGGAGATTGAAGCAATTGACGACTCCAAAAGGTTTAAATTCTACAGATTTGCTGTAGATTGTAGTTAGATCTAACTATTGTTTTTGATTTATAAAACATGAAATCACCAAATACCAGTGGTGGGTGGTCAGAGACAGCAAAGCCTTCTCTGCTGGCCTAAACACTATCAGAAGCACTGGCCTACATTTACAACCTAAATTCCAATATTTGTTCCATGAAATTCGTAGTGTTTCTCTTGGCTGCACTGCTTCCAGTATGTGTATGTTAGATTTTTTGTCCAATCAGATTTCAGCCTCTATGTGCTAATCTAATCTAATGTGTCAATCTAATCTGCCCAGGGCCTTCAAAGTCTGCTCCTGCTGTTCTTTTATGCTTTTTACCATAGTCTCCTGAAGAAAAAGCTCTGTTTCTTTAACCAATCAGATTTCATTTTCTCCTCACAGGGCAGCGTGCTGGCCCAGAATCAACATTTTTCCATCCTCCGATTGGTTGGTCAGAGGAAAAATGTTACAGCCAAGTTCGACTGGCAAAACACGTGTGTAGCTCTGCACACATTAACACATCGGAGTTAGATTTTTTTTTATTCCTACAGAGGAAGAGAAATTGATTTGGTCTCAGACATACTTAAAAATACATTTAGAAGAAAAGCTAAACATCGTGAGGAGGTCGGCGAACCTCAAAGCTAGCTAGCATGTCTCAGCCCGGGAGAGGGTTTGTTCACCACTTCCAGACCAGTGAATACAAGCGGTACCACTGGATTACAGCCTCTGAGAAGCGGTGCAAATTATGAGTCTTTATCTCTGGTGAGTAGGTTCGATTTTATTTACAGTTTGTTTTTGTCATGTTATTAGACAAATATTGATTCTGAACTGCTCCAGAGGGTGTTGGTGGCACAGTTGTGGTTGTAGTGTAGAGGTTTGGAGTCTTAACTGGGTTTCTTGCTTTAGTAAAATGATATTTACCCTCCATATGTGAAATGCCTCTTTCTCTGTAATGCCACGCGTTTTTATATTGTATTTTTGTATTGTATTGATGGTTTCTTTAACTGCGACATGATAGTGGTGATATTAAGAGGTGAATTAATTTGAATAACTCCCCACTGAAGGTCCAGGTACCAAATGCACGGTCCGCCACTGCCAAATACATCAGAAAAACACATTCAGCTACAAGCTACGTGAGTAAAGAGATGAAAACAGTTTATAAAGCCCTTTTTCTCTTTTTGTGCCTCAGTTGTCTGAACCTACATTAACTGATGGAAAATGTTAAAACACCTATAATTTCAGAACGGATTTATAGATTAGGTGTAGGAAGAGCAGCACGAAGCTTCTGAATCCACCTCCATTCTCACAGCTTAAGCATGAATCACGATTCCCATTTAACACTTTAAAAGTGCTAGTTTTCAACAAGAAATGTTGCACATAAACAGACTACAAGGTTGTGAAAAACAATTCTAAATAAAGAGAAACCAAAAGAGTAATAAATCTATCATCATACAAATTTCATTCTGATGACCCCATCTTAACTTGAAAATATCATAAGTGGCGACCCAGGAGTCTTAAAGAAGGGTGATGATTATGGGGTAATATAGTCATTTGTTAATAATTTTAATTTGTAACAGAACATAATTTAGTAAAACACAGTAATTTACACTACCGTACTGCATAAACTATACAGTATATAGTATATGTACGTGGCAGCGACAAGTGGCACTTTGCAAGTGAAGGGTGGAGCATACTGTACACTGCTAGCTTGCTGAACCACTGTAAGTCGGGGGCCATCTCTACGCACATATTTGCCTGTATGAATGCTCTTTACCAACTACTGTATACAAGGTACTATATATTTTTGCAGAAAGTTAGCTAACACAATTACGTTTTTTAACAGTTGATGTAGAACTGAACTGAGCCTCTCCAGCATCATCCACAGCCTCTGAACCTGGAAATGCTTCAGGTTAAGATTACATTTTAATGTGACCACAAGATCGTTATCCCAGAATTATAAATAAAGTTATTGAACAGAACAAACACACTTAAACTGAAAGAAACTGTAGTGAAGTCTTTTTTTATGAACTACTCGAAGTTTGATAGCAATCCTTATAACAATTAAAAATAAAGCAATTTTATTTTAATAAACTCAAAGTCTGACTGCCATTGAAATGATATACAGCGTTTAATGTCCTATTTTGTACAAGAGAAGATGTAAGTGGGTCCTATAACGCATCTCTGATTATTGCATTCTCTTTCTCCTTGTGCCTGGATACACACAAGCTCATGCTCAACATGATACAGTATCACAAGCAGGCGTCATGTGGTTAATATCACTTGAAACCAGCATGGATTACATTTCCCATCACATCATTTACACTGACAAATCCCCCCCATTCCTTTTTACAACACATGAGAACACAATGTCTCATCCTTGTTCCAACACCATGCCGAGTCGCTGGGACACCTTCCCTGGAGGACTGCAGAGATTTCGGAAGAGATAAATTATGAGAGAACGCCGAGTATCCACTGTCTGGACCAATTTGTAAACATTAGATCAATAACAGATAGCAAGCGTGTGAGAACAGTCTGAACAGTCTGGGTACAGTAGAGCATCCAGTAGTACATGATGTCTGTGTACAGAAGCAAAAATAGCATTTTAGAATAAAAGTGTGCTTTTCTCTGTTTATTAGCTTTATTAAGAGACATTTAGGAACACTTTGACCAGCTGTAATAAAGAACCGTGATGGTACGATGAAACATCTGCTTCTTCATGCTTACAAACCTGCAACGTGACCACAGAGCTCATATTCAAGTCATTCACATTCATGCCCTTGTGGCAAAGAGGTGATGAAGCCAAAGAAACTTCTTTCATGGAAAAAATAAAGCTGCATCCTGAAACATAAGAACCAGCTCTCACCATCTGTTAGACAGAGTAGCGGTTGTCATGACACTCGTTGCCACATGCTTGTCGCCGAGAGAAACCTGCCCGAGCCATAGACCCTCACTAGCCACTAGTCACTAATGAAAAGATGAAGACAATGAATTCAAAGTCACAAGGAAACTGGCCAGGAACACACTCGAGTGTATACACGGACACACACAGACACGTAAACACACTTTTAGACACAGCTATTACTCTTCAACCAGGATTAACATTACAGGTTATATTCGTTTTCTGCACTGATCGACTACATTATTCATCTTGAATCTTAAATGAGTCATCTCTCGAGCAGCCATGTGAGCACAAGACAAGCAAACCCAATCGGTGGAAAAGAAAATTATGGAATGACGACTCTGCAAGGACATGGAAGGGAAACAAAGTGAAAGAGCAAAGATATGCTAAAGCTCACAAAAATGACAATAAAATTAGTGGAAAAATGTTTTATAGGGGAAGGAATCCAAGGTAGACATTTTTTTATCTAATCGTTGCCAGTATACCGTATGAGAAGAAAAGATGGAAAAATGAATGTTTGCAGCTTTCAGTAATACTTGGTGGAGGGTCTGTCTTGTTTTTTCCCCCCTGCATTTCTGTCAGTAGTGCTGGTGATATTACTAAAAAGCATATATGTATATGTACACTATATTGCCAAAAGTATTGGGTCACCTGGTCATAAGTTCGGTATGTGAGCACTATTTTGAGCACTGCATTCCACATTTAGTCCCAATTTGCTCTTATAATTCCGTCCACTCTCCTGGAAAGATGTTCCTTTTGGCAATATAGTGTATGTATTAGAAATATAAGCAGAAAATAATGGAAATTTTATTATTCTGTCAAAGGTCAGTGTTTTGTGTAATATATTAGTATAGTAGATATAAAGATATAATAGCTAGGTGAGGACTCACTGTAGTTTTATCAGCGGTTTTTCCTCTCCCACCATGATTTCACTGTATTAGCAGTGTGCTTGCGGTCATTATCATGCTGTTAGCATGTTTTCCAGGTGGAATGGAATGATGAATTAAAACCTGTCTGTGCTTTTCATTATTCGTGATTCCATCAATTTGGACAATATCACCAGCACTACAGGTAGAAATGCAGCCCCAAACCAGGACAGACCCTCCACCAAGTTTTATTGAAAGCTGCAAGCACGCATTTTTCCATCTCTCTCCATCTCTTCTTCTTATATACTGTCAACGATTAGATACAAAAATTCAACCTTGGATTCGTCCCCCATGCCAGATGATTAGACAGGTCCTTTCTAGACTTTTTCAGGTCTCTTTAAGAACTAATCAGATTTTGAAAGTTTTTTGGCAATTCAGTCATATTATTGTTTATATACCACATCATTGTGCTGATTTTCCTTTGACAGTGGCCTTGCTGATGCAAAACTATGATTTGTCCAATTCTCTGATTGTTGCCATTTTAATGGGATGGTCTGAAAGTTAGTCTTATTAACAAGTTTTCAGTGAATTAAAGTGACACAAACCAGGTATAATAAACATTACAGCAGTCATTCTGACATGAAATACATGGAATCAGTGATTCGCCAAAGAGGAGGCTCTCAAGTTGCAACCCGGAAAAACAATTGGTATGGATTTTTGCTGATAACCGATCCAGCAATCAACTATCAATGCCAATTTATCAAAATACACTGCAGTGTTAGTGCACATGTTGCTAAAGTTATGTGGAAAACAGATCATCCAGTCAAAAAGTACTATTAAGGAGCCCCTGAACACTAAGCAAGCTTCATGACAAATTGTTATGGGTGTCCAGACCAAAACCCTGAGCTCAACCCCAGTGAACACCTTTGGGATTAACTGGCAAGCTGACTTCAGACTTCATATGGTGGAATGAGCATAATTCCCCACAAGCATGGTCGAAATTCTAGAGGAATCCTTCCCAGAGGATTAGAGCTGGTCAAAGAAGCACATTCAAAAACAACTTGTGGATTTAGAGTGAAATGTTCAGGTGTCCGTATCCAAACCACTTCCATAGGGGATACATGTAGCTTTCTCTGTTAGACAGAAACATTTTAAATGATTGGCTTTTAATTGCAGTTTGTGTTTGCTCTCAATTACAGGTCAACAATGCTGCAGAGGAGCGTAATGTCTTCTGTCTAATGAAGCCATTCGCCACTCAGCCATGCAGGCAAATTGAACTGCCAGAGTGAAGCATCATCATTTGCTATATTCACCCAACGACCCCTAAGAGCTGCGCGCACACACTCACACACACACACACACACACACACTCACACCAGACTCTTGCCCTTCCTCTCTGCTGACCACTTAGTACCCCAGAGGTGATGGGGCTGATATGAAAGGTTAGTGCTGATGCCAACAATCTGTTCCAGGCGACGAAGCACAAAGCAGGCGAGAGAGATACAGTGACTGAAGGAAACCTTTGGGGAGGGGCCAAAATACAGAGCAGCAGCATTTTTGCCCTTCTAAATGATTATACATTTTTTATTTGTCACAATTTTTGTTTGAATCCAGTGAACCGGCTTGCTGGTAATTGGTCTGTACTGCTTTCATAAAAACAGGTGAGTGGACTTGTGTTTGTGTCCCAGGCTCAGACTACAAGCTGACATTTTAGCAGCACCTGATTATTCAGAAGCAAACACACTGGTTAGCCTTTCCTTTGTCTAGTCACACATTATGATGCCACATGCACTGCATGGAATCAGCTCTGAATACATAGCATGAATAAATAAGGCTAAAAAGCTATGCTTCTAAATGAATTATTTACAATCAAATGCAATCCAGTTTTCATCTGTTCAGAATCGGTGTAATCCTGTTATAATATATTTATTTTTTTAATCATAGACTTTATTAGCTGAAAAAACTGTCTATGTATCCATAGCACTTGAATCCCCATGCAATAAAATGTTTTATACACTCCAAAATAACTAAGACCATCACAAATATAAAAAATAAAACATTTTGTAAACAATTGTTTACAAAATAATAGATAACAGTTACAAACAATGCAATTTCTTTTCACACCTGGCTAAAGACATGCAACAGCAGAATCAGAAAACAGTACTATAAATTTAGAAAATAAGATCAGTAAGTAGAACATTTACTTTCTCTAACACACATGGGGTGCTTACAGTTCAGCATTCGTACAGGGCACATGCATGCACCAAGGACAGACCAGGAAAGGTCAAGAGTGTCAATTTGGAGAGCTTCACGGTCTGATGAGGTCATCGTAGTCTTTTATAAAAGATACTGAAAATATGAGAGTAGAGCAAAAATAGCTGACACTAAACTACAGGTCATCATTTTCAGTCACATCTCACAGGTCACACTGCTGGGATTAGAAATATATTTGCAGGTCTGAATATCCCTGATAATGATTTTCCATCAAAAACATACATGCTTGTGCAGAGTGTTTTAAACTGCCTCTGACAGTTTGGGGAAATGTATTAAATGCACTTTAAAGTCCAGAAATCATTTTAAATGTCCATTTTCTGCATTTCCAACGTACCTCCTTTTTTTCTTATACAGTATAATGAAGAAGAATGTAACAATGCTGAATTGCTGTCTCAAATAATAATATAACTTTACCTCTCCCAGAGTTTAGTGATGAGACCATTTCAAGCCAACACTTAAAAAAAAAAAAAATAAATCATTGTGTGAAACACAACATTCAAAGTAAAATGAAGTGGGCTGAACACTGAGTCAAAGCAAATTAAAAGTAGAAAAATTAAATACATTTTATAATAAAATACATGTTTTAAGAAAAATATATTTTCTAAAGAAAATGCTGAGTAGCCACACAGGCTAAGCAATTTCCTGGTGTTGCTAGGGTGGTGGTCGCTATCATACCTTATGTGGCAACTAGAGAGTTATTTATAATTTTGTTAATAAAGGTTACATTTAAAGAATGCCCTGCATATAAAAAAATAGTTTTGTTAAAAAAAAAAAAAATTATATATATATATATATATATATATATATATATATACAGTGGAACCCGCTTATCTCGCCCTCGGTTATCCCGACAACCCTATTGAATCGACGTTTTTGAAGTGGAACCGCCAAATTCTTGCTTTGTCTAAGCATTTGTTATCGGTTATGTCAAATTTTTTATGTCGCCGAACCCTAATATCTCGAGCACAAGGGGGGAAAATTTGCCATTTAACGTCGGTTATCTCGATGCAGCTGCAAAAAAACTTGCGGAAGTGGCGGAAAAATCAAGTCTTACAGCTGCTACAGGTGTTGTATTGTATACTGGTGAATCTCTGCTGTTAGTTGAAGCCGGGAGCTTCAGAGAAAGCAGCCGAGAAAGCACCTGAAGGGGGCCGAAGGGGGCGTGGCAGGTGGATTCCTGACAGATAAACATGTACTGTATGTATTTTTATAGCATGCCTTCATCAAACAAATCGCGGCAACGCTGTTGTGTAAAAAACCCTTCAAAAACACGTGCATGCACATTCTCATTTATTAACGCACATCATGTACATAAAGAAATTTCAAGCACGTTAATATATTGCCGCCATTTTGATTTTCGTTTATCTCGATCATCGGTTACCTCGATGCTTTTTGGCGACCCCCTAGGACATTGACATAACCGGGTTCCACTATATATATATATATATATAATATCGGTGTAATCCTGATTTTTTTTTTTTTATTCATAGGCTTTTTTGCTGAAAAGAATTGTATCCATCTATAGCACTTGAATCCCCATTAAATTAAAAACATAAAAATGTCTCCTGCAGCAAGGGAATTTGTTTATTCGTTTATTAGGACACATTGCTGCTTTACACACTTTTTAAAGCCAAAGAACTGAACCAGAACTCAAACACAGCAAATTATCATTAGAGCCTCATTTATATAATGATAATGGGACAAATTCTACTGGATAAAAAATCTGGCCTGCTAAAGCAGCAAAGGTCTCCACATGCACTGCCAAATGACATGTAATGTCATTTCTGATCATTTAAACTGTAGTCTCCACATGGAGAAACATCAGGACAGTCTTCATCATTACTGAAGGACTGTGTGTCATTTGAGACACACAGAATGATGAACATTGTAGTCTTCTAAAAAAAATTTATTGGTACCCATTACAAAATATTTCTAATTTTTTAATTTGAGAAACACATTATTCTCATAAATATGTCCTTTTTTTATATGCAAGCATTTTCTCAAAATCTGCAACAAAATCTTAAACTCTCAGACTGTAAAAATTTTTTACAATAACCATAATCTAATATATGATCTATTATGATGCAATATAATAATCATCATTAGAATCATACTGGTCACTTTAATCTGTACTTATGTAGATTCTATAGATCCATCCCTTCTGTTTAATTCATGTATGTGTATATACATTATAAATATATATACTTTTTGTTTTCCAGTGTGTGTGTGTGTGTGTGTATATATATATATATATATATATATATATCATTACTTTACTCTTTTATTTCCAGCTTTATATTGCATTTCTTTTCATGTTTACCAGTCAGTCAAAAACAGCATTTCACTCTATGTCATACTCACTCTTTTCAGAATGTATGGGATTGGTATTACCGTTCTTATTAGTGTTTTGTTTTAAGGTTTTGTTTTTAAGCTTTTAATTTTAAGCTACTTTGTTAAAATTTGATATTTTGTTGTTTTCTTTGTGGTTTTCTTGCACCCTTACCTTTTATTTGTAAGTATAACCTCAAAGATAGATAGTCACCAGTTTATTATGCTACTTTACTTATTATTTTCTTATATGGCTCAGGTGTAAAAGGTGAAATCGTAGACTGATTGAAGACGGCCAATCGAACATTCTGACCAGAGTTGGGCCAAGTTCTTGCCTATGCTGACTGCAACCACTGGTTCAAATTTGGAAGTATATTTTTTGTCTTTACAACCGTGTGTTGAAATTTTAAAAGCATTCTCCAATATTTTTACCCCAAATATTTGAAAACATTGTTTAAATTTTTTAGAAAAAAATTAAAATGCTCTAATCATGCCAATAAATAAGGTTAATCCAGTAACACATACATTTAATACACAGAAGATGACCTAATTTTACTTTGAGAATGTTAGCAAAGTTTGTAATCAAAGTGCCAGTGGCTTGTTTGAGAAAACAATAAAGATAAAACTAGCAGAATTTTTGTACATCACGGCTACATGATTCACACTAGTCAAACAATATCCCAAGAGATGGCACACAATTTTTTCCACAGAGTTATACTATAATTTACGGTATGTCTACGTTGTAGGCTAACATGATTAAAGAATATGTTCAACCATAGCATTGCTACTTTTCCAAGCCAGTTCTTCAATATTCAGCTCTGATTAGCAATCTCGGTATTGAAATCTAGCTTTATAACATAGCCAATAAGACGTATGTTTGCCAGAGGCTCAATTCTGCAACAGCTTGTGGTCACATCACTTGAATTGCTGATGCCTGTTCTGGCCGCCTTGTCCTGGAAACTCAACAATCGCTAGTGAGAATGATGAACGTGTAAATGTCCTCTCTATTGATTCATGGCAGTAGCCATTCTCTGCTGGGGGTTGCTGTGATTGTCTTGCTCTCCCCTTATCTCTTTTTTGTTGGACTCTTGTTTGCTAAGTGGCAGTAAAAGAAAGCCTAACAGCTGTCCAAACAATACAACTAGCCCTGGCCAAGTGCAGCTCATGTGGATCACATTAAGGAGGAGAAATGTCGATGCCTCACATTTGCAATCAGTGTGCAAAGTTATACAAAGATTTCTTCCACACTCAAAAGCAATGTAATTTTCTGAGAAATAGTTTCTGTCAATCTTAGCCAAGCAGTTGCCCGTAAACATTTTAGACATGTGTGTAAGAAGGTAAGAAGGGTGTGAGATATGGAAGCTATGGGCCATTAAAATGTATACTGAAAATGTAAATTAATGTTGGTCACTCAAAACCCTCATAGCCCTAATAACCCTAATAGCCCTAATAAACCTATACCTAACATTAGGTATTGTAGAATTTCACCACTAACTACCTAAATTCCTAGAAAATCCAATGAATAGCAGCTGTCAAAAAGTCAAAGACAGTGAAAAAGAAGGCACTATTCATTCTTAAGACTACATACTTAAATGGGAGAAATTAACATAAAAACATATTTTTTGTGCCAAAAATCCAATAAGTCAAGAATGTGTGTGCTTTAGCACTCTAATCAGTGTCTTACTTACAGTGTGGAAAGTTGTGAGTTTGATTACCTTTTTAGTCACTGTTTTGGTTTTTAATGTTTATGCATTTGTAAACCAATTCTTTTTTTTTTTTTTCTCTTTATTTATCCAAGCCTGTTGGCTTGCTGCGTTTCTCTGTTCCATTCTTTTTTATAGCATTTGTCTAATACAACAGTGAATTATCTGTTTTCAAACATGATGTACTGCGGCTTTACTACGTTCAAATGCTTTGTATATTTAATTCATGCATATATCATTTAATTATTATACAAAATTACATTTATCATATATTCAAGATGCTTATATCTTCACAACTGAACAAAATGTCTGGTTATTTTTTCAACAAAAATTGTTAAATTATATTTTATTTAACTTGCCATCTGCAATTACCATTAAATACATTAAATAATTTGTTTGTTTTTAGTGAAATAAACAACCAAGCACAACCCAGTTGCACTCCTCAATATTTTGTTTTGCATTTTTTTAAAGTACACTTTTATAAATAAATATTTTTAATTGCCATTTTATATAGTTATAATTAGCAAAACATCAAATTGTATTTTTTGCCAATTGGTCGAATAATTGAAAAATTATTTGTGTGATTAATCGATTATCAAAATAATTGCTAGTTGTGAGATCATCCTCTATATGTGACTAGAGTTTGACCAATTCATCAGTTTCATCATCTGATGCATACACTGCCTGGAGAGAGCACAGTGCATGGAGAGCGCTTTATTATTTATATTTATTATTTACAATGTTTTATATAATTATAATTATTATATTAATTATAAATTATATTTATTAATATATAAATTTTTTTATTTAGATACTTTTATGATTCAGTAGTGTTTTTTGCTGTCATAATAAAGTTCAGTACTATTTTACATGGAGTTTTATGTTTGTGTCATTTTTTTTATCCATTTAAAAAACTATTGGTTTATTAATTGGTTATCAACAAGTACAATCCAACCAAATAAACACTATTTATTGACCTCAATCTGTGTTTTAAATCTCAAATAATCTCACATAACCAATTTATGGAGGGGGCTTAATGTCTTGAATAATGTCCAGTGCTTTTGTTTGCTCACGGTTTGGGAATCAAAAGCATGAATATGTTTGAAGAAAAACACCAATATACCATGTACTAATCAGTCTCTCATTCTTTCTGCATGTATCATTTGTCTTTTAAACGCCTATCAATGTTTCACAATAAGCTACTAGATGGCAACAACAGAACAAGATGTTTGGAAGCTTTACCAAAAAAAAAAGTTTTGCTATTCTGCAATTTATGTCCATGCTCGCTATCCTTATTTGGAAGTCGACGTCAGTAAAGGTTTCTGTTTGATAAAATCAAAACAAGACAACATGTCTTAGTTTGTTTTCTTTGTCATTTCTGCATAATGATTTGCATAAAATATAATGAAATCCTTGGTGCTATGCTCCATTAAAAAAAATTCAAAAGTTTTTTTATTTTATTATAATTACATATTGATGTTATAATTTATTACATTTAAGAACTCGATTTTCTAAAGACTTCATGAGCATACACAATTTCAATACAACTGTCAAAGTGTACAGTTCAAAATAAGCGATTATGAACATGTGCAACATGTAAAGCTTTATTTCAGGGTCTCATTTGGGAGCTTTGTGAGTCCGCATTCATGACAGGCTGTGTGCATCTAGGTGTAGTTCCCCACTGATCCACCATATACAGTAAGAATTAGTCTTTAAACAAAGCATTTTCAAGCGTTAGACCCTGGAGTTCCTGTTTCCTGTTGTTGATTGTTTGCCGGAAATTTTTACAGTTCGTTTTTTTCTCTCTCTCATCGCTTTAAAATATCAAAATATCATTTTGATTTCCTGCATCCAATGGCTTCGTTTCGTCTCTATTTGTTTTCAGAAGAGCGCTTTATTCCCTGTTTGAGTGTTTGAAAGCAGTGAGTGGAGGACATTCCCACCAGAACTACGAACACAAACTACATTAACCACATTAAGGTACGTAATTTCTCTGCTATGGCTATAGGACCACATGCAGCTAGAAGCAACCTTTCCGATTACGTAGCATCTCTGGATGATGTTTCTGTTTCAGTACAACTGATAAAGACCGTGGCGTTATTATTGACCCTAGTCTTTCCTTTGAGGCTCACGTGTATTATACGTGAATAATATTACTAGGATCGCCTTCTTTCACCTTATAAATTTTGCTAAAATTAGAAATATGATGTCATTACAGGATGCAGAAAAATTAGTTCATGCTTTTGTTACTTCTAGATTGGACTACTGTAACGCTTTACTGTCTGGGTGTGTGAGTAAGTGCATAAATAAGCTTCAGTTAGTCCAAAATGCAGCAGCAAGAGTCCTCACTAGATCTAGAAAATATGACCACAGCACTTTTGTTTTAATCAGTCTACACTGCTCCCAATCAAATCTCCTATTTATTATAAAATACTACTACTGACGTATAAAGCACTTAACGCTCTCGCACCGCAGTATCTGAGTGAACTTCTGTACCAGTATGATCCTCCACGCCTACTTAGATCAAAAGGTGCTGGCTATCTGTTGGTTCCTCAAATAATGAAGACTACAGCAGGGGGCAGATCTTTCTCTTATAAAGCCCCACATTTATGGAACAACCTTCCAATCAATGTTCGGGAATCAGACACAGTCTCAGTGTTCAAGTATGCTGTCGTCCCCTCACATTCACACGTTTACTCAGGTTTGTTGATGGTGGTGTGGTGGGTCATCTCTTATCCCAGAGATCCCTCATGTCTGTATTACCTTCTGGTTCTTCCTTTTAAATTTAAATTCATACAACAATAAAGAAACATAATAATCCATATCATTCTCTTCTCTCTCTCTCTCTCGCTCTCTCTCTCTCTCTCTCTCTCTCTCTCGGTCGAGTTAAACATGCTCCTGAGGTTCCAGTGGAAACTGTTCCTGCCCCTCCCCCATTTGTGGATCTTCCCACTGCCTCTGGATAGTGTTCTCTTCGACTGGAGGCCACTCTGTGCAGCTTGAGACGGTTTCTCATCAACGCCTTGGGTGGTTCCATGAAATTCCGGAGTAAGAACGGGCGCTTTGAGGATGAATTGGACTGTAGTTAATGTCAACAGTCTGCTACATTGACTCAGGACTACTTTTCGCTTCTGATCATCACTGTACCTCGCAACATTGTATATCTGTTATTAATGGACATTCGGTGCAACTCAGATGAGGATGGGTTCCCTCTTAAGTCTGGTTCCTCTCAAGGTTTCTTCCTTATCCCATCTCGGGGAGTTTTTCCTTGCCACAGTTACCACCGGCTTGCTCATCAGGGACAAACTTACTTATAAAGAACATATTCACTTTTAATCACCACATTTTCGATGTAAAGCTGCTTTGAGACAATGTTCATTGTTAAAAGCGCAATACAAATAAAAATGAATTGAATTGAACTCAGGTGATTCATCTCCAGGGCAGGATTTCGAAATAACTCTTCACAACTCTCTGCTCTCCCCTTCAGCCACCGCTTGCAACCTCGGGGTAACCATGGACAATCAACTGTCCTATTCCCTCACATGTTGCCAATGTGGCCCGTTCTTGTAGGTTCCTTCTCTACAACATCAGAAGGATTAGACTATTTCTATCCACACAGGCTGCTCAGGTGCTTGTTCAGTCTTTTTTTTTTGAGACTGGACTACTGCAACTCTCTGCTGGCAGGTCGACCTCTGATCGCTATTCTCCCACACCACCCCACTGCTGTGATCTGTCCAATGGCTTCTGGTAGCTGCACACATCCGATTCAAAACACTGATCCTTGCCTACAAAGACAAAAATAAACCAGCAGTCCCTTACCCCAGAGACCTCATCACTCCTCCAGCACTGCTCAACTTGTACCACCTTCTCTTAAGGTAAGAGAGGTATTGTCAAGGCTCTTCTCTGTTCTGGCACAGAGGTGGTGGAATAAACTTTCCCTAAATCTCTTAAGACTGGAGTCACTGGCTATCTTCGAGTTATGGGTGAAGACCTACCACTTCCAGAAACACTGAAACTAACATTTTGCCTTTGTTTAAAAAAAAAATAATAAATCCTGAGTTATAGGCTGATGGTATCTTTAGTTTGTAATCTAGTGAACCAGTGTTAATTTATTCATTGCTAGAGACTCTGGATAAGGGCATCTGCTAAATGCAGTAAATATACATGTAAATAGAACTGAAATTGCCTATAATAATATGTACAACATCAGTTCCCTTTAAGTAAAAAACTAAAGCGTCCCATTATGAATCATTTTCCATCCAACCATCAGATGCACTCCAGGAGATTTCTAATACACATTCAAGTCTTAGCCCAAAGAATCACCTGTGTCAAAAGAACAAATACATGCTCACCAGAAGTGGCAACATCAGGTCAGCAAAATACACAAATGCTGCTCCCAGGACAAAACCAATGGCAACAGGGAGAAATGAAAACGCCCCATATTTTCCAGATTCTTCTGCCATTTCAATAGCAGGGGCCAGCAGAGACCAGTATGAGGCTGCCAACATCACCTGTGTATAAGACATAAAAACACAATAATGACTAAATACAGAAGAATTTTAACAGCTATATGAAGGAATAATATATAAAAAAAATAATAATTCACAGAATCACAGAATGCAATTGTTAACCAAGAGAACATGTTTACCCAATTCATGAATTAAAGCATTAATGATATTTAAACTCTATATTCACTTTGTGCAATACTGTGATTTATTCATTCATGCAGGATATGCACTTCCACTGCCATTCGGTTGCCACTCTGATTACCCAATATGCCATCTTTTTTACATTTTGCATTGAAGCTAGCAACACCAGAAAGCCTCAGCTGTAGACTGGGTGCACAGACATGCTCACATTAGTCTAAGATAAATAATAAATGTTTTGATTTTCATTAACATCAAATTAGGTATATTAGTGGATGTTCAACTGTTTTTGTGGTAAGATTTTATTCCATCACATAATTATTTTTCTGTCTTAGATCACTAGAGTAAAAAAATTTTTTGCACAACCATGAGAAACCTTGGAATGTCTGAGGTGTAATTTATTTAATTTAGTCCATTTAACCATTATTACTGAAGCACAGTGGTGGGGTGGGAGGTCAGGACCAGCAAAGCCTTCTCTGAATCGGAACATTTACAACCTAAATTCTAATATTTGTTCCATGAAATTGTATTAATTTATTCCCAAAAGTTTATTCTTTTCATTTTGTAGCGTTTCTCTTGGCTTTACTGCTTCCAGTACGTGTATGTTAGATTTTTTTGTCCAATCAGATTTCAGCCTCTATGTGCTGCTATGTCAATCTAATCTGCCCAGGGCCTGCAAAGTCTGTTCTGCAGGTCTTTTTTTTTTACCATAGTCTCCTGAAGAAAAAGCTCTGTTTCTTTAACCAATCAGATTTCAAATTCGCCTCACAGGGCAGCTAGCTGGCCCAGAATAGCGTCAGCATTTTTCTGTCCTCTGATTGGTTGGTCAGAGGGAAACTGTTACAGCCAAGTTCGACTGGCAAAACACGTGTGTAGCTCTGCACACATTAATACATCTGAGTTAGACTTTTTTATGTGTACGGACAAAGAGAGAATGATTTGGTCTCGGGCATACTTAAAAATACATTTTCAAGAAAAGCTAGGCCTGGTGAGGAGGTCATCCAACCCTGAAGCTAGCTAGTGTGTCTTAGCCCGGGAAAGGGTTTGTTCACCACTTCCAGACCACTGAATATGAGCGGTCGGCATCTCTGGTGAGTAGGTTGTATTTTATTTACATTTTAAATGTTTTTGTCATGTTATTAGACAAATATTGATTCTGAACTGCTCCAGAGGGTGTTGGTGGAACAGTTGTGGTTGTAGTGTAGAGGTTTGGAGTCTTAACTGGGTTTCTTGCTTTAGTAAAATGGTATTCACCCTCCATATGTGAAAAATGGTATTTACTTACTCACTCTCTCTCTCTCTCTCTCTCTCTCTCTCTCTCTCTCTCTCTACCTCTCTCTCTCTCTCTCTGTAATGCGCAGCGTTGTAAAATTGCGTTTTTGTATTGTATTAGTGGTTTCTATAATTGCGATGTGATAGTGGTGGAATTAAGAGGTGGATTAAGTCCGGTACATCCCCACTAAAGGCTCAGGTACCAAATGCATGGCCCGCCACTGCTGAAACACCATCCGCTAAACTCTAGGGAACTCTGAACAGGTTTCTGGCATATACAAAAAAGTTTGCCTAATTCCAACTTGCAACAGGTACAGAGAAGATTCAGGCCAAAGAAAATTACTAAAAGTTTTAAAAGTCTGGGATCATTTCAAACTAAAATATGAAGAAACCCCAATACAGTGATTTTGCCCTTTTATATTGTCTTTTGAAATTGATTTTAATATTTTTATGTATGATTTTTATACATATATGTTTATATTTGCATTTTGATGTAATATGGCAATTAAATGCATCAAATGGGTTTAGATTTTACAGATATTCTCCTGCAATTGCAGCAATAAATATTTTTATTTTAAAGGAAACAAATTACTTATTTTAAAAGACCTTTCTTATTTTCTCTTGAATATTTTATATTGCTCTTTAATAAAGAAAAAGTACTTCCTATCCGATTACTCGATTATTGGCTTGCATCAAGCAAAGAAAATAACTAAGGAAACTGCTACTTAAATGGGTTGAGAACTGCCCAGCTCATTATTAAAGCCTTTAAGGATAGTGGTAAACCATCTGCAGGAATAAAGTGTGATCAGTAAAATATTTTGAATGATCATGATTACAGATCACAAACATTTGGTTAAAAAAAACAAAAAAAAACACAGTAGTGAAAGCAAGAGCATTTCCACATGCACAATGTGAAGAGACTTCAAGGGATTAAAACTAAACTGCTGTGGAGCCTTAAGAAAACCAATTATCAGTGGGCTAATCAAAGAAATGAATACAATCATTTACGTAATATATAATTAATCTTAAATTTCCTATCGAGCATAAACATTGGACTTTGGAGCACTGGAAAAAATGGTGATGTGGCCTTCCAGATTTACACTGTTACAGAGCGATGGGTGCATCAGAAGAAGATAAGTGGATTAAGTGATGCACCCCATCATGCCTAGTGCCTACCGTACAAGCCTGTGTGGGTAGTGTTATGATCTGGGGTTACTTTTGTTGATCAGGTCCAAGTTAAGCAAGATTATGTGCCGAAAAAATTAGGAATACCAGAATATAGTAAATGACCAAAGTTTTCCAAGCAATTAATTTTTTTTCTTTCCTTATGGCACATGAATTGGCCACCACAGAGTCCTTAACGTAATTGATAATATTTCGAATGTGCTGGAGAAGACTTTACACAGCTTTCAGATTGAGCAGAAACTAATGCAAATTTGAATTGAAATTAATGTGATATTACATAAGCTTATCAAAACAATGCCACAGCAAATGTATGCTGTAATCAAAGTTAAAGGCGATCCAGCAAAATATTGTGTGATTTCTTTTGGCTAGGAAGTAAAAAAGCCTAGATGACTTTTATTAACACTTCTGTGTCTCTATACACCCTGTGTTCTATTTTAACTACGTCCACAATGATTACCGAAATGCAGTCTATATAACTATAAATCAGTTAAAGCAGAGAGTGGAAAGGCAAAAAAAATAAAATAATAATCCTCAGGAGGCATGTGTAAAGACTGCTTCATATATTAGGTCTGATTTATTAAAGCTACAGACACAACATCTAATAGAAACACCTCACAGTTTTCTCTCCAGAACCCAGACCCTCTGGCAGAGATGTGTTTGTTTGTCCCAAAGACCACTGATTAATGAAAGAACAACCCTAAAAGAAGACACCACCAATACAGCTCACTCAAACACATGCCCTTTTCTTGACAAATAACCCCCCCCACACACAACTATTGACTAATACCTGAAGAACTGTGCTCAACATCTGAGCTAAGAAAAGGTAAAAAAGAAAAAAAACATCCACCTTTAATAAAAAATAAATAAAAGTTGGAGTAGTGTTTTACGGCAATCACCATATAAGCCTATCTAGCAATGCAACAAATGGCACAGATACGAAATTGTTTTCTTATTTTTATTTGTATAAATCTTAAAATTAGAATCAGAAATTGCTTTATTACCAAGTATGTTTACACATACAATGTAATACTGTAATGCTCTCTACACTGGACTTAATCAATCACTCCTCAATCAGCTTCAATTGGTACAAAACGCGGCAGCACGTCTTCTCTCCAACACCTCCAAACGCTTACACATCACCCCTGTCCTTCGCTCGCTTCACTGGCTTCCGGTGCGGCAAACACCTCTAACAAACGTGAATCTTGTGAAACGTTGCAGTCAAAAAGCTACAGAACAGAAAATACATTTACAGGTACAGTAGATACCTCATACTCTCACATGACCCAGAAAACAGTATTTATACCATCACTGCAAAACTCAGACCAATGTGACATTTCATCCTCCATAATGAGCTTTTCATCATCCTCTAGTTGTATGGAGTAAAAAAATAAGCTAGAATCTAAGAAGCATTTCAGGTCAATGAAAGTCACCTAGCTGAGAGGAAAAAAGTAAATGTTGTTTCAGCAATCAGCTACCTATTTCACTAGACTAACAACTACCCACAAAACCATTCACATGCAACACAGTAGTATATTTAATCAAACATGTTCATGAAGATTTTGGACCTTCAAAGAGAACATGCCAACCCACGCGAGGATGCTGAGCCATTAAGAGGCTGCACCAGCTATAGTTGGATCCCACTTCATGAAGACTTCGAACATTGGATTTTGAGGATAAATAACCACTTAAACAAGTATCAAAATAAAATTTTACATATTCTGTTCCTAAATCATTGAACATTTCAAATCTCTGGCATGGAGAAGATAGTATTGAATCAGATGTTGAGCTAGTTTATGAGTTGCACAGGAGCTCCTGCTTCCACAACTCCAACTGACTGTATAAGACAGCAGAAAGGGCATTACCCATAACTACACACTTTGGTGCTCGTGACATTTCTCACTCTCTGGTGTTTTTAATGTTTAAATAATTTGACGCCAGTGAAAAACATTCAGCCAGCGAGTGCACTCGGGTGAATGCCAGGGAATAGCGTGGCGGCCGGCAAGGAAACTCAAGCGGGCGCTAAAAAGGGAATCTGTGAGATGGGCAGATGCTGGAGGAAGACGGGCCAATCAGAGAGTGGCCGCTGGTGGACGTCAAGACTGAGAGGTGTCCCGAACCGTGAGTGTGGGTGAGCCCCGGCATAAGGACTGGAAAGGAAAGCGCCAGGGTGAAAACGTAAGTAAATAAAAAAAGCTGTACTTAGTAACCTTTTGTCTGTCTTGCTTTCTTCCAGTGAGTTCTTTAATTGTTTTGCTTGACCTTAGTGTCAAAAGCTGCAGACACTAGCTGCAGCTTTTGTTGCAGCTTTTGTTGGAATAAAGGGAACAGCTCTCTCCTGGCTTAGGTTTTATTTGACTGATCGCTATCAGTTTGTTGATGCAATAGTGAGTTCTCCAAACTCTCTGAGGTAAAGTTTGGTGTTCCGCAAGGATCTGACTTAGGCCCACTGCTTTTCTCTTTATATATGTTGCCTCTGGATAAAATTATACATAAACATGGTATTCACTGCCATTGCTATGCTGATGATACACAGCTGTATATTTCAGCAAAGCCAGATAAGCAAGAACATCTTAAAAATGTTGAGAAATGTGTAAAGGACATTCAACAGTGGATGTTTGATAACTTCCTTCTGCTCAACTTGGATAAGACGGAAGTACTTTTACTAGGACCACATGCAGCTAGACGTAAACTTTCCAATTACATAGCATCTTTGAAACACCCAGACAGTAAAGCATTACAGTAGTCTAATCTAGATGCAGAAAAACTAGTTCATGTTTTTGTTACATCTAGATTAGACTACTGTAATGCTTTACTGTCTGAGTGTTAGTTCAGAATGCAGCAGCAAGGGTACTTACTAGAACTAGCAAATTTGACCACATCACCCCTGTTTTAATCAGTCTACACTGGCTCCCAATTAAATTGCGCATTGACTTTAAAATACTACTACTGACGTATAAAGCACTTAACAGCCTCACACCGTAGTATCTGAGTGAACTTCTGTACCAATATGATCCTCCATGCCTACTTAGATCAAAAGGTGCAAGCTATTTTTGGTACCTCAAATAATGGAAACTACAGCAGGAGGCAGATCTTTCCCCTATAAAGCCCCACAGTTATGGAACAGCCTTCCAATCAGTGTTCGGGTCTAAGTGTTCAAGTGCTTCAGTGACCAGTGTTTCTGCCCCTCTTCCCACTTTGTCCAGGCCTGCCTCTGAATAGTGTCCTCTTTGATTGGAGGCCACTCTGTGCAGCTGGGGACAGTTTCTCACCAACGCCTTACATTTACATTTACGTCATTTAGCAGACGTCCTTATCCAGAGCAACGTACAAAAGTGCTTTAAGTCTTGGGTGGTTCCATGAAATTACGGAGTAAGAACGGTAGCTTCGAGGATGGATTTGGACTGTAGTTAAAGTCAACAGTCTGCTACAATGACTCAGGACTACGGTTTGCTTCTGATCACCATCACTGCACCCCGCAACATTGTTTAGCTGTAATAAATGGACATTTGGTGCAACCCAGATAAGGATGGGTTAGCTTTGAGTCTGGTTTCTTTCAATGTTTCTCCTTTATGCCATCTCTGGGAGTTTTTCCTTGCCACAGTCGCCACCGGTTCGCTCATCAGGGACAAACTTACACTTATAAAGAACATCTTATTCATTTTTATTACCACATTATCTGTGTAAAACTGCTTTAAAACAATGTTCATTGTTAAAAGCGCTATACAAATAACAATTAAATGAATTGAGTTTGTTACAGTCTCTTAACATCATTAAATATGTACATTTCGGCCAGAACAACAACTGGATGAAAAAGAAAAAAAAAAACACAATAAAAGGGCCAATGGACATTAAAATCATCCATAACATACCACCAATGACAATCCGGCATTATACTTCATATTTATCTTCAGGATCATCTCTGCTGTGCCATATGAATCAAGCTCTAAGAAAATCCTAAAGGTCTTAAAGACAAATTATTTGTGCGCCTTTATTCAATAAGATTGAACTCTATTTGGACATTCTTTGCTGTTTGGATTCATACTTCCATATGAATGAAAATAAAGAAATGCCTATTACAGTCAAAGCAACTTTTTATATGTTTATTTTATGACTGTTAAAAGATTTAGCTTGAGAAGCAGTTAAACTCTTCCACAAAAGACACAAAGAAAGGTTATCCTAAGGTGTCAAAGGTTATCCATGAACATTTTATTCCTGTTACACAATAATAGGATTCAGGTCATGACTTTGACTAAACCACTCCAAAGTCTTCATTTTGTTTTTTTTCAGCCATTCAGAGGTGGACTTGCTGGTGTGTTTTGGATCATTGTCCTGCTGCAGAACCCAAGTTCGCTTCAGCTTGGGGTCATGAACAGATGGCCAGACATCCTCCTTCAGGATTTTTTGGTAAACACCAGAATTCATGGTTCTATTTATCACAGCAAGTCTTCCAGGTCCTGATGCAGCAAAACAGCCCCAGACCATCACACTACCACCACCATATTTTACTGTTGGTATGATGTTCTTTTTCTGAAATGCGGTGTTACTTTTACGTCAGATGTAATGGGACACGCACCTTGCAAAAAGTTCAACTTTCGTCTCGTCAGTCCACAGAGTATTTTCCCAAAAGTCTTGGGGATCATCCAGATGTTTTCTGGCAAAACTACGAGGTGACTAGATGTTCTTTTTGCTCAGTAGCGGTTTTCGTCTTGGAACTCTGGCATGCAGACCATGGAGTCTTGAACACTGACCTTAACTGAGGCAAGTGAGGCCTTCAGTTCCTTGGGTGTTTTTGTGGGGTCTTTTGTGACCTCTTGGATGAGTTGTCGCTGTGCTTTTGGGGTAATTTTGGTCGGCCGGCCACTCCTGGAAAGGTTCTCCACTGTTCTATAGTTTTGGATTTTGTTTTTTCCTCAATAATAAAAACCTTTATTTTAAAACTGCATGTTGTGTTCACTTGTGTTATCTTTTACTAATATTTAAATTAGTTTGATGATCTAAAACATTAAAGTGTGACAAACATGCAAAAAACTAAGAAATCAGGAAACACTTTCACACCACTGTATAAACCCACTTGCACTGTGAACTTTTACAGTTATAGTTACTGTGCCTCTCTATCAGTGCTTTTTATGGACAGTGATGTATGTATGGCACTGAACATTACCTGAAAAATTACCTTTTAATTACCATATTTCTATAAGCTGCTACTTTTTTCCCACACTTTGAACCCCGCGGCTTAAACAACGAAGTGGCTAATTTATGGATTTTTTCTGGGTTTTTCCAGTTTCACAGGCTTCATGCCAAAAAACTGAACCCCATAACATTAGACCAATGAAATTACCGAACGGGCATGAAAATACACACTTCACCTGTGTTCTGATCTGCACGGCATCGAGAGAAAAGCTTCAGCGATGGTGATTTTTAAACGCACGACGGTGCCAAAAGAAAAACTCTCGAGAGAAATAGTTGTGAAAGGAAGAAGGAAGACAGTGAACAATGACTTTCTTGGTAGGCTACTGTTTAGATACAAGCCGTTGTAACGCGTTGAGTCTGGGTCAAGGGAGAGCTCGCTAACTGCAACAGAAATCATATAAGCACAGACAGGTTTCCAAAACTAGTTGTTTTTTTTGTTTTCTTGGCAACAAATCTTAAAGGAGCCACAACATATTTCACCAGTTACACTGTGTAACAGACACTGTCTTCCGTTAAAGCCTGTGTAAAGTTCATTAGTTTCAGTGTAAAATTCAGCGGCTTATATATGCCTGCGCTTAATGTGCGCTTAATAGTCCGGACATTACGGTACCAGCTCCACCTTTTTTTACACACTGTATGTATCTAATAGTTTTGGGTGATATACCTAATTTTCAGATTGCCATATCCTCCGCCTGTGATATTCTGGATACACAAATCCATTGTATGCGGCGGGGCATTGCAATAGTTTACTTATTTTTTCATGTATTTAATAATTCGTTTACGTATATAATATTTTTTAACTAATTTATTTACTTGTCTACATATTTTACTTATTTATTCATTTACTTATTTGACATACCGTAATTTCCGGACTATTAAACGCACCCAAATATAAGCCGCACCCACTGAATCTGACAAAGATTTTTATTTTGAACATAAATAAGCCGCACCTGTTTACATTGAAAATAATGAACTTTACACAGGTTTTAATGAAAGACATTGTCTGTTACACGGCTTGTATCTAAACAGTAGCCTACCAAGAAAGTCATTGTTCACTGTCTTCTTTCTTCCTTTCACAACAATTTCTCTCGGGAGTTTATCTTTTGGCATCGTCGTGCGTTTAAAAATCACCATCGGTGAATCTTTTCTCCCGATGCCGTGCAGCTCAGAACACAGGTGAAGTGCGTTTTTTCATGCCCGGTTGTTTTCAGCGTGACGAATGATTCACATTTCCTGTTGACAGTCCGAGTGAGCAGCAGGTCAAACGTCAGAGGAACATCATCCATATTTATGACGTGGTGCGGCCCGATTCAGTGGGAGCGCATCTGATTTATTATAAAGAAGAAGAAGAATATAATTATTAATAATAATAATAATAATGATAATATTTTTATTTAATCATGAAATGAAAACATTTAATACATTAATATGTAGCGAGCCAAATATCATCTTGAAATCACCATATTCCTCAGCTTTCGGTGATATCTCTGTCCATCATCAATTCAAGAGCCTATCATCTAACAGCACAACCCTGGTCTCTAACACAAAGTGGCTTATTGTTTTACAAAATATGTGTTTACTAGGGGTGTAACTGTACACAAAATTCACGGTTTGGTACGTACCTTTGTTTTTAATTCACGGTTGGGTTGAATTTCTCTACAGTTATGGGGGAAGAAATGCAACACATAAAATTGCTTGTCACCTTTTTGTTTAACGCAGTTTGTTATTGGTACCATTTGTGATCATCAACATTTGAACACTACATTTTAAAAATAATTTAAAAATAAAATGGCTGCTTGGCTAAATAATATATAAAATGACATAATAACTAATAATATCTCCTGTTTTTTTTTTTTTTTAATTAATATACCCCTGGCATAGTTCATTTTCAAGTTTAATAATAATTTTTTTAAAAATGTGCTAAAAGTGCGAGGCGGACACTAAACAAACTTGTGGTACACCACAAATACATTCCTGAGGAAACTCTGATTTTAACTATGTTCCTCATGTAAAAAGGATTACACAGTTGTACCGAACTGAATCCCCGTGTACTGTTAAAAAGTGAAACAATAATGCACTATTACATAATAAAAATCATATCACCTGGAATGAGACAGATGAAGTCTAGTGATGTTGGACTAATCTAGTTACACTGCAGGAGATGTTTAGATCAAACAGCTCACCAAAAATCCCTTAACATCTGCCTAAAAAAAGCCACATTTTGTCTTTGCTATCGGGTTGATTATGCAAAAAAAAGTACATATGATATTGTTACAGAACAGTTGTCTATTTGATTTGAGATTGCAGAAGTACTTCTTATGACAGGTCTTATTTAAACCAACTGGAAGCTTGACATCCAGAGCACAGCAAAGTACAAAGCATGAAAGTAGCCAAACTAGCATGCTATCACAATGAACCACCACAGTATTTGAAAAGGCCTTCACTGACTTCCGTGGACTCCCCAATCACCTTCCGTAGACTCCCCAATCACCAAGATCTGAATCCAACACCATTTCGATGGGGTAGAAAAGATTTTATGCCATTAATATGTTGATCACAAATCTGCAGCAATAACATGCAACAATGTCAACATGACTTTCTCTTCCAGAACAATTTTCAGACAAATGTATTTGCAGGTATGTATTAATTCACTCAATTGCTCTTTAATTTCACTATAATAGAATATGAGTTCTCATTAAGCCCGGAAGTTATTAGAGCCTAACTGCTCTAGGAGGAAGGAAAGAAATTTATTTAACACCCCTTTTTCTTCAGAAGAATAATTATTTCACAGACAATAAAGCTTTCAAGGTTTTTATAATATATTAATATAAATGTTTCTATTAATGACAAACCAGATTTATCACCAGTTCAACACAGATATGTTTTTCTTGCATGAACATGGAGACACACCAAACATTAGGCCAGTGTTCTGTTACTGTCTAAAAGAGATATAATCAGCTCTACATTACTGAAAATAAAAGAACATGTTTAATTTCTCTTCACCACTCTGGACTTACTGCATTTCATATGGACAGCAAGTAGAGGCTTTTAGATAAAAGCTGTAGCTTGTGTTTAAAATCTATCAAACAAATAACACAGTAGCCAGTGCAGTATTAAACTGTCCACTAACTACACTAAAAACATTGTTGAAATTTAGAAGAAGAGACTTATGTTCTAGAGAATTACAGTCTAATAGCACAATGTTAGATCCTTAAAAAATTTGTTTGAACAGATATAAACCCCAAAGCCTGACATTATCCACAGATCTTGTGTATTGAGTAAAATCAACTGGAGCGCAATGCATTTTTCCCAATAAGGAAATTGAGAACTGGCTGGTTGACCGTAGCATAGACCTCATGATAATGAGGTTTATTCATCTGACATGTTCACAACTGTAATGAAGGCTGTGTTCACATCCTGTTTACTTAAAATTCATTTAGCAAATCAGCACACCAGTTCAATACACTTAATATACTGATTAGCAGAGGATGCTTGCAGAATGTCAAGAGTCTGAGAGCGAGATTTGCAGATGTTTCTTATAGTGTTTAAACTAGGAAATTCCAAAAGTTAAATATTACTAGACTAAAAAATACAGTGCTTAAAGTGGGGGAAATAAATATTTGATCCCCTTCTGATTTTTAGTTTACCCCATTACAATGAAATGAACAGTCTAGAACTTATTTATTTATTAGGTTTGTTTTAAGAGAGAGACAAAATCAAAAAAAAAAAAAAACTTTTAAAGAAAAACATAAAAGAAATATAAATTAATTTGTATTTGATCGTACCAAATTAGCAAGAATTCTAACTTCAACAGACCCAATTTAATTCTGTCCCTTTAGGAAAGTGCTCCTAATATTAACTGTATATAAGACACCAGTCACAGAATCAACCTCTTCCAATCAAACATCTCCACCACAAATCATAGAGAAAAGAGCTACCAAAGGACATCAAAGACAAGATTGTAGACCTGCACAAGGCTGGAATAGGCTACAAGACCATCAGGTTTTTGCATTGCCTGCATGTTTTTGGTTATTGTCATGCTGGAGGATCTATCTATGACCCATCTTCAGTGTTTGGGCTGATGCCGGGAGGTTCTCATCCAAGATTCTACAGTGCTGATGTGGTGAAGTCTTCCTGTACCCTTAAACAGCCCCAAAGCAGAATGTTTCCTTCTCCATGTTTGACAGTGGCAATGGTGTTCTTGGGGTCATATTCAGCGTTTCTCTGCCTCTAAACACGGCAAGTCGAGTTGATGCCCAAAAAGCTGAATTTTGGTCTCATCTGACCACATCACAATCTCTCAAGCCTTCTCTGAATTATTCAGGTGTTCGTTGGCAAATTTCAGACAGGCCTGTTCATGTGCCTGCTTGAACAGAGGGACATTGGTGTGTTACCAATGGTGTTCTTAGTGACTGTGGTCCCAGCTGCCTTGAAATCATTAACAAGCTCCTCCCGTGTAATTCTGGGCTGATCCTTCACCTTTCTCAGAATCATCCTCACCCCATGAGGTGAGATTTTGCATGGAGCTCCAGATCGAGGGTGATTAAATTATCTTTTATTTCTTCCATTCTTGAATTATCGCACCAACAGTGGTCTCGTTCTCAACAAGCTTCTTGCTGATGGTCTTGTAGCCCATTCCAGCCTTGTGCAGGTCTACAATCTTGTCCCTGACATCCTTTGACAGCCCTTTGGTCTTTCTCATGGTGGTGAAGAGGTTTGAATGGAAGAGGTTGTGACGGGTGTCTTTAATACACATAATGAGTTATTAGGAGATCAGTTTATTCTCTTTATTTCTCTTGGCTGCACTGCTTCCAGTACGTGTACGTGGATGTTAGATTTTTTGTCCAATCAGATTTCAGCCTCTATGTGCTGCCATTTCAATCAAATCTGCCCAGGGCCTTCAGAGTTAATACTGCTGGATTTTTTTTACCTTAGTCTCAAAAAGAAATAAATCTGTTTCTTTAACCAATCAGATTCCATATTCGCCTCACAGGGCAGCTAGCTGGCCCAGAATAGCATCAGCATTTTTCCGTCCTCTGATTGGTTGGTCAGAGGGAAACTGATACAGCCAAGTTCGACTGCACAACACGTGTGCAGCTCTGCACACATAAATACAATTGAATTACTTTTTTTATGCCTACAGAGGAAGAGAAATTGATTTGGTCATACTTAAAAATCCATTCTCAAGAAAAGCTAGACATCGTGCTAGCTTGTTTCAAGTTTGTCTCAAAACGGTTTGTTTGCCACTTCCAGACCAGTGCATACAAGCGGTTTCACTGGATTACAGCCTCTGAGGAGCGGTGCAAATTATGATTTTTCCTCTCTGGTGAGTAGGTTGTATATTATTTAATTTTTTATGTATTTGCCATGTAGGTGCACAGTTGCGGTTGTAGTGTAGAGGTATGAAGTTTAACTGGGTTTCTTGCTTTAGTAAAATGGTATTCACCCTCCATATGTGAAATTCCTCTCTCTCTGTATTGCCATGCAATGTTCAATTGCGTTTTTGCATTGTATTAATGGTTTCTATAATTGCAACGTGATAGTGGGGGTATTAAGAGATGGTTCAAATCCCCACTGAAAGGTACCAAATGCACGGCCAGTCACTGATTATATATATATATATTCTGTCTCTCTTGGTTAAAATAAACCCACTATTCAAAATTCTAGACTGTTCATTCCTGTGTAAGGTGGTAAATTTACAAACTCAGCAGAGGATCAAATACTTATTTTCCCCACTGTACAGTCAGTTGCCTGTTTGATTCTTTGAAAGGAAACTATTTAGCTATAGCACTAATAGATGGTAACAAGATTTTTATTTTTTTTTTAACATACTTAATCAAACCAGTTTATAATGACCAACAATACACCTGCTTAGTGAATGTTAACTAACCCTTGATTAATCATTTTAGAGTTGTTTCAAAACCTTTTATATTTGCATCCAAGCACAGGTCTGGGGAAAGGCCACAAAAAATTCTGTAGCACTGAAGAAGTCCAAGAGCACAGTGGACTTAAAAATTCCTACACCGAAAAAGGTTGGAACAACTCAGAGTGGTTGCCCTTCTCTCCTTAGTGTAAGACACATTAAAGCCCGCTTGTAATTTACAAGAAATAAAATAAAATAGGGAAAAATGTGTAATGTGCTCTTTTTCATTAGTTAGGCTTAACTGCAGTTATACTCTAGATTCCTAATGTACACTGCCTGAACAAAAAACATCACCACCTAGATTTCACTAAGCAAACAGGTAAGAAAACAGGTAAGCACTATTGCATAATTACTGTAGTGATTAATAAGTTCCAGCTGCAACAAGTTTTTTAACTCTGACTAATACAATGTGTTGTCTTAAATTTCTTAAACATGTTAAAAACAGATTCTCTGTTTCAGAAGAGTCAAATTATTGGCCTGCATCAAGCAAAGAAAACAACTACAAACTGCAACTTCTAAAATTCAGTTAAGAACTGCCCAATGCATTAAAATCTGTAAAAATAAATAAATTAAGAAATACTCATGAACCATCAATAAAGGAAAAAAAAAATATTAATGTTGTAGTTTTAAATGTGTTACAAAGTAATAAATATTGAGGTATAAAGCAATGTCAAAAGTGTACATGCTAAAAATAACATTACTTTTATAAAAGTATTTCAGATGACTCATTTAAAAGCATCATGTTGGTTACCTTTTTTTATCTCCAAACGTACATTGCGCAATAAAATAAAAAAATGAATTGAATTGAATTAAATGGATAGCCAATTTTTTTATTTTATTGCGCTTTTAATAATGAACATTGTCTCAAAGCAGCTTTACACAGATAATGTGGTAATAAAAATGAATAGGTGTTCTTAATAAGTGTACGGTTTGTCGCTGATGAGCGAGCTGGTGGCGGTATCCACTGTTTCTGCTGCAGAAAAAAAAATATTTTTGTTCTGACAGAACTGTTTGTGTAATTTGGTTTGTCAGTCTACGGTTTATCTACAGGATCAGTTTGCAGAACGAGGTGTCAGATTGCATGCACGATAACAGTGGTAATTAATCAGCCCTATTAATGCTGATGACAGCAGTGTGAATAAATCCAGCTGGAAAGGTGAATCCATTCAATTGAAACGCTGACTCCACCCAAGTCCTCCTCACCCTGCATCAGTAGCTGACTTTACTAACACCCTTGTGGTTGAATGAACACAAATCTCCACATTTACACTATAACATCTAATGGAAACATAACAGGAAATGGGGACCATATGTGAAATGGGACTGTTTCATATATTCTTCAGATATCTGGGCAATGAGTTAAAAACCTCAAAAACCATGTGGAAGAATGTCTGATGACCATTTTAAAATATATAATGTAAAAAAAAAAAAAAAAAAAAAAAGCACCATACTCATATTGAAGCATAGTGGTGAAAACATAATTTAATGGAAAGCATATGGGTGAGGTTGAGAGTTCTGCCTTTCAGCATGACAAAGACCCAAAGCATATATACAAATAAACAAAATAAACAAAGAATGTGTCCCTGAAGGATCTGTGGGATGACATGAAGCAAGCTATGTACAGGATATGTTTTTTTTGATCAAAATATCAAATCTAATGTCAACTTTAATGGACTCTGCTTCAAAAAGTGGTATAATAAACAGTGCTTAAACAAAGTACTGAAAGTACTTTACATTTTAGGTTTTTCCAATTTGTCCCTAAAATGTTTCTGATTACTTTCCACTTAATTTTTGTTTTAATTTTACAGAAAGAGTTGAAAAAGTTCTGTTTTCTCTTGGTTTCATTTTTTGGCATCACAAAAAATCCTACCATTAAGACAGCTGTGATTTGAGTGGTGTAATGGTTTTTTATTTAATATCCTTGAATAATCTCACCTGCATACAGTAAATTGCTATTACAAGCTAAAAGCACCACTGCCATTAGAAGCTGGAAGCAGTGACTTCTAAGTAATATTTAAGTTTTTGTGCAAGTAGCCTACTGAACTGTTCATTTCCATTATCTAACTTGTGTTTTAATCTCAGCTCCACACCCTACCACCAGTATTTTTATTCTTATTGTAAAATAGAAATATTAAAATTCAGAGACAGAAGGGATCAAGTGTAATAATAGAATGTTCATTTAGATGTTCTCTTACCCCTGCAGCAAACCCCAGGCTTCCATCCAAGATCTGCTTCTGAAAGGAGCAAAAGAACAAAACAATTACAATGTGTACTAATATTTTTAATCATGTGAAATAATGAAATAAGTACTTGCTATCATGATTACAGTGACATGTAAACTATAGAAAAATCCATATAATTGCTGATACACCAGTCAAGTTTCAAGTCAAGTCAAGTTTATTTCTATAGTGCTTTTTACAACGGACATTGTCTCAACGCAGCTTTACAGAATTTAAGAGTTAAGGTTAATGATGTGTATTTATCCCTGAACAAGCCATGGTTGCTGTGGCAAGCAAAAAAACTCCCTTAGACAACAGCCCATGTTCTGTGTATTTAGTGTTTTGTTCTGTATCTTTGTCCTGCATGTATCACACACTTGTGATTCTGAAGGAAGAGTGTAGTGGAGGTGAAGAGAGTTTCTGATGAAACTTTCTGTTCATTCCAGGGTAATGAACATAAAGCGGTAAGTTGAAGGGGTGATGATAAATGTCATCAGTGCTTATGCTCCACAAGTGGGTTGTGAGATGGAGGAGAAGGAAAAAGTCTGGAATGAGTTAGATGAAGTGGTAGAAGGTGAACCTAGGAATGAAAGATTGGTGATTGGGTCAGACTTTAATGGGCATGTAGGTGAAGGGAACAGAGTTGATGAGGAGGTGATGGGTAGATATGGCTTTAAGGAGAGGAATGTGGAAGGACAGATGGTGGTAGATTTTGCTAAAAGCATGGAAATGGCAGTAGTGAACACTTATTTTAAGAAGAAGGAGAATCATAGGGTGACGTATAAGAGTGGAGGAAGGTGCACACAGGTGGACTATGTTCTATGTAGGAGTTGCAAGGTGTTGGCAGGGGACATTGTAGCTAGACAGCATCAGATGGTGGTCTGTAGTTGTACATCAAAGTTTGTGGGCATCAATGCATTAAGACTTGGATTATTAAACTTTAAATCGAGTGTCAGGGGTTTTTTTTTTTGATTGGCTTATGCAAAAAAGAAAAAAAAAAAAAAAAAAAAAAAAAAAAAAAACAATGTATTTGTTGTTTTAAAATGATTGATAGCATTTTAAACTGCTGAATTAATATATACAAGAAAAACAAATATAACAATTAACACATACAGTCCTTGTTAACTGTATCTTTATATCTTTCCTACATGTAAAGTCAAACACTACTTAAAATGTAAAATTAGAATTAAGAACTGAAAATTATTCCACAATCAGAAGTGATTTAAAAAAGGTTGGATGATTGGGAGATCCTCACCATCAACAACTTCTCTGTCAAATGAAAGTAAACAAACTATAGCTTATGCTATAACCATGGAACCAAAATAATAGAAACATAAAACAGGGCAGGACTTATCACTATCAGAAAAAAGAAATGCTTGAAATTTGTGGACAGCAATTATTTATTAAGTTATTAGAAATGTTAAAAGTTAAATAAATTAGTTTCTGTTCTAAGAGCACCTGTTAAACATTTTTTCTCTCAAAGTACTAAGACAAAATAATGTAGTATGTCATGGAAAAGCCAGAAAGCACAAACTCCTCTGTCCTCAAGGCTTTCTCATGGAGGAATGATTACTGGCACTGGAGCCTCCTTTTACATTGAATTAACAAAGCTTCACTGTATACACAATAATACATGCTTGAAAAATAACAAGTCGTGCAAGTCGTGCTTTGGGTAAGAAGCATGTCCTACCTTTGTGCTGGGAAAGATGAAGACGAGTGCAGCTCCTGCAGCTGTGAGACCCCAAGTGAAGAGCGTCCCCAGCAGAGTCTGCACCACTGGACTGCAGTCTGCAAGCATGCTGCTTCACCTGACACAAAACAATATTAATGTAATAACAATAATTAACAATAATAATCTGTTTCAGTTATATAGCACCTTTCCTAAGCTCAACGATGCTTCGCAATAAGAAACAATATAAAAGCATTAAACAGTTAAACATATGGATGTGGACATTTGCCCAGACCAGAACAAAAGAAAATGCTGTTGCATACAGTATTTCTATTGAGGTGTACAATCAAATCCATTACAAAGAACACATCATATAAAAAGCTTAGAAAGCATAAGCAATGCAAGCACATAAACACAATAAACAGTACATGGTAAAAATATACATTATGACCAATAAAAGTGAGAAAATAAATATTTTTGCAGTTTTAAGGTAAGATTTATATTCATATACAGAGGTGGCTGTCATGAGTGTCAGTAGGGAGTGAGTTCTGCAGCTAGGTGCCACAAGAGACTAGACAACAAACCTTCTCATTAATATAAGCAGTAAATGCAGACACGGAATAACTGATTGATCTACTTGCTTTTGAAACGTTAACTGCATTTAGGCGATGCAAACATAAACTGTTAAATGGGGTTTCCTGTGCATTCACTTTCATTTACATGTTACATTAAATATCTACTGCATATCGTGACAAGTGAGAAAACAGATGTTTATCTCGGATTAGACTTTACTACTTTGCGAGATGTTTATAGAATAATGCTTAATTTATAATTTGCCGATTTATTCCACACAACCAGCCCATGATACTTACTGCCTATGGAGACTCGAAGCGTTCAAAGAGCGCTGTATTTACTTCCTGCTTCCCTGTACACGTGTCTCTAACGTCACGCGAGACACCGATCTCTCGCGATACTACAGATGAGCACGCGCCTCGACCCTGTAAAAACATCTATTAAAGAAATGAAGTGCAAGGCAATACGTTTACCGGTTCCATTTAGAAATGTTTCACGCCTGGGTTCCGTCACAAAAAGGTGTATATTTAGCATGGAGAGGATGATTAAAACGTCATCACTATCAAGCAGTTAATAATGCCTGCATTATACTATTAATATGATCAGTGTTGGACGGAGTACACTAACCATGTAGTTAAGTTAGAGTAGCGATAAACTCAGTAAAATATTAGCCCAATAAAAGTAAAATTGCTCACTTTAAACTTTCACTTGAGTAAATGTACAAATGTATTTGCCTTCAAAATCAACTTAAGTATCCAATGTACTACGATTTATTATGGCTATAATGTTCCTATTATCATTTGTCACAAGTTTAATTTGTCACACTTAATCAACTGTTTATGTGAAAAATGTTACTCTTAATACACCAATTTATTAACAGAATTATATGAATAAGTCAAACACTGATTTATATGTATCGTGTCCAAAACATTCTTTTCAACTACTTATTTTAACTGCCATTCAAATACTTATACAACTTCTAAACCTAACATTTGTCCTCATCCTCCTTGACCTTTCAGCAGCATTCGGCCCTCAGGAGTCTATCCATAGAGCAGCATGGTAATGGTTTCCTTCCTACCTACAACTTCGCTCATACCAGGTAACATGGAGAGGGTCCACATCTGCCCAGACTCTACACTAGTGTCCCACAAGGCTCAGTACTTGTTCTTCTCCTTTTCTCTCTCTATACTCACTCTCTTGGTGAAGTTATGTCCTCACATCAGTTTTCTTACCACGGCTATGCTGATGACACTTAATTTATCTTATACCACAGCTTCCGCTTGGACATATCTTCGTTGATCAGTGCTTTACAACTAAAACTCAACCACAGCAAAACCAAACTGCTGGTCATCTCCAGGTCAGGATCACAAATTAACTCTTCATAACTCTATGTTCTCCCCTTAAGCCATTGCTAGTAACCTTGGGGTAACTATGGACTGTCAAGTGTCCTTATTCTCACATGTTGCTTATGTGACTTCTTCCTTGTCGGTTTCTTCTCTCCAACATCAGAAGGACTTGACCTTTTCTGTCCACACAGGCTGCTCAGGTGCTTGTTCATTCTCTTGTCATTTAAAGACATAACTATTGCAACTCTCTAATGGCATGTCAACTTCTGAACGCTATTCGTCCACTGCAAATGATCCAAAATGCAGCTGCGCCAAAGTTCTCCCACAACGCCCCGCTGCTGTACTTAAAACAGCAACCAAGTGTTCTGCCCATGGGTCTGCGTGATAAACTACCACATGGAGCATGGCAGAAGATCCAACATGATAAACGTCAGCTACAGTGAGGTGAACATGTGATTACAGAGCTAAATTAAAACAAAAAAATACTGTATTTGGCACTGCATGTGTTTTCTCCAATTATAATAAGCAGGTTGAGAAAAGCCTGAAGAAGTGGAGGTACATGCTGGAGTGAATGAGAATTAAAGTCAGTAGGAGTAGGACAGAGTACATGTCAAGTCAAGTCAGGTTTATTTGTATAGCGCTTTTTACAACAGACATTGTCTCAAAGCAGCTTTACACAAATCAACAGTTAAGGTGAATGGTGTGAATTTGTCCCTGATGAGCAAGCTGTGGCGACTGTGGCAAGGAAAAACTCCCTTAGATGTTATGAGGAAGAAACCTTGAGAGGAACCAGACTCAAAAGGGAAACCCATCCTCATTTTGGGTGACATCAAGAGTTTGATCATAAATCTTTCAACAATACAGAACACTGGAGAGTGAGAACTAACATGATTACTGGAGTATAAGATTATAAGTGATGTTCTTTCTACAGTCTTATACAGTCTTTATGGTTAGTAGCTCCTAGTTTTATGAGCTCAACATTTGTGATCATCACAGATCCAGCATCAGCTTCTCCATGCCAGAGCCTTTAAACACTCCAGGAGGTCCAATGTCAAACTCCACACATGTAGCGGGATCCAAATGGCACTGGTACGTCTCTAGATGGTTCGGGATGTTTGTGAGTTCGGCATCTACTTCTTCAAAGGTCCGTAATCATCAAGATGGTGGGAGGTGACTGGAGCTGGCCAAACCTCAGGGTGTCTCGGGATGGGGAGAGAAAGAGAAGCAGTGGAGAGAAATTAGCGTAGCTGCTGTTCATGATATTAACAGCACAAGTTGATAATGTGATGTGATCAGATGTTCTGGAGCACAAGGTTATGATGTAATGTGTGTTATGTGTAGGCTTTGCTAAAAAGATATGTTTTTAATCTACACTTAAACTGGGTGAGTGTGTCTGAGCCCCGAACACTGTCAGGAAGACTATTCCAGAGCTTAGGAGCTAAATGTGAGAATGATCTACCACCTTTAGTGGACTTTGCTATTCTAGGAACTACTAGAAGCCCAGAGTTTTGAGATCTTAGGGAGCGTGGTGGATTGTGTATTATTACACACAATTGTGTATTACATGTGTATTAATGAGAGCAAGGGCTGTGGAGTGGTGCAGTTACAAGAAGTGGAGGTGTGAAGCTGAATTAATATCACAATCAGTATCATCATATTACAGTCTTATATAGATTTTGTGGTCATTTTGTTGATTTACTTATACCTGGAAAAACTGATGGCATGAAAATATCGCTTTTGTAGTATTCTCTGATTCTGAAGATAAATTTAATATAAAAGTCTGCAAACGTGAGTGTTACTAAAAAGAAACAGCTGGAGGAACATTTTACAACTAATTGGATTGATTGGCAGCAAGTCAGTAACATGACTGGGTATAAAAAATATATCTTAGAGAGGCAGAGTTTCATAGAATTGGAACAATTACTGAATAATGTTTCTGAACATAAAACTGTTAAGACTTTGAATATCCCATCAACTGCTACTGATAAATTGGCCTTAAACTGGTACTGCACTAAGTCAACTAAAACTAATAAACTCAAACGGTTCAATGTAGGTTTATAGGTGAGGAAATAAATACTTGTTCCAAAACCAGCCCATATAGGACTAATAAACATTCCAACCTAATAATGTTGCAAGGCATTTCTAAGTTTAAAGCAGATGGTGAGCTCATAAATGTTAGAGTTATGCTTGCACTTTGCTGTTTGTTCAGATCTCGCACACTTTTTGCCATGCACATATACAGTGAACTCACAACTAGGGCTGAAACAATTCCTTAAATATCTCCAATAATTTGAGTAATTAAAAATACAAAAATATCATCAAGACAAATTATTTGCTCAGTTTATTAGTTAACTATACACAGAGCATTGTGTTTCCTCTGAAATGTCTCATCGCAATTCCGAGAAATAAAAATATTTATATATTTGTATTTGCATTTTAATGTAATATGGCAATTAAATGCACTAAATTGGTTTAGTTTTCACAGATATTCTTGTATGCAATTTCAGAAATAAAATGTTAATGTTTCTAAAAAGAAAACAAATTACTTTTACATTTTAATATCTCTCTCTTTTTTTCTCTTGTATTTTCAGTATTGCTCTTTAATAAAGAAATAGTATTTCTTATACTTCTTATATCTGCAGCCCTACTTATAGCTATCTCTAGTGTTGTGAGTAGGGTGGCAGCTATGGATTTTGAATTTAGTTGAATTATGTGTTGAGAGATCTTAAGAATTTATCTTTAAAGTCATCTAAAAAGATAACTTTAAAAATAAATTCCTTACAAACCTACACTCAAAAAACAAAAAAACAAATCTCTTAACACAAATGCAATGCAACATTTTTAAAATTGGAAAATTAAATTATGTTAAACAAACAAACTACAATGAGATATAAAAAGTACTTTTTCCCCTAAAATGAAAGATTCTTTTAAATGGACACCTACTTAATAATTTGCAACATACAGTGGTGTGAAAAGGTGTTTGCCTCTTTCCTGATTTGTTTATTCTTTTCGATGTTTATCACTCTTTAATGTTTTAGATCAGCCAAAAAAAAGGAAAAATCAGGAAGGGGAGTCCAAATTGCACAGTGACATTAACTTTCATACAACAACAAGGACACTTAATAATCCATATCCTTCTCTTCCTGTCACCCCTCTTATCTCACTCTCTATTTCTCTCTCTCTCTATTTCTCTCTCTCTATTTCTCTCTCTCTCTCTCTCTCTCTCTCTCTCTCTCTCTCTCTCTCTCTCTCTGTCTCTCTCTCTCTCTCTCTGTGGAGTTAAACATGCTCTTGAGGTTCCAGTGACCACTGTTCCTGCCCCTCTCCCCTCCGTGGATCTTCCCACTTCGACTGGAGGCCACTCTGTGCAGCTTCTCATCAACGCCTTGGGTGGTTCCATGAAATTCCGGAGTAAGAACAGGAGCTTTGAGGATGGATTGGACTGTAGCTGAAGTCAACAGTCTGCTACATTGACTCAGGACTACTTTTCGCTTCTGATGATCATCACTGTAACCCGCAACATCGTATATCTGCAATAAATGGACATTCGGTGCAACCCAGATGAGGATGGGTTCCCTCTTGAGTCTGGTTCCTCTCAGGGATTTTTCCATATGCCATCTCGGGGAGTTTTGGCTGGAAATGGCTGAGCGATGGTAGCGACATTTGCTTCTAAAAAAGAGAAGATAAGTGGCCTGTTGACGCAGCGTCCAAACGCTTTGGGAACGAGTGTCCAATCACGCCATACTAACCAGTTCCTGCCTAGTGTGTCTGGGTACCACCAGAGTGCAGGACAGAGGAACCAGGAGTGGCTTTGACATTGAGGTCGTAAAACCTGACGAAGGTCAAAAAGGGGTGAACAAGCCCGGACCGTTACATATGTCCTGTAGGGGAACCTAGACCGTAGAGGCTGCCCTACTCTGAGTTGAATGAGCCTTGACTCCGAAAGGAGTGGGAAGACCAGAGGACTCATAACATGTGGCAAAAAGACAGGTCGTGAGGAAGCCATAGGCACCTAAGACACATACCCAGTATTAGGGTAGAGAAAGGCACTGGCTATGCCAGGGGCAAACTCCAGGAGAGACGGGGCCACAGACAGAGCCTGTTGATCCCCGATCCTTTTAAAAAAGTCTTTACCAACAGGTACCTAAGAGCCACCTCAGCCAAAGGCATGAAGGGGGGCTCAGAAAGATCTCGAAATGTCACACAGGCACTCTGTGTCGTATCCCTCTCCTCAGCCTCCAGGTACCGCATAGGAAACATGTCACAGGATGGTGTTTCCCCAGTGACTGCCCCGCAGGCGGGGGACACGTAAACCTTCAGGGTTGACGGAACCAACCCTATGGCAAACTGTACCTGCAAGAACTCCAGAACTGAGCCAACCAGGCAGTTGACTGGGTCTAACTGGTGGTGCTCACACAACATGGAAAACAGCTGCCATCTAGTAGCATACAACCTCCTCATGAAAGGAGCTTTGGAATGGAGGATGGTTTAAACGATCTCTGGATGGGGGTGAACCAGGGTTACCCCTGCTTGCGAGAGGAGATCTCTCCTGGTGGGAATTTCCCAAGGAGGGCCCTCAAAGAGGGATAGCAGGTCCGTAAACCATGGTCTGCCGGCCAACAAAGTGCCACCAGGAGTAGACGTATTCCTTCCTGATTCTTATCAGAACTCTCAGCAGCAGCACAATAGGAGAGAAGGCATACAGACGTAGCCTCGGCCACAGACCCCCCCTGGAAGTGTTTGAGTGGTATAAACACAGCCATCATCTCCAGGCAGTTTATATGTCCACTCATGACCGCTCCCCACCCCATGAAGGATGCGTCCCTCGTTAGTGTTACGCAACGACAAGGCGCTTAGAGGACGGGGCCTTGAGACAGCAACATGTGTTCTCTCCATATTTAAGGTTTGAAGAGCCCACCTCGAGACCTTGATAGTACGGAGTGAGCTGCCCCCTAGGGAGAACCCTCTGTCTCTAAACCACTATTGGGGGGGTCTCATATGGAGGATGCCAAGTGGAATCACGTTGAATGCTGTCGCCATGAGACACCAGCAGCCTCTGGAACTGCTTCACAGTGAGTGGTTGGCCTTCTCTTACTCTCCTGACTGTTGTGAGAATGGTTGCAATCCGGGCGGGAGACAATTGTGCCCGCAACACGGTCGAGTCCCACACTACGTCCAAGAAGGTGGTTCTCTGCAACAAAGAAAGCACACCTCTTCCCTGCGTTCAGTCTTAACCCCAGTTCCTTCATGCAGGCGAGAACGACATCTTGATGCTGGACCGCCGGAAGCTCTGATCGAGCTAATATCAACCAGTTGTCGATATAGTTCAGAATGCTCTGAAGCCGTGGTGGGGCTAGACCTGCATTCATGCACTTTGTGAGAGTGCTAGGCCGAAGGGAAGGAACGATACTTGGTAAGCTTTGCCCCCAAAAGCAAACCTCAGAAACCTCATGAGCATGAAGGATGGCTATGCGGAAATAGGCGTCCCTTAGATCTATTGTGACAAACCAGTCCTTGGACTTGATCTGTGACATGACCTCTTTGAGGGTAAGCATCCTGAACCTGAGCCGCAAAAAGCGTAAATCTAGGATTGGCCTCAATCCGCCGTCCTTCTTCAGAACAAGAAGTACTGCCCATATTAGCCTGACTCTCTGACTGAGGGAGGAACCAATTCGATGGCTCCTTTCCTCAGGAGGGTGCGTACTTCTTGCTCCAGGACCAGAGCCTGCTTGGGTCCCACCAGGGTGGGACACAACCCGTTGAACCGGGAAGGAGAGGACCCAAATTAAATCGAGTAGTCCCTCTCAATCGTACGCAGGACGAGATACGTCTGGCAGCTCTTCCCAAGCTCTCTCAAGGGAACCAGCTTCTTGAGGCTGGCCTCTGACCCTCCCAGAGTGGTGCCCTGCAGCCGTTGGAACCTCCCGAGAGGTGACGGGTCTCCTCCATCCGCAGCGATCTCTCGAGCGGGAATAGAGAGAGAAAGCACATCCTGTGGTAGGGCTAACAGCCGGGCCTCCTGTACCAAGGCATCCGATTGTGGAACCAACCCCTCGGGGAGCAGAACCTGAGCCATCTTGTAGCTTCCTGCTGTACGCGACGTCGCCCACTGATGACATCACGACTTGCCTATTGGCCAGATTTCACACGTGATTCAGAGCATGGACAACGTGGGGCGTTTCCAAAGTGTTTCGACGCAGCTCGGGTTCCTATATGGAAATGTAAACTGTTTGAATTTGCCTTAAAAACACGAATGTTCACAACTCAATTATGGACAGTATTCCAAAATCTCACTTTTACCTTGCCGGTTAAATAATTGCATGTGCTCATTTATGACTTATAATTTATTGATGATATATTTGTCTAGAATACATTCAGAGAAAAATGTAGTTGAAGACTGTAAACTTTGGCAATTAATTATGCATTTTATTGCCCCATGTGTGATTTTATGCAGCCATGTGTGAAGAGGGACATTCATTTAAGGAAATTTCAAATTTCAAACCAAAGTGTATTCCACATATAATGCACACAAATGCAGAGAACACAGATTTTTATTCATCAGTTGTGGTGCAGAATGTCTCAAATATTTCCCAGTATAAAGACATTGAACATCATGCAGTGCAACTTTCAGGTTAAAATGAAATGTGTCCCAGTAGCAGTTAGGGATTAGGAGAGCAGGTACAGTACAATTTGGTTGCATTCATCTTGAAAATGCAAACTATTTTCCATGTGTCACAGAGGGCAACACAGAAAATCATTGAGTAAATGGAAAAAATCCTATTTTGAGGAGAAGTTTTCATTTGTAATCCAGTGTACCATTATGTGCCAATTCCCTAATGTTTGCAGTTGTTGCTTAAAATATAGGCTGTACTTGAGAAAATACAAGCAACCACTTCACAGTCACCTGGACAGTATCTATCATATTGCTGTATGATTGATACTGTCCAGGTGACTGTGAAGTGGTTGCTAGTATTTTCTCACACTACCCAGAAAATTTGCTGTTATCAGTTAAGGGCCAGAAATTTGCAATAATTCTTTATGTTGACTTAACATTTGTTGATGACAAAGTCTGTGCGGTTTATTGAATATTTACTAAGCTTCCAGTAAAATATTGTTCTGTCCTCCACTCTACTCAGCTGGCTCTTTTTGGGCAATTCAAAGGATGTACGGCAGTTTGGATATGAAAAGGTTTTTGAACTCTCCTGAATAACTTAAAAACTCTTGAAGAAGTGGGTGTTAACATTGAAACATCTGGCGACTTCCTCAAAGGCACAGATGATTCTGTTGTAGCTGATAACCCTGCTGCCCACAGGCTAGCTGGTTTCAGTGAGAGTTTCAGATCGAATTATTTCTGTAGATTTTGTCTCACCATTCAAACAGAAATACAAAACTCAGATGCAATTGCTGGTAGTTTTGAAATGCGAACAAAAGATCAGCATGATAACCTTATTTAAAAAATACAAAACAATGACAGTGATTGTAATTATGGTGTAAAACACAGTTGTGTTTTGTCTGACCTGTTCCTATTTCCACCCTGTCACAGATTAAACTATTCAGTACATGGCTTGTGAGATTTCAAATCATACATCAAACATTGTATGTTGAGCATTTACGATCATGAGCTCATAAAGCATAAAAACAAAGGACATATATATATATATATATATATATATATATATATATATATATATATATATATATATATATATATATATACAATGAGGAAAATAAGTATTTGAACACCCTGCTATTTTGCAAGTTCTCCCACTTGGGTGGGAGATCGTAGGTGCATGTCCACTGTGAGAGACATAATCTAATAAATAAAATCCAGAAATCACAATATATGATTTTTAAACTATTTATTTGTATAATACAGCTGCAAAAAAGTATTTGAACACCTGTCTATCAGCTAGAATTCTGACCCTCAAAGACCTGTTAGTCTGCCTTTAAAATGTCCACCTCCACTACATTTATTATCCTAAATTAGATGCACCTGTTTGAGGTCTTAAATCAGCACATGTCCAGGTACGTCTTAAGTTTGCCAATGACCATTTGGATGATCCAGAGGAGTCATGGGAGAAAGTCATGTGGTCAGATGAGACCAAAATAGAACTTTTAGGTCATAATTCCACTAAACGTGTTTGGAGGAAGAAGAATGATGAATACCATCCCAAGAACACCATCCCTACTGTGAAGCATGGGGGTGGTAGCATCATGCTTTGGGGGTGTTTTTCTGCACATGGGACAGGGCGACTGCACTGTATTAAGGAGAGGATGACCGGGGACATGTATTGCGAGATTTTGGGGAACACCCTCCTTCCCTCAGTTAGAGCATTGAAGATGGGTCGAGGCTGGGTCTTCCAACATGACAATGACCCGAAGCACACAGCCAGGATAACCAAGGAGTGGCTCTGTAAGAAGCATATCAAGGTTCTGCCGTGGCCTAGCCAGTCTCCAGACCTAAACCCAATAGATAATCTTTGGAGGGAGCTCAAACTCTGTGTTTCTCAGCGACAGGCCAGAAACCTGACTGATCTAGAGAAGATCTGTGTGGAGGAGTGGGCCAAAATCCCTCCTGCAGTGTGTGCAAACCTGGTGAAAAACTACAGGAAACTTTTGACCTCTGTAATTGCAAACAAAGGCTACTGTACCAAATATTAACATTGACTTTCTCAGGTGTTCAAATACTTATTTGCAGCTGTATCATACAAATAAATAGTTAAAAAATCATACATTGTGATTTCTGGATTTTTTTTTTTAGATTATGTCTCTCACAGTGGACATGCACCTACGATGACAATTTCAGACCCCTCCATGTTTCTAAGTGGGAGAACTTGCAAAATAGCAGGGTGTTCAAATACTTATTTTCCTCACTGTATATATATATATATATATATATATATATATATAATATATATAAAATATATATATATATATATATGTGTGTGTGTGTGTGTGTGTGTGTGTGTGTGTGTGTGTGTGTGTGTTTTTGAAGAAATATTGTGACGTTTAAGTTTTTTCCTGATCTGAGCTGACTGATTGCTGCTGTTTATATTTACTGTAAAGACATGAAAATGCAGTTAAATTCCTCAGAATGGCAAACATTTTCTCAAATTCTTCGGCTTATTTATCAGCTTCGTGCAGTACGGTCTTCCATTGCTGAACTAAAAGATAGATGGCCTGCACTATTTTGTGAAGCTCAAGTAAGTAAAAAAAAAACGTTTACTAGGACCACACAGTGCTACTCATCTTTGCAGCACTGTTTCGTTTCAAAATCTGCCATTTTCATTATATGCTGCTCTTGACAAATATACACCTTAGCTGCTGAAACTGTACAAAAAAAGAAAAATAGGATATTTTGGTGAGAAGGTGGAAGAGGATTAAATGGCATATGAAGAACAGGTAAATATATTTTAGTGCATTACATTACATAATAGTAAATGTAAACACTCGACCCTGGGACCCTGGGTAAATGTGACCTCGACCCTTTATGCAATGTATTTGTTTCTGCAACAGCACAAGAAAGACATCAATGTATCCAGGAGTCCTGGCAGGCCTTTCACTTTACTTAAAGAAGGACTCCTCACAGATCTTTGAAATTTGAGAGGTATTGTTATTTTCTTTTTACATATTTGCAAGTATAATTACCGAATATTCTGAGGTAAGCATTGCTATAAATATTGGCAAAAACATTTAGACTACAATTGCACCCCATTATATCGAAGAACAAACAAAGAGCAATAATACATCTGTCTGGGTTCCACCTGCCATGCCCTCCTCGCTAGCAGTCATGCTGCCGTTCGCACTGCCGTTTTCGGTTTTGATTCCCGACACCTGTGACTCATTAACCATACAACTATATAAACTCACGTTCCCGAGTCACAGGCTGTCGGTTCTTGAAGGTCATGTTGGTGATTGCCTGGATTCTGTACCGCCAGCATTCCCCGCTGGCTTCGTCTCCTGACTCCATCTCCTAGGGTTATCCTTTCCTTGTGGATTACTCTTTTGCATTGGAGTTCACTTTCCTTTCGGATATTACTTTTCTTTCGGATATTACTTTCCTTTCGGATATTACTTTCCTTTTGGATATTTCTTTTACTTTTGGTTATTATCCCCACACTGATTATACCCGCGTTCGGGGCTCATCACGCTTCACGTCGCGTTTGTAACTCAAGACGTATGTGTGTGTTTTTTTAGTAAAGAGACTAATAAAGAATGATTGAGTTACTTCCGCTTCCGCTTCGTTATCGCCACCCTGACAACATCCCATAAATCTCTTATATTAATTTTATATGTTGAAAATACTACATTGTAGAACAATTCATGACAATATGATTCAGAATTTTATAACTGAAAATTATATTTTTTATATTATTCTATGTAAAACCCTGGATGGTATAATATAAAAAAAAAAATGTAACTATAAAAACTAAATATAATTTGTTTTACATAGTTTGTGTTTAATTTCATATCGCTGCATATACAACATCTTTATGTTTATACACTGCCTCCAAAATGTCCATCTGTCAAAAAATTTCAGATTGGGTTTGATTTTTCGCATTAGTAGCAGGCATTTTAAAGTTTTCATTTTATTTTATTTTATTTTAACAATTCAGAGGATGACACCAGTAGGATGACAAATACGAAAAAAACGCATACAAAAAGAAAAATTTTAAGTAATACCTAACATTAAGCCTCCTAGGAGTGATATATATCTGAATTTTTTTTTTTTTTTTTTATTACTTGCATGCCTAAATTCAGCTTATCCAATGTATTTTTTTTTTTACGTTCTGCAGAACCATCATGTCTGCCAGACTGTCATTCTGCAGGAGGGAATACGCAAGCTTTCCTTGCCATCAGGAATACCTTAGACTGTAGAGGAATTGAAGCATATTGTACAAGAGACTTTTGTAATTAAACAAAATTTTAGTTTGCAATTTCAAGACCAAGATTTCAATGGTCGGTTATAATAATTAATAAAAGGACAAAGACACCATGAAGGGGGTTTGTGTGTGTGTATGTGTATATACATACATACACATACACACACACACACACACACACACACACACACACACACACACACACACACACACACACATATATCTATCTTTATCAGGGGTGGGCGGTCAGGGCCAGCAAAGGCGTCTCTGCTGGCATAAACACTATGAGAAGCACTGACCTACATTTACAACCTAAATTCTAATAGTTGTTCCATGAAATTATATTAATTTATTCCCAACAGTTCATTCTCTTCATTTCGTACATATACATATACATATACTACATACATGACTCTCTCCACATAAATATTTTTTAATTCACACAATTAAGTTTTACAAATGCATTTCTGATGCGCACACATTTCTTGACAACAATAATCTTCGAGTGACTTTCTGCCACAAATTGTACATAAGTATATAGATTAAGACTACCACAGCAACCATTATCAGAGGTAGAGCAAAGTGCTGCATTATTCACATTAGCAAACAAAAATGAATATACGGTAAATTATAATTAATTATAATATAATTATAAATATGGTATATTTCACAGGTTTGTGATGATGATGATGATGATGATGATGATGATGCTGATAGTGACGCTGTAGCCATCCAAGACAACCTCACTTCATTTGTACTCAACATCTTTGTGGTTAGCAAAGCCAGGGATGGAGGTTTCGAGAAACAAGCTGGAATAGCCATTGAGGAAACAGAAGTCCTTTTTGGTATTCCCAATGTGGCAAATGCTTGCACCTACCTAATAGGCCTTATTTATGCATTGGATCTAAACTATCTAAAGAAACTGAAATACACCTTTGAGGTGTTTCAGAAGATCTTCCTGGAGCTGGACGTTAACAAAAAAACTTCCTCTATTAAGTCCACAATCTCAAGGTCAGCTTATTGACCTAAAAGTCTTACAGACATTGTTGAAGGTAGAGGGTTTAAGTTAGGTTCCTCTGTTAAGTCTCTTTAATGTCTAGTTTAATTTTTCAGGTTCTCCTAATGCACTTTATCAGGTTGCACTACTACAATTTACTACCAATGTTTTCCATGCATTTGTACAGATAGCTGTTAAGAAGTGAGAAATGTGACTTATAAAATATTTTGCACAATGTGAATTCCTTACAATTTATTTCAATAGAAAAATAAGTTAAACATCCAGTTATTAGGTTGAGACTGACAGATCCATTTAATATCAAGGTCAACCCTTGCCAACAGCATGCATATGTTGAAATGGATTAAATGGATTAAGGGAAAAATTTTGTGACTAGTAAGCTTTTACTTAAAAAGCTTTACTCTCACACCACTATAAAGCATTTTTTTCTGTTGTACTTAATGTCAAAATCTGTGAAAGGGTTATATATTTCCTTTACTGACCCTGTCAATTTTTACTATCAATTAGCCAAAATGTCAGCTTTTTGTAATAACTAGATTTCTATATTTGATGAGTACATTCTACTGGCATTCCATTGACAAGTACTAATGGTGATATAGTAAATAGTATTTAAATAAAAAGAAATGTCTGCAATTAAATTTAAAGTAGAATTACTCAGTTGCTAGTTTGAAAATTTTAGTACATGTACAGTGAGGAAAATAAGTATTTGAACACCCTGCTATTTTGCAAGTTCTCCCACTTATAAATCATGGAGGGGTCTGCAATTGTCATCGTAGGTGCATGTCCACTGTGAGAGATGTAATCTAAAAAAAAAAATCCAGATATCACAATATATGATTTTTAAACTATTTATTTGTATGATACAGCTGCAAATAAGTATTTAAACACCTGAGAAAGTCAATTTTAATATTTGGTACAGTAGCCTTGTTTGCAATTACAGAGGTCAAACGTTTCCTGTAGTTTTTCACCAGGTTTGCACACACTGCAGGAGGGATTTTGGCCCACTCCTCCACACAGATCTTCTCTAGATCAGTCAGGTTTCTGGCCTGTCGCTGAGAAACACAGAGTTTGAGCTCCCTCCAAAGATTATCTATTGGGTTTAGGTCTGGAGACTGGCTAGGCCACGGCAGAACCTTGATTTGCTTCTTACAGAGCCACTCCTTGGTTATCCTGGCTGTGTGCTTCGGGTCATAGTCATGTTGGAAGACCCAGCCTCGACCCATCTTCAATGCTCTAACTGAGGGAAGGAGGGTGTTCCACAAAATCTCGCAATACATGTCCCCGGTCATCCTCTCCTTAATACAGCGCAGTCGCCCTGTCCCATGTGCAGAAAAATACCTCCAAAGCATGATGCTACCACCCCCATGCTTCACAGTAGGGATGGTGTTCAATTCAATTCAATTCAATTCATTTTTATTTGTATAGCGCTTTTAACAATGAACATTGTCTCAAAGCAGCTTTACACAGATAATGTGGTGATTAAATGTAAATATGTTCTTTGTAAGTATGTTTGTCTCTGATGAGCAACTGTGGCAAGGAAAAACTCCCCGAGATGGCATAAGGAAGAAACCTTGAGAGGAACCAGACTCAAGAGGTAACCCATCCTCATCTGGGTTGCACCAAATGTCCATTTGAAGCATATATACAAAGTTGCGGGGTACAGTGATGATGATCAGAAGCAAACTGCACTCCCGAGTCAGTGCAGCAGACCGCCAAAACCAACTACAGTCCAATCTGTCCTCAAAAGCACCCGTTCTACTCCGGAATTATATGGAACCACCCAAGGTGTTGATGAGAGACCGTCCCAAGCTGCACAGAAGTGTGAAGATCCACGGAGGGGAGAGGGGCAGGAACAGTGGTCACTGGAGCCTCAGGAGCATGTTTAACTCGACAGAGAGAGAGAGAGAGAGAGAGAGAGAGAGAGAGAGAGAGAGAGAGAGAGGGTGACGGGAAGAGAAGGATATGGATTATTAAGTGCAACTATTGGTGTATGAAAGTTAATGTCACTGTGCAGTTTGGACTCCGGCAAGACTCGCTATGGCAGCATAACTAAAAGGGAGAACCAGAAGGTAACACAGACATGAGGGATCTCTGGGATAAGAGACGACCCACCACACCACCGTCAACAAACCTGAGTGAACGTGTGAATGTGAGGGGACGACAGCATACAAATATACCAGTTCACCAAACACTCTATATCCATGTTCCCTCCAGATCTGAGCCTTTACCTAAGAAAAAAATCTACTGATAAAAGGCTTGACTAAATAAATACGTTTTCAACCTCGACTTGAACACTGAGACTGTGTCCGAGTCCCGAACACTGATTGGAAGGCTGTTCCATAACTGTGGGGCTTTATAAGAGAAAGATCTGCCCCCTGCTGTAGTCTTCATTATTTGAGGAACCAACAGATAGCCAGCACCTTTTGATCTAAGTAGGCGTGGAGGATCATACTGGTACAGAAGTTCACTCAGATACTGCGGTGCGAGACCGTTAAGTGCTTTATACGTCAGTAGTAGTATTTTATAATCAATGCGAGATTTGATTGGGAGCCAGTGTAGACTAATTAAAACAGGGGTGATGTGGTCGTATTTCCTAGATCTAGTGAGGACCCTTGCTGCTGCATTCTGGACTAACTGAAGCTTATTTATGCACTTACTCGCACACCCAGACAGTAAAGCGTTACATTAGTCTAATCTAGAAGTAACAAAAGCATGAACTAGTTTTTCTGCATCCTGTAACGACATCATATTTCTAATTTTAGCAATATTTCTAAGGTGAAAGAAGGCGATCCTGGCGATATTGGTTACGTGAGACTCAAAGGAAAGACTCGGGTCAATAATCACACCAAGGTCTTTGACAGCCGTACACGCTGAAACAGAAACACCATCCAGAGATGCTACGTAATCGGAAAGTTTATTTCTAGCTGCATGTGGTCCTAGTAAAAGTACTTCCGTCTTATCTGAGTTGAGCAGAAGAAAGTTATTAAGCATCCACTGTCTAATGTCCTTTACACACTTCTCAACATTGTTAAGCTGATCTAGCTCATCTGGCTTTGCTGAAATATACAGCTGTGTGTCATCAGCATAGCAATGGAAGCGAATCCCATGTTTATGAATGATTTCACCAAGAGGCAGCATATATAAAGAGAAAAGCAGTGGGCCTAAGACAGATCCTTGAGGAACACCAAACTTTACCTCATAGAGTGTGGAGAACTCACCATTTACATCCACAAACTGATAGCGATCAGTCAAATAAGACCTAAGCCAAGAGAGAGCTGTTCCCTTTATTCCTACAACGTTCTCAAGTCTAGCAAGCAGTATAGTGTGATCAATGGTGTCAAAAGCTGCACTAAGGTCGAGCAAAACAAGTAAGGAGACAAAACCCTGATCAGAGGCCAATAACAGGTCATTTACCACCTTAACTAGCGCCGTCTCTGTGCTATGATGAGGCCGAAATCCTGACTGATACATTTCAAAAATGTTATTCATAAGTAGGTGTGAGCATAACTGCTGTGCTACAACCTTTTCTAAAATTTTGGATATAAAGGGGAGATTTGATATCGGTCTGTAGTTGGACAGCTGACATGGGTCAAGGTCAGGTTTCTTAATAAGGGGGTGGATAACTGCCAGTTTGAAGGATTTAGGTACATAACCAGTGCTAATGGAAGAGTTAATTATTTTTAAAACTGGTTTGATTATCTCTGGAGTTATCTGTTTAAAGAAACTAGTAGGCAAGGGATCAAGAATGCAGGTTGATGGTTTTGATGAGGAGATTAATGAAATTAAGTCATTTTCATGAATAGGAGTGAAGCTTTGTAGTTGATTGTCCGTTATAATTACACTGCTGTCTACAGGGTTACTTGTAAAATAATTTGGATTTATATTAACCGTCTGGATTTCTTGCCTGATGTTTTCAATTTTATTATTAAAAAAGTTCATGAAATCATTACTACCTAATGATGGTGTGCATGTGAGTGCAGTGCTTTTATTCCCTGTTAATTTTGCTACCATGCTGAATAAAAATCTAGGATTATGTTTGTTATTGTCTATGAGGGTGGAGAAATATGCTGATCTGGCAGCACTGAGATTTTCTATAATTTAGGAGGCTCTCCTTCCATGCTATTTGAAATACTGTTAATTTTGTTTGACGCCATTTACGTTCTAATTTTCGAGTGTTCTGTTTTAAGGTGCGCGTATGATCATTATACCACTGTGCTAATTTTTTTCTCCCTGATCATTTTGGTCTTAAGGGGAGCTACATCATCTAGAGTGTAACGTAACATTGTTTCTAGATGTTCAGTGGCCCAGTCGAGCTCTGCGGGGTCTGACGGAGATCTATCTGATATCGTAATTTCGGGAAGATTATTAATAAAACGCGCTGCTGTAGCTGACGTGAAAGTACGCTTAACACGGTAACGTGGTGAGGTAGAAATGCAATGACTTAGGCAAATTTTAAAAGAGATTAGATAATGGTCTGAAATAGCTTCAGACTGTGGAATTATGCCTAAGTTTTTTATTTTTAATCCAAATGTTAACAACAAATCGAGAGTGTGTCCACCACTATGAGTGGGTCCTATAACATTCTGATTAATTCCAACTGAATCTAGAATGGACACAAATGCTGCTCTTAAGGAGTCTTCCTGATTATCAAAATGAATATTAAAGTCTCCAACAATTAATGCTTTGTCTAAAGAAGTAGCTAAATTTGTAATGAAATCTGCAAATTCTATCAGAAAATCAGAGTAGGGCCCTGGGGGTCTATAAATAATAATTAGTGGAATTAACTGACTTGACCTGCTTTCGGACACTGAATATTTTATGTTGGTGTAAAGAACTTCAAATGTTTTACATTTGTGTTTAGTCTTTTGTGTGACGTTTAGATTATTATTATAAATAGCTGCAACTCCACCTCCTCTGCCATTTAGACGGGGTTGGTGTATATAACTATACCCAGGAGGACTCGCCTCATTTAATGCTACATATTCAATTGATTTAATCCACGTTTCTGTCAAACACATTATATTAAACTCCTGGTCGGTAATAATTTTGTTTATAGTCAGCGCTTTTGGCGTGAGAGATCTAATATTCAACAATCCTATCTTTAGATCAGAGGTGCTGGCTGTGCGTTCAGTCCTATTTAATTTAATGTTAATCAGGTTACTTAAACAGACTTTCTGATAATTCCTATATTTTGGTTTTGCTCGGGGGACAGACACAGTCTCAATATGGTGGATCCTGAGTGACGACTCTGTGCAGCTAGCAGACGGTCGGTTTAGCCTGTCTGTCTGCTCCCTGGCCTTGGCTCTAGACAGTCACTTGTTAACTAGTGCTGTTCTGAGACTATGACCTATACTACAAGAAATGAGAGCAGCACCCTTCCGGGTGGGATGGACACCGTCCCACCCTAACAGGCCAGCCTTGCCCTCAAAAATGCTCCAATTATTAATGAAGCCCACATTGTTTTTGGAGCACCACTCGGACATCCAGCAGTTCAGCGACCATAACCTGCTGTAGGCTATATCGCCACGTCGCATTGGGATGGGGCCAGAGCATACTACAGCATCGGACATTGCCTTCGCTAATTTACACACCTCTATAATATTACTCTTAGTAACCTCTGACTGTCGAAGGCGTATATCATTAGCTCCTGTGTGAAAAACTATCTTAGAGAACCTGTGCTTTCCTAAGAATCTAAGCTGACCTGCTATGTCCGGCGCCCTGGCTCCCGGTATACACATAACCTGTGCTGCTGGTGCCCCTAAAGGTCTAGCTAATTTCACGTGCCTCAGAATAGAGTCTCCTAAAACCAGAGCTCTTTCAGGTTTCTCAGCGGGTGCTTCACTGAGGAGAGCAAACCTGTTGGACACGCGAAGCGGAGAGGAATGGTGCTCCCGTGGGCGAGCCTTAGCGTTAGCTTTGGCTTTGCGTGTATGCCGCAGAGTCGTCACCCATTCGCCCCGCTGCGAGGGCTCTAATGCCGGAGTCGGGGGAATAGTACCTTCACCTGCTCTCACACTCACTACTTCTCTCTAGACTCTGGATGCGCTCCTCTAATGCTAAGATCTTCTCCGTCAAAGAGCAAACTAGCTTACACTTCTCACAGATAAAATTATCGCTAACAACGGAGAAAGACTGACTAAACATGTCACACTTCACACACTGAGTGAACTGGATGTTCGCCATAATAGAGAAATTACGTACCCTTAATGTGGTTACTGTAGTGTGTGTTCGTAGTTCTGGTGAATGTGTTCTTGGGATGGTACTCATCATTCTTTTTCCTTCAAACAAGTTTAGTGGAATTATGACCCAAAAGTTCTATTTTGGTCTCATCTGACCACATGATTTTCTCCCATGACTCCTCTGGATCATCCAAATGGTCATTGGCAAACTTAAGACGTGCCTGGACATGTGCTTGTTTAAGCAGGGGAACCTTCCGTGACATGCATGATTTCAAACCATGACGTCTTACTGTATTACCAACAGTAACCTTGGAAACGGTGGTCCCTGCTCTTTTCAGGTCATTGACCAGCTCCTCCCGTGTAGTTCTGGGCTGATTTCTTACCTTCCTTAGGATCATTGAGACCCCACGAGGTGAGATCTTGCATGGAGCCCCAGTCCGAGGGAGATTGACAGTCATGTTTAGCTTTTTCCATTTTCTAATGATTGCTCCAACAGTGGACCTTTTTTCACCAAGCTGCTTGGCAGTTTCCCCGTAGCCCTTTCCAGCCTTGTGGAGGTGTATAATTTTGTCTCTAGTGGCTTTGGACAGCTCTTTGGTCTTGGCCATGTTAGTAGTTGGATTCTTACTGATTGTATGGGGTGGACAGGTGTCTTTATGCAGCTAACAACCTCAAACAGGTGCATCTAATTTAGGATAATAAATGTAGTGGAGGTGGACATTTTAAAGGCAGACTAACAGGTCTTTGAGGGTCAGAATTCTAGCTGATAGCTAGAACAGGTGTTCAAATACTTATTTGCAGCTGTATCATACAAATAAATAGTTTAAAAATCATATAATGTGATTTCTGGATTTTTTTTTTAGATTACGTCTCTCACAGTGGACATGCACCTACGATGACAATTTTAGACCCCTCCATGATTTCTAAGTGGGAGAACTGGCAAAATAGCAGCGTGTTCAAATACTTATTTTCCTCACTGTATATTTAAAATACACTAATACTTTCTTTCGGCTTCTCCCATTAGGGTTCGCCACAGCGGATCATCCATATTCATGATCCGCATGTTCGATTTGTCATGTTTTTACGCTGGATGATCTTCCTAACGCAATCCTCCCCATTTATTCGGGCTTGGGACCAGCACTAAGAGTGCACTGGCTTGTGCAACCCTAATGGCTGAGGTTTGGAAAAACAAAGTAGATCCCACTTGGAATTTGTAATATAGAAATTAAAAATTTTTATTGGATTAATCAAAAGTACACATTTAGAATTCTTAAAGTTAGGTAGATCAAAAAAAAAAAAAAAAGGCTAGAGAAATTTTTACTTTATTTGCAAACTTTCTTACAACAGACATATAAATTAAGTTTTTTCTACAAACACTAGTCTTATTTGATCTACTTAATAATATTAAGCAAAAAAAATGTACCATATTTAAGTAAATTAAGCTGAAGATTTTTGTCAGTGTATAGTTTAAAGCAATCCATTTCCTCAAATGAATTAAGTAGAAACACCAAAGGATTAAGTTGTTGCAACTAGAATGAAAAAAGTTGGTTGTAGTAAAAAGGAATTAATACGTTCAACTTAATTGGTAACATTGCCATGAAGAAAATTCATTCAAGTTAGTCTTACTTAATTTAAATTATTACTTCAACACATCTTATTTTAGTTAGCATAGCACCACAAACAACTGTATATTACTTAATAGATTCAATTTCAAATCGGTAACTCGGTATGCAGAAAACCCAGTAATGTAATGGTATGGAGATTTACTGTGACCAAAGAAATAAGTAAATGTCCAAAAAAAATCCTCCTTTAGCATGAATAACAGCTTTACACACTCTCAGCATTTGGACAGTTAGTTGCTTCATACATTTAGTTAAAATACTTTGTCATGTTTTTAAGACTTGGCAAAGGTGTTCTTCACTAGCTGGAGATTTCATTCTGCTAATATTTTAGTTTATCACAGTGCAGCTCAATAGGATTTATGTGCATTAAAAAGGGCAGGTCATTCCATGATACATAACACTGCAAACGACTGTTTGCTCTCTAAATAACGCTTACAGAGCTTTGACGTGCACTTCGGCTCATTGTCTTGTTGAATGTTAAAGTTGGTTCCAGTTAGCTGCAGTTTAGACAGAATTGCATGGTTTTGAATGGTGGACTTTAAAATAGAAAACAGCATAATCTGAATAAAATTTGATATGTTAAATAAGTGGAAACTTCTGACAATACTGTTCTAGAGACTAATTATTTTAGCTTGCTTTCAAGCCATCAGGTTCAAGGAACAGATTCTAAAAGATTTTAAAGTATTTGTATTTTAAAGTATCCTTGCGATAGCTCAGATTCAGAGCATAAATTATGCCCCTCAGCAAAGCATGGAATGAAATTATAAAATGAATATATGTGCAAAGTTTTGATTTGTTGTAAACTTCCTCACAACAATATTCATATTTTTAACCATTACACTCTTTGGATTTTTTTCTTTTTTTTGGTTGTTGTTCTCTCTTTTTTTATATAAATAAAAAAAGACCTAGCCCAGAAAGAATAGAAAGAAAACATCCAGGAAAAAAATCATAGATTTGTTTTGTGATGGAACAATATTTAAACACAGATACATGTATTCATTTAGATATAATAAAACGCAGTTTATCAAAAGATTGTCTATTTAAAATCATTATAAGATTATATTACACAAAATCTCAAAGTATTTGTTGGTTTGTGTATATCATTAATGATACCTACCACCATAGAAATCACAATATCTGAGTAAAACACTGCCTTATTCTATCAGATATAGTACATGGTGTCATGTGAAACAACAATAAACATGACGTGTTCCAAATAATTAGATTTTCAGCATGTTTGTTTATTTATATTGGGTTATAAAGTTTTATTTGCTACAGGTATGGATCTGTATGTGGTAAAAAACCTCCAGATATATTTTATTTGTCAAGTTTAATAGGTAAATCACAAAGTATTATTGCTTTTTTTATATATATGTATTACGTCATTTCAAAGTCCCTTCAATTTTATTAATTTTCCTTTAAACTGCTACTCTGCATTAAAAAGAATCAAATGTTTACAATCAGTCGAACAGAGAATGGGGAAAATACACACCAATGTCTTCTGCATAACAGTGGATCTAAAACTCATTTCCCATAAAATTAAATTTCCTGTTCTTTAATTGTTTTGTCTGTTTTTGTTGTAGTTACATGCCAGCATATATTCTAGATATTCCAGCAATGCGTGTCTGAGGGAAAACAGCTCCAAACTAATCATTCACCAGTGACCCTCTTTTATCTCCGGCCATTCCTTCTGCCATTTTTTGCACCTCCTTCCAGTGATAAATGAGCTCCAGACCATCGAACAAAGACCATCAGGGTAAGGTTAATCACAAGGGGGTGGAAGACATAAAAAGGAATAAATAAAAACAAGAAACAGAGTGAAAATCCAGAGTGTCACTACCACAGGTCATAAGCTATGTCTGGAAGGTGGGTGGCCCTGAGGGGAAGCTGGGGGCTGGTCCTTACTGATTACCCCCCACTGAATTGCAAGGAAAGAGGAGAAATAACAAAATAGGGGTGGAGGGAGAAGGACAGAAAGAAAGGCAGGGGAGGGAGGGAATTTGGGAGGGAAAAAAAGGTTAGAGAGCACTTTTCAGTAGAAGATATTTAGTAATAACAACAAACGTAGTGTAACAGATGGCACATGGAACTTAATGACAGTATATCAGAGTGAGCCAACATTACTTGTCAGATAAACAGCCCAGATAAAATAAAGCTGTCACTACCTCACTTTTCAAAAATCTTCACACACACACACACACACACACACACACACACACACACACACACACACACACACACACACCCACACACACAACAAACTGAGATACACGAGCACCCCGTGAACGCTGCTGGAGGGCTATATAAGAACTCGTTAGGAGGGTCGTACTATTACTCACTACTTTCTGTCTCTGAAGGACTGTGTTCTTTTTCGCACTACTTTCAGTGATTTTTTTTTTTTTTACTTTAAAGATATATAAATGTGAAGATATTTGACATCATCTTGCATCATTTGTTTTTTTGTTTTTTGTATGCACTTTGCTTTTGGTCTGATTTTTTTTTATATATATATATATATATATATATATATATATTTAAAATAACTCACCTTCACCAATGCTGAAATTTCCATGAAGAATGGCAACATCAGATGTCTTTCAAAAGTTTTTGGGCAATGACTCTGTTGATTTAAACAGCAAAACAATTCCCAGTTTTGCATTTCCACAGAGCATTGATGGGTTCAGTGTGACAATGGCAGTTCTCCACCTTGCTGTATGTATCACTGGACTAGGAGCAAACTCTTTGGTCATTATTGCCATCCTCAAGCTGGATAAAATGGCATCTGCCACAACTGTTTACATCTTCAACCTTGCTTTGGCAGATGGACTGTTTATGGTGGGGCTGCCATTTGTGGCTTTTCAGAACTTCCAGAACCAATGGATCTTTGGTGATTTGGCATGCAAACTGCTTATGGTGTTGGATGGAATGAACCAGTTCACTAGCGTGTTCTGCCTTACAGTGATGAGTGTGGACCGCTACATGGCACTAGTGGACCCCCTTCGTTTTGCACGCTGGAGAACTCCAAAGCGGGCTAAAATAATTTCTGCCTTTCTATGGGTTTTCTCCTTGATCCCTGTCCTACCCATGGCTCTCCACTTCACTGTGCAATATGGTTTATGTATGGCTGATATGTTTTTGGGCAAATGGTGGATGTCTTTCCTAACATACACATTTGTGCTGGCTTTTGTACTTCCCTTTCTGGTGATGATCATCTTCTACACAGCTCTGGTGCTGACCCTGAGGATCTCCAGGCAATGTGACAGGAGTTCTACCCCTTCAGAGGAGAGCCAGAAGTTTGAGAAGCAGATTACCAAGATGGTGGTAGCTGTGGTTCTAGTCTTTGGGATATGCTGGTTGCCTTTTTATGTCTTTAACTTCTGCTCACTGTATGGTACAAACGTGACACTCACTTTTGCACGTGGCTTTGAGATTGCAGTGCTCTTGTCCTATTCATGGAGCTGTGCTAACCCGATCCTGTATGCTTGCCTATCAGAGACCTTTAGCAAGTACTTCCGCACTTTACTCTGCCCATGCATAAACTCTCCCAGGATGCACTGCAACAGAGACACAGAGGCCTATGATTTGCATTACACAAATGGGCAAGATGTAAGTGTGCTAACTTAATCAAAATAATTATAAAATAATAATTATATATATATATATATTTCAATGGATTGAAGGAATTTTATTTTTATGTTCTGTGATTTGGATATCAGAACATCTCTGTCTATTATGTAAATTTTTACTCTTCACTTGTCCTTGCATTCATATAACAAGTATAATACTGTGACAAACTGAAAGTTCAGGTATGTGGTGAAACTATCTGGCTGGTTGGGGAACACAATAATTTCCAGCTGGGGCACAAATGACTAAAGTTGGCAGGATGTTTGCTTTTTGTCTGTCTCCTGGGAGAATGTGATGTTGAGGATTATATAATACATTTGCCTTGTTAATGTGTCCTGAAACCATATACGAGTGCTTCTCGTATATTGTTTCTATATACAGCTTGTGTTTTATAGCTTGTGTTACATTTAAACAAAATCTGTGATAATAAAAAATATCAACGTACAAATAATTGTTCAATTGCATTAGAATTACCACACAGCACAGTGTTGTATAGGAAACTTTATAACTGGCAATTTCAATTATGTGTGTGTGTGTGTGTGTGTGTGTGTGTGTGTGTGTGTGTGTGTGTGTGTGTGTTGGGGGGGTCAGTATATATAGTAAAGTTAAAATTACATGCATTTAACTTAGATATACTCTATCTATCTATCTATCTATCTATCTATCTATCTATCTATCTATCTATCTATCTATCTATCTATCTATCTATCTATCTATCTATCTATCTATTTTTTTTTTATTATTATTATTATTTTTATTATTATTATTATTATTATTATTGTTCATTGCCTGTGTGGTACCAACAGAAAAATTTTGGCATTGTCTTAAAGCAGCTTTACACAGATAAAGGGGTTCTAAGGTTGTATAAAAAAATTTGTAAGTTTATTGCCTATAAGTTTGTTCCTTATAATTGGTTATCCCTGATGAACAAGCAACTGTGGAAAGGAAAAAACTTGGTAAGATGAAATGAGGAAGAAACCTTGAGAGGAACCACACTCTCCTCATCTGGGTGGCACCCATAGTCCATTCATTGCAGTCCTATTGTTGAGGTGTGTAGTAATAGGTGCGTAAATGCAGAACTGTTTATGGAACCTGTGGTCCTAAGCCATTGTAGCAGACTGAATTAGAGAATTACAGTCTGACTCAATCCTTAAAGTTCTTGAATTGCTCAGCGGCTTTATGGATCTTTAGACTGTGGATGTGGAATCCTCCCCAGCTGCACAGAGCAGTCTCCAATTGATAAGGACTCCATCCAGAGGTAGGATGCTAGGATGAACCAAACAGATCTAAAGAGAAAAAAAGGACAGGAACACTGGTCACTGGAACTGGAAATGGAATGGAAGAAGCCGAAAGAAGAAGAAGATATCCTAACCACGTCTGACTGTTATTAGTTTGGCCTTCACATAATTGCAGTTTTTTGCAGTAGTTTTTACTGATTCAAGCAGCAGAAGGAGATAGTGTTATATTACTGAACTCTTCTCAAATTGAACAAAATCCAATTTCCAGGAGGAAAAATATACATACATACATACATACATACATACATACATACATACATACATACATACATATTTATTTATTATGAATGTACTTACATTGCATTAAGAATTGAATAACTCCTGTAGTTACACTTTACATCCAGTGAGCAGAAAACATTTCACATGTAAAAAAACATCAGACCTTGTCTGCAAAGTTGAACAAACAAATGATTCAATCCCAAAACAGTGCTCCAGAGGAAGAAAATATTACAATGTTTAAAAATATCTTGCTATCAACACAAAGTAATAAATAGTGTGTTAATAAGATTTATTTATTGTGTTAAATATATATTTTTCTGTGGATCATTATTGGTCTTTGTATTTATAAAGCATGTATCCATACTGTATGTTCAACCTTTATTACAAAAGAAATTGTAATACTGTGTAAAAAGTAAATAAAAAAAAATAATGCAATCATTTGCAAATATTATAAACACATATTTAATTCACAATAAAAACAATCTTTTAAACTGAGGAAAGTAGCAATTTAAGAAAAAAGATATTAGATCATTTTGAATTTAATGGCAGTAAAAAATATCTCAAAAAAGTTGAAACGACAAACAAATTACAAAAAATTCTGGTGAAATCTCTATGCAGGGGACAAGGTAAAAAATCAATACTGGATGCTTGTGATCTTCAGGCCTTTAGGTAGCACTGAATTGAAAACAGGCATAATTCTACAATAAAAATCACTGAATGAGCTCAGAAAAAAACGTCATATTCAAATGCAGTTTAAAGCTCTGTCATGCAAAGAAGAAGCTATATGTGAATGTGGTCCACCATATTATCTGGGCAAAAGCTCATTTAAATGGACTAAGGCAATGTAGGGAAACTGTTCTGTGGTCAGACAAAATTGCAATTCACAGACAATGATTTCTGCAGGTGTTTCTGATCCCAGGTAGTGATTTCCTTTACAGAATCATGCCTGGTTTTAATGCGGTACTTTCAGGATCTTGATTTTTGCAGTTTGGTAAATAGCTGCCCATCTTTACTTGTGAGAGACTTTGCCTCTCTGGGATATACGCAATCCCTCTTTTTATACGCAATCATGTTACTGACTGGTTGCCAATTAACTTCATTATTTTATTAACCTAAATGCCTTTATTGTTTTAGTAAAACCTTTTCAGCCTTTTGTTGTCTTGTCCCAACCGTATGAGATGTTTTGCAGCTATCAAATTCAAAATCACCCTATTATTTTCTTAAAATGGTACATTTGATATGTTTTCTGTTATATCATGAATAAAAGATGGGTTTGTGAGATTTGGAAAAGAGTGCATTCTGGGGTTTTTTTGTTGTTTTTTTTACTTTTTACACAGTGTGCTAACTTTTTTGGAATTAGGGTTGTATAATCGAAATGAAATTAGATTCATGTGTAGTGTAGATAAAATCAGGCTAATTTTGTTTATGCACTAATTGTTGCATCCTTACAGAAGACTATTACAATAGTCCAACCTAAATGTTGTAAAAGAACTAATTTTTCTGCATAATGTATCGACATCATATTTCTTTTACTAGCATAATTTACTAGCATCATAACTAAGAAGAAAGAAGGCTATCCAAGTAATATTATTACCATAAGATTTGATTGAAAGACTAGAGTCAATAATCACACAAAGGATCCTTAGGATCCACTTAAGCGATTAATAACTAAGGCTGTAAATCGATTAAAATATTTAATCACAATTAATCACATGATTGTCACGAGTTTACTTGTGATTAATCGACACTTATTTGCACATTTTTATCTGTTCTAAATGTACCTTAAATTAATACTTTTCAATTGTATAATACTCTACAATATGGCATGGCCAAATGTGGAGGCTTTATGTAAATATATACATAAACATAGAAAAACCACAGGTTTCCATTACTTCTCTTTCTTTGCATTGTGTCGTTGTTTAAACCGACAAGTCTTACATCACTATTTACATTTTCAGATGATGGGGCAGCTCATAAAAATACTCCTGTAAATGTTTTAAAGAATTATGTTATGGTGTTTAAAATTATGTTAGTCATCAGGACACCAAACAGAACTTTTGCTATGTTTTAACAAAGACGGTTTTAATTGGTGGATGTATGTGTCATTTTAATGCTTGATTTGAGACTTGGCGCATCAGTAAAACAAATGTACAGTGATTAAAAATTATTTTTCTGAGTAAAGAAACAATGTCATGAATAAATGTGTTGCGTTGAAGGTGTTATTAGTTATTAGTCAAGTAAGGAGAATATTATAACCAATGTTGTCAAAAACTTTGCTAAGGTGAAGAAACACACAGCCCTGATCATAGGTCAGTAGCAGGTCATTTACCTGCAGGTCATAACCAGTGTTGTCTTTGTGGTAGGATGAGGCCTAAACCCTAGTCCTAACCCTAACCCTGAATGTTATTCTTATTTAGGTGAGCATAACAACCTACAACTTTTTCTAGGAGCTAGCAGAGGCCTGTAGTCAGCTAATAGGGGGCGAGGTCAGATTTTTTTAATTAGGGGTTTGGTTTGGTTTGGTTGAGGTTAAGGTTTAGAAGAAAATTTATTATTTTTCTATTGCTTCTAGAGATATCTGTTTGAAGAAACATATAATTAAGTGATTTAGTACACAGGTTATTCATTTTGATAATAAAATCAGTGAAAACTATTTTTGTTATCTACATGTTTTTTTTTTATTAAATGTCCAATTTAAAAGTAATAGTCTGTTTTTTTTTTGCATTTTTTTAAATTTGTTTTTATTGACAATTGTTATTGTGGAGCTCCTACTCCTACAGAATTGAAAAAGAAAACAAAATATTTTAGTAGGTTAGAAAGATATGCTGATTTATCAGCTCTAATAGCTTTTCTATAACCAAGGAAGGAGAAAAGGATTTGTAGCGATTGGCCAGGCAGAGTTAGAGCAATACAGGATGGAAATAGAAATGTGTTGTCTAGTGAGGAGAGTGTGTTAAAAAAATGGAGGGAGTATTTTGAGCAGCTGATGAATGAGGAAAATGAAAGAGAGAAGGTTGGATTGTGTGGAGAAAGTGAAGCAGGAAGTGGATAGGATTATTAAGGAGGAAGGATGAAAAGTGGAAAGTCGGTTGGACCAGATGACATCCATGTAGAAGCATGGAGATGTTTAGGAAAAATGACAGTGGAGTTTTTAATAAGATTATTTAACAAGATTCTGAAAGGTGGGAGGATGCCTGAGTAATGGAGAAGGAGTGTGCTGGTACCTATCTTCAAGAATAAGAAAAATGTGCAGACCTGCAGTAACTACAGGGGAATAAAGTTGATCAGTCACACCATGAAGTTATGGGAAAGAGTAGTGGAAGCCAGGCTGAGGGAAGAGGTGACCATCTGTGAGCAACAGTATGGTTTCATGCTGAGGAATAGCACCACAGATGCATTATTTGCTTTGAGAATGTTGATGGAGAAGTATAGAGATGGTCAGAAGAAGTTGCATTGTGTGGTCGTGGATTTAGAGAAAGCGTATGACAGAGTGCAGGCTGCGGGAAGAGTTGTGGAAATTGTATGAGGAAGTCAGGTGTGTCAGAGAAGTATGTGAGGGTAGTGCAGGACGTGTGAGGACAGTGTGACAGCAGTGAAGTGTGCAGTATGAAGGACAGACTGGTTCAAGGTGGAGGTTGGACTGCAACAAGGATCAAATCAAATCCAATTTTATTTGTCACATACACATACATACAGAGTACGACATGCAGTGAAATGCTTTATACGACCGTCCGGCATGAGGGAATAGGATGGGGAGAAAAAAATAAATCAAGACATAAAAACAATGCAGATAAATAAAGGGTATAAACTATATAATATATAGAAAGATATAGAAAAAGTGTATATAAAGGATGCTTATAACAGTAAACATTTACAACAGTAAAAATTTAAGGTGGTTGATGTGATTGTCCTTAAAGTGACTGTGTGCGGTATGGTGTGGTATATAGTGCATTGTGCTGTGCAAGTCCAGAGTTAAAGTGACAGTCCAAAGATTAAAGTGATTCAAATGTCGTAGTGCGAAAAGTAAAAATTTTGAAGATGGAAAGGGGTGGACCAGTTTTAGATCCTAGGTGTTTCCTGGTTCAAACTCTGAATGGCCTGCGGGAAGAAGCTGAAAGAAGGTTGAAAACACATTTGTTTAGTCAAGCCTTTGATCAGTAGATTTTTTCTTAGGCAAAGGCGCAGATCTGGAGGGAACATGGATATAGAGTGTTTGGTGAACTGGGATATTTGAATGCTGTTGTCCCCTCACAATTACACGTTTACTCAGGTTCGTTGATGGTGGTGTGGTGGGTCGTCTCTTATGTCAGAGATCCTTCATGTCTGTGTTACCTTCTGGTTCTCCCTTGTAGTTATGCTGCCATAGCGAGTCTTGCCGGAGTCCAAACTGCACAGTGATATTAACTTTCATACAACAATAAGGACACTTAATAATCCATATCCTTCTCTTCCTCTCTCTCTCTCTCTTAGTCGAGTTAAACATGCTCCTGAGGCTCCAGTGACCACTGTTCCTGCCCCTCTCCCCTTCGTGGATCTTCCCACTTCGTCCAGGCCTGCCTCTGGATAGTGTTCTCTTCGACTGGAGGCCACTCTGTGCAGCTTGGAACGGTTTCTCATTAATGCCTTGGGTGGTTCCATTAAATTTTGGAGTAAGAACGGGCGCTTTAAGGATGGATTGGACTGTAGTTAATGTCAACAGTCTCCTACACTGACTCAGGACTACATTTCGCTTCGATGATCATCACTGTACCCCGCCACATCGTGTATCTACTACAAATGGACATTCGGTGCAACCCAGATGAGGATGGGTTCCCTCTTGTGTCTGGTGGTTACAGAAAATAATTGAGAAGCACTGCTCTAATCTAATATAAAACATGTTTTAAAGTTTTTTTTTAATATTGTAATTTTCAAATTTACACCAATGCAAGTGTGATTTAAAAAAGAATAGCAACAAAAAAAAATTTGATGCAGCTCATTGGTCACTTACTATTAATCTGCGCTATAGTGAGCTATTTTTAGAAAAGGCCCACGGGCGACTCATGTAGTCCTTGCAGGAAACCTGGTGCCCGCAGGCACCACGTTGGTGACCCCTGGTTTAGAGACACTGGCATTGACTAAAAGACAAGGTTTTCGTTGGGACTGACAAGGATGGACATGATTAGAAATTAGTTTATTAGAGGAACAGCGCATGTAGGACGTTTTGGAGACAATGTAAGGGAGGCGAGATTGAGATGGTTTGGACATGTGCAGAGGAGGGACATGGGGTATATCAGTAGGAGAATGCTGAGGATGGAGCCACCAGGAAGGAGTAAAAGATGAAGGCCAAGGAGGCGGTTTATGGATGTGGTGTGGGAAGACATGCAGATAGTTGGGTTGAAAGAGGCAGATTTAGAGGGCAGGGTGGTATGGAGATGGATAATCTGCTGTTGGAGACTCCTAATGGGAGAAGCCGAAAGAAGAAGTAGAATAGCTTTTTTATAACTCAAGAGACTTTTTCTATGATAATTGAAATACAACCAATGTAGTTTTACACAAATTTTATTGAAATTTTCATGTGTTATATCATTGTGCTAGTCATGACCAGGAAGCTATAAAAAACACGTGGAGTGAAGCCGGCGCAGCTTCTGTTTATGATGCACTCTGTGTGTATATTTATTGAATTGTTTGTCTATTATTATGTCATGGAGCTGAAAGAACAGGGTTATGGAGTGATGCCATGAGTTGAAGAGACACTGGCAGACTATCTCTACACAGGAATCGCATAATATCTCAAGACCCAGAAGCCCCTTCGTAATACATCGGCGCTCGTGGAAAAGGCTTACGCCTCAGCCGGTCAGGCTTCTGCATTTCTGCACACCATGCTGATCGTATCAGGCTGTATCAGGCTGACCTGCTGCAGGAGCTGGATGTTGGAGGTGCCTCGGGCAGCCAGGTTCAAGAGCTCCAGCACATGCGGACCTGGCTCTCATGGCCACCCTAGTCTACACCGAGAGACACCTATCGCTCACCCTGTTAGACATGTTTAACATAGATAAGGCCGTACTGCTGTATGCTCCCCCTACTCCCATTGGCCTCTTCTGCAATTCCGTTTATGTCTAGATTTCAGGAGGGTAAAAAACAACCAGTGGCGTTCCAGCGGTACCGCCCACACCGCTCTTATGGGGCTGCTCGGCGGGCACAGCCCCAAGATCAACCCAGCACCTCCCAATTGGAGTCGCAGAAATGGAGCCTTGTGTCACGCACTTCCCCTGTCAGGGATCCTGCGCGGACTTTGGGTAGTTTCATGTATTTATTGTTCCTTCTCACAGGAAGTTCCTGAGGTTTGCTTTAGTAACCGAAGCTTTTCAGTATCGGGTTCTTCCATTTGGCCTTGCCCTCTCACCAGCACCTTCACGGAGTGTGTGGAGACTTGGCGGCTCCATCCTCATGTGGTGGAGCAGATTTGGGAGAGATTTGGCAAAGCTCACTGTCCCCTCTCTTTCTACCTTGTAGGCTGTACTCCTTTCCACCATCGCACTGCTTTCGGGAGATCTGAAGAGAGAGTTCACCAGGATCAAGTCTGCCTCCTCCTGGTGGCCTCAAGGTGGCCGGGCAGACCATTGTTTGTGGACCTGTTAGCCCCCTTCTCGAGCACCCGCCCTGCAGATTCTTTTGAGTATGGATCTTCTCTCTCGCCCAGGGTTGTGGAGGCTGTGGTTTCAGTCTCGAAACTGAGCTGGTAGAGACCATCCTCCACTCCAGAGCTCCCTCCACAAGGAGGTAAAATGCAGTAAGATCGTGACTGATCAATGTGTGGTGTGAGCACCATCATTTGGATCCAGTTCACTGCCCGGCTGGTTCAGTGCTTGAATTCCTCCAAGGACAGTTCGCCGAAAGTTTGGCTCCATCCATCTTGAAAGTTGACGTGTCTGCCATTTCGGCATATCATGCCTCTGTAGCAGGGCAATCTCTGGGCAGAGACCCTTATTAGTGCATTTTCTCAGTTGCTCATCTGCTACTGCCTTTCGAGGAGAGGCCTTCCTGCTAAAACGGGTTACATCCAAGATGGCGGCGCGGCAGTAGCTCGCAGCGGCCTCTCCATTCCTCCCAGTGCTAATGCTAAGGAGGCACTGAGTGAACTCTATGGCGCTATTAGCGACCTGCAGAATGCTCACCCCGACGGATTGTTTATTATCGCCGGAGATTTCAACCATGCGAATCTCAAGACTGTGCTTCCTAAACTCCATCAGCATGTATAACAAATGCACACACATAGAGACACTTACATACACCTCTGTATTACTGAGTGGCGGGCGGTCAGGGCCAGCAAAGCCTTCTCTGCTGGCCTAAACACTATCAGAAGCACTGACCTACATTTACAACCTAAATTCTAATATTTGTTTTATGAAATTTTATTAATTTATTCCCAACAGTTTATTCTCTTCATTTTGTAGCGTTTCTCTTGGCTGCACTGTTTCCAGTACGTGTATGTGGATGTTAGATTTTTTTTTATTTTATCAGATTTTAGCCTCTATATGCTGCCATGTCAATTTAATCTGCACAGGGCCTTCAAAGTCAGTACTGCTGGCTCGTTTACCATAGAGAATATTATGATTGGGTCTTTTTCTTTAACCAATCAGATTTCATATTCGCCTCACAGGACAGCTGGCTGGCCCAGAAGAGCGTCAGCATTTTTCCGTCCTCTGATTGGTTGGTCAGAGGGAAACTGTTACAGCCAAGTTCGACTGGCAAAACACGTCTGTAGCTCTGCACAAATTAATACATTGGAGTTAGACATTTTTTATGCCTACGTAAAAAGAGAAAAATTTATTTGGTCCTCAAACATACTTAAAAATACATTTTCAAAAAAAGCTAGACATCGTGAGGAGGTCGGCCAACCTCGAAGCTAGCTAGAAAGGGTCTGTTCGCCACTTCCAGACCAGTGAATATGAGCGGTACCACTGGATTACAGCCTCTGAGGAGCGGTGCAAACTATGAGTCTACATCTCTAATGAGTAAGTTGTATTTTATTTCAATGTTTATGTTTTTGTCATGTTATTAGACAAATATTGATTTTGAACTGCTCCAGATGATGTTGGTGCACAGTTGTGGTTGTAGTGTAGAGGTTTGGAGTCTTAACTGGGTTTCTTGCTTTAGTAAAATGGTATTTACCCTCAATATGTGAAATGTCTCTCTCTCTGTAATCCACGCGTTGTTATATTGCCTTTTTGTATTGTATTGATGGTTTCTATAATTGCGACATGATATTGGTGGTATTAAGAAGTGGATTAAGTTGGGTACGTCCCCACTGAAGGCCCAGGTACCAAATGCACGACCCGTCACTGATGTGTGTGTGTGTGTGTGTGTGTGTGTGTGTGTGTGTGTGTGTGTGTGTGTACATACAGTGCCCTCCACAATTATTGGCACCCCTGTTTAAGATGTGGTCGTGGACTTCTAAAAAATTCTCCTTTCTTTTAAAACAACATAGAACCCAAATGCAAAAAAAGAGAAAAATCCAACCTTTCATTTAAGTACATTACTTTGGTGGTAAAAAAAATCACACATTTAGAAAAAAAAAAAAAACTTGAAATCATGTGTGCCACAATTATTGGCACCCCTAACAATTCCTCTGAAAAATTTTATTTTATTTTTTTTATATATATTTTTCTGTAGTTGCTAAGGTTGGTCAGGGTATCTAGGGACTTTTAATTAGTAATTCATGATTTCCTGTTTCCCTGGGGTATAAATATGACGTGAAACAGAGGCCTAATTCTCTTACCCATTTGTCAACATGGCAAAGACAAGAGAACACACCATTCAAGTAAGGCAGATGTGTGTCGACCTTCATAAGTCAGGCAATGGCTACAAGAAAATAGCCACTCGCCTTAACTTGCCGGTATCTACAGTCAGAGGAATCATTAAGAAGTTTAAAACAACTGGAACAGTGACAAACAAGGCTGAAAGAGCTCCCAAGTTTATCTTGCCACAACGCACAGTGAGGAGGATGGTAAGAGAAGTAAAAAAATTTCCCAAGCTCACTGTCACAGAATTGCATCAAAGAGTGGCATCTTGGGGTCACAGAGTCTCCAAAACAACCATCAGACGCTCTCTACATGCCAACAAGCTGTTTGGGAGGCATGCAAGGAAAAAGCCTTTTCTCACTAACACTCACAAACGTAAACGTCTGGAGTTTGCTAAGCGGTACTGGGACTTCAACTGGGATCGTGTGCTTTGGTCAGATGAGACTAAGATTGAGCTTTTTGGCAACAAACACTCTAAGTGGGTCTGGCGAATGAGTATGCCGAAAAGCACCTCATGCCCACCGTGAAGTATGGTGGAGGATCTGTGATGCTGTGGGCCTGTTTCTCTTCCAAAGGCCCTGGGAACCTTGTTAGGGTGCATGGCATTATGAACGCTTTGAAGTACCAGGATATTTTAAATAAAAACCTGATGGCCTCTGCCAGAAAGCTGAAGATGGGTCGTCATTGGGTCTTTCAGCAGGATAATGATCCAAAACATGTGGCAAAATCTACACAAAAGTGGTTCAGCAGTCACAAACTCAAGGTCCTCCCATGGCCATCTCAGTCCCCAGACCTCAACCCAATCAAAACCTGTGGGGCGAGCTAAAGAAAAGAGTGCATAAGAGAGGACCCAGGACACTGGATGATCTAGAAAGAAGAATGGTCAAAAATCCCTTTCTCTGTGTTCTCCAATCTTGTGAAATGTTATAGGAGGAGATTAAGTGCTGTCTTGTTGGCAAAAGGAGGTTGTACAAAGTATTAACATCAGGGGTGCCAATAATTGTGGCACACATGATTTCAAGGTTTTTTTTTTTTCTAAATGTGTGATTTTTTTACCACCAAAGTAATGTACTTAAATGAAAGGTTGGATTTTTCTCTTTTTTGCATTTGGTTCTATGTTGTTTTAAAAAAAAGGAGAATTTTTAGAAGTCCATGACCACATCTTAAACAGGGGTGCCAATAATTGTGGAGGGCACTGTATATATATATATATATATATGTATATGTATAAAATACAATATGGCTGCACTCAAGTAAAAGAGTCTGACTGTTCAAAGACACACACTGAACAGAGCTGCATCTTCAAACAAGCACATATATATATATGTGTGTGTGTGTGTGTGTGTGTGTGTGTGTGTGTGTGTGTGTGTGTGTGTGTGTGCAGGGACTGACGTGCTGCAGCGCCATCTGTACGTGGAACCTACAGCGCGCAACGATAGAGCAGACCAGCTTCACTTACTATGTTGTGTCACTCAAACCGAGCCGGAGGCGAGGCTGCGCGCAGTGTGTGTGTGTGTGTGTGTGTGTGTGTGTGTGTGTGTGTGTGTGTGTGTGTGTGTGAGAGAGAGAGAGAGAGAGACAGAGAGAGAGAGAGAGAGAGATCACGCTGCGAGAGGTGGTGTGTGTGTGTGTGTGTGTGTGTGTGTGTGTGTGTGTGTGTGTGTGTGTGTGTGTCCAGAACCAGCCCAGACAGCCCAGGAATTTTTTTTGATCAGTCTTTTGAAACCCAGGCCGGAACCAGGAACAGTGACCTGCTCATTTACCAACATTTTCGGTTAATGCTGTTATTGTTTTCTACATCATTCATTTGTTCATTAAAACACCTAATATTCATCGGTAACGAGGACTAACCTGGTAATCCACGGACAAGTGAAATGACGAAGTGCGAATAGAGACGGAGTGATGTTTTCTGAATTTGTTCAGACTGATGAGGAATTAAAAGATCTACCTACGTAAAAGGTAAATGCCGCAAATGTAAATAATAATAATAATAATAATAATAATAATAATGCGCCATTATCCATTAATTACTTTTTCCACTAATTACTTTTTGCACAACACGGAAAAGTTTCAGTTTTTTCATTAATTACAAGTTTAGCATATGATTAATAATATGCATTTACGGGACAACATAGAGCAATTTACAAAAAGGTGAAGAATTGATACGACCTATTTTAACAGACATTTATTAATAGCACTTTAACAGTTAATGACAGTGTTAGTATAAGATATCTGTTATAGACAGTATACGTTATAAAGTATAATGTCAATTGACAATACAAAATAATGAGAAAATGCATTCTCAGTCTCACATTTTTGAAATTTTTAATCAAACTGTTATTTATTTTTCCCAAAATGTATTAACAGACAATATGGATAGATTCAGTGACTCAGTATGATGACACATGTTTGTTCAAATTTAACATATAAGTCGCTCCAGGCTTACTCATTGGGAATAAATAGACATAATTCACTCTTATATTTACATTTCTGTTCTTCTGCTTTGGGACAATGTCCATTGTGAATTGTATGTATATATATATATATATATATATATATATATATATATATATATATATATATATATATATGCACACACACACACACACACACACACACACACACACACACACACACACACACACACACATATATAGTAATATCCTATGTAATTAAAACAAATGTGTCAACATCTGCAAGGTTGTTGTGAAACTTTATTTTGCCTCAGCATTTCATACATATCACAGTTCACTCTCACTGGTTTGCTCAATGCAGATCAATTAAACCAACATTTGACACAGCACTGTAGGCAAGCTGCCACATTGCTGAAAAGATCAGACTAAAGTCCTACATGTCCAAAGTATCAAGTTACCCTAGAAGAAATACTCTTGCAAATGTTTCCTGTAGCTGCCACAACTATTTAATCATTCGGGACATGGTATTTCAATAGAGATTAATTATCATTATGGACTAAGATACCTCTGATCAAATCCATTTGAAATCCAGATACATTATTTATATAATACTGTCCAGAAGTAATATAATAATATGCATGGCTAATAAATAGTCCTAAGAACCACACTGAGAGTGAACATTTTACCCTAACTAGATGCTCATGAAGTTTGGTCAAATGGAGATTCTGTGCTTAATCATTCATTCTATTAAATATTAATCAATGTCAGTCTGGTTTTATAATACACAGTTATTATTAGAATTTGCTTTTATTACTGGCTTAAATTATTATTTCTTCTTTCTGCAGGTTTGACATGATGGTATGGACGCTTATATCATAAAAGAAAATAGCTCTTCTGATCAGCCTCATGATAAAAATGGAGTCATGGACATTACTCCCTGCGTCCCCTAACCTTTCTTTTCTTGAGCCTCTTCTATATGACAGCTTCTTCCCAGTCAATGAGTCTGACTTTAGCCCAGATAATTATCTTCAGAACATCACTCACCACGCCTTTGATCAGACAAGCTCTGTGGTTATCACTTTTGTGTACTTTGTGGTGTGTGCTGTTGGACTCTGTGGCAACGCATTGGTCATGTATGTGATCCTTCGATATGCTAAAATGAAGACTGTCACCAACATCTATATCCTTAATCTGGCTGTTGCAGATGTCCTGTGCATGTTAAGCTTGCCCTTTATTGCAATTCAGCTAGCATTGCTTCACTGGCCTTTTGGTGCTGTTATTTGTCGCATTGTCCTAACCATGGATTCACTAAACCAGTTCACCAGCATTTTCTTCCTTACCGTAATGAGTATTGACCGGTATCTTGCAGTAGTGCATCCAATCAAGTCCACCAAATGGCGCAAACCACGAGTGGCCAAAACAATCAGCCTTGCCATGTGGGGGGTGTCACTGCTGGTTAATATGCCCATTATGATCTTTAGTGGCCTGAACACTAATAAAAATGAGGCACGGACATGTACTATGCTATGGCCAGAACCTCAAAACACCTACTACACTGCTTTCATCTTCTATACATTTTTCTTGGGCTTCTTTCTGCCACTTATTGTTATTTGCCTTTGCTACCTGCTCATTGTGATCAAGGTGAAGTCCTCAGGTGTAAAGGTTTGCTCCAGCAAGCGAAAACGCTCTGAGCGCAAAGTGACACGCATGGTATCCATTGTTGTGGTTGTGTTTGTGCTCTGTTGGCTGCCGTTCTACATGTTTAATGTAGCATCTGTAACTGGCACTCTCATTCCTACACCAGTGCTGAAGAGTACCTTTGATTTTGTAGTGGTATTGGGATATGCCAACAGTTGTGCCAACCCCATTCTGTATGCATTCTTGTCAGATAATTTTAAAAAGAGCTTCCAGAACGTTCTTTGCCTCAAACGGGTGGCTGGCTTGGATGAAATTGAACGTAGTGACAGCCGGCAAGACAGGACACGGATGGTCAATGACATCATCACAGAGACTCAAAATGCTGCTTTGCTTAATGGCGAACTACAGACAAGCATCTAAAAATTGGTGAAATCTGGATTTATAAAAAATGTATCAGGTCAGCTACATTAGATAGTTGGGATTTCTATAAAGGTCACTTTACTTCAGTAACAGAGATTTCACACTACCTGCTTAAGAGCACATTTGGGAGACACAATAAAATGCACATGAAAGGTTTTGATCTATTTTATGTTTAACATCCATTTACATATTGACCAGATTTCACACTGGATGGTATTCAGTTAGATGAAGACTACTACCACTTTTTGAGGAAACCTGACTGTTCCAGCAAAAAAAAGATATCAATGATATCAATGAAGATACTTTGGGAATGCCACTCAAACATTGTACAATGCCACATTTGTTTGTTTTGTGTTCTATGTGCAACAGCAATAACCTTTACTGTTTTTCATATCGATTGCATAAAATGTGCTACTGTCTTTGTATGTAATCAGAAGTTAAACAGAATTTAATTTCCACAATGTTGACTTGCATAAATGCGTCAGTTATAACATAATTGTAAAAGACACAGTTGACAGGCAGAAGTGTAAATGGAAGAATAATTTTGTTGCTGCATACCATCATTGAACAAAAATTTAAATGGAATCTGAATTACCATCCAGGTCTGAGAATTACAAATATAATATTAATAATGTTGAATAAACCCTAAAATGAAATAGATAATATATTACTTATCTTAGCTAATTATAGAAAAAAAAGACACCAGCAAATTATAGCACTCATTGAAATGTAAAGACTGCAATTGCAAAAGATCTTTGGGTGAAATATTATTTCCGCACATTGTTTCATTTGTATATTATATGGGAATCCATGTTATCCCATAGTTGTGATTTTCAGTTATATTTCTTTGCTTTTAAATACCTCTAAATCCATATTTTCTACAAAACTTGATGATATTCCAAAACTTAGATGAAATATTATTATGATGAATGAATAGACCACATCTAAACAGCAATTGTAAATGCTTTAATTTCCTGTATAGACAATGATACTTACTAATCCATCAAATGACATACACCATTAAAGTAAATTAACAATAATTCATAGACATGTCTGTAAAATAATGTGCAGGTATATAAACTCATATTACACAAGCATTGAATTATGTATGTGATTGTGTAAAAATGTTAATCTTGTTTATCTGTGAATAGTACATACAATAAAAATTAAAAAGAATTGACATTTGATTATATAACATTAATAATATAAGCTCATGTGAAACGAAACAGAGCTTCTATTAACTACTTCTATCCCTCCATAAACTAAGGAACACTGAATGTGTTTGAATTATACTAAAGGTGTCCAGGCCACAGGCTAATTAGGCTATAATAATATAAACTGTTGCCTATGCTATAGCCCTGTATAAGTAACTCATGACTGTGTATAGTTAACCTGTTTGCCTTCCCTAGGATTCATACACCATGCACAATATGAATTTGCACACTATAGGCCAAACGTATGCAGACATTTCAGCAACCATGTGTACTTGTACATACCATTTTAGACCCACATCTACTTTTATTATAATATGATAGGTAAAAAGTTAGATGACATGGAGCTAAGTTTGTTAAGTTGCAGGAAGGGGAAAAATTACTTGCAACTAGATGACTGTAAATTTCATGTTTATACCAGTGGGTCTCAAAATGTGGGGCGCGGCCCTCTAGTGGGGAATAAATACATGACAGGTGGGGACAATGAATACAGGATTTCTTCCAAGATCATCTAAACTTAAAAACTTTAAGAAAGAAAATGGTCTACTCCTTAGGTAAGTTAATTTATTTTAAATGTTAAACTTCATCTGTTTTATATGTAATACAATGATCATTATTTAGATATATTACCCAATGCATAACATTGATGCATGACATTTTCAGAAGATTGTACGTAATACTGTAGGTCATATTATATTCAAAATATGAGTTGTTACTATGTTAGATTTTTTACTTTAACTCTAACATTTTATTACAGAAAAGACAAAGTTTATCTAGTATCTCAGATAACGTACCAACTGAACCCTACCCTCGTAGGTAGACGTCCAAATAATATTTTAGCTTCAGAAGCAAAAAAATTTAATGTGAAAATACCCTAACATTGCAGAATAATTTCATTACTCTTTCAAATAGTCTGGAGTCAAGATCAAATAGTCAGAGTGCCCCGACTGTTGGAAAATATATAGATTAAAATATTGTTTTGATAAACATAAAACAAGGTTTCAGTCGGGTGATGAAGGATATTTCATGTGACTTGGGTTTTTGCTGCAGTAAATGTGATTCTACCTGACCCCTTCAAACTTTTCAAGTGGTACAAAACAGTCTTTGATTTAAAGAAAGAAGTGTTTAACTTTCAGACATAAAATTCTGCAGAGTAAAAGTTGATTCTATTAATGCATAACCATTGCGTCTGTCTGTATGAAAATCTTTAGAAGGATGTTTCTTCCCAAAACACTCTATTAGCTATTCTGCTGCTTGACAGTTATGTCAACATTTAGAAATCTTTCATATCACTGTCCTCGCAATAGCTGTAATACATTTCCACCACACAAAACCTACCCATTGAACATGAAGGTGAAGCTAGGTTCGCTAACTACTTTGTAGACAGTTATTGCAAAATTGGACTGATGTGTAAGGCTTATAAGTTTCTTGGGTGTTTTTATCACTGTTGTGAAAAGAGTTTTTCTCTCACTGACCCTGTCAGGGAGCCACCAGCCATGCCTCCCTCCTTTACTCAACACTCACTCAGCCTCTCCCTCCTACTAATCACCTACACCTGTCCACCATTTACTGTCCCCTTTATAAGATCAGGACAGACCCTGCATCCTCTGAGCATTTCTAAAGTCACCTTTGGAGATGTTTGTCAAAAATCAATGGAAAAAAATACGAATTTGCAAGAGACCCACAATTTGCAAGTCACAACAATATAAAAGCACGAGTGGAGCTAAATGAAAAAACAGTGTGATGAACTTTTTAAAAGAGTTCTATTCTAAACATTTAAACTCTCAAGATGTATTTTATGGGGGTCAAACAAACATTTTTCACTATGTAGCTCAATCCGGTGAGAGAACAGATTATTTTGATTTTACCTCTCTTTACCCATATGTAAACAAGACAAAGAGGTACTCGATCAATCACCCTATAATCAGTGCACTTATAAAGTGCACTACTTGAACAAAAACAAAAAAGGTGACGTGACAGTCATATTTAAAAAAAAATTTTTTTTTTTATAAACATTTCATATACAGGAGCAAAGATGTTTTAACAACAATATGATTTTTTTCCCCCACTAAAAATAGCAAAGTTATTGCTAAAATATGACATTTTCATACTTAAGAAAAACTCACAAAAATATCCCTTTTTTCCAAAATTATTAGTTATTATGAAAAAATGTTTTTATATTCATTATTATTTCATAAAAACCCATAAAAAATTCCAATCCTCAAACAAAATTTATGACAAATCATTTTTTTACACTTATTTGCCTTTTTCTTTTTTAAAAATGTTGATAGTATACTTAAAATATGAATTTTCATACATGGAAACACAATATAATAATATTAAAATTAAATTAAAAAAAACGTTACAAAGTATAGTAAGGGAACAAAAAAAACAAAACAATGACAATTAATCATGCTTTAATTGTCTTTTTTAAATCCAAATTTTAGTTTTTCTTAAAATATGAATGTTCATTTTCAACATAATTTCATTAAAAAACATTTAAAAGTGCAATAAGTGAACGCAAAGATGACATGACAAATTGTTTTGAGAAAAAGATGCCTTTAAAATATAAAAATATAATCTTTTTTTTGAAAATGTAAATTTTCTTAATCATAAGCTTAGTTTCATCAAAAAATGTTAAAAAGTGCAATAAGTATGCAAAAAATATTTATTTTTTCATTAAATAAATGATATGAAAATGTAAATATTCATATTCAGAAGCATATTTTTAATGGAAAATCGTTAAAAGGTTCAGTAAGTGAACGAAAAACAAAACATTTAAATGATGAATCACGTTTTGACAAAATAAATTAGTTATTTCATAGAAATATGATTGTTAGTATGAAAATATGAACATTTCATAATGAAAAACTGTTCAAAAGTGCACTACATAAATGAAAAACAAAAAAGGTGACGAGAAATCAAATTTTTACACAAAAATATGATTTTCTTTCATAAATTTATTTTTTAATTAAAATTTTTCATATTCATGAGCATTATTTCATGAAAAACCATTAAAAGTCAAATTTGTAAAGATAAAACTGACGTTTTGACAACATGATATTTTCCTCACTAAAAATAGTAAAGAAATTGTTAAAATATGAATTTCCATACTCAGAATCAGAATTTTAATAAACCAACGTTAAAAAAACAGTAAGGAAACGAAAAAAAAAGTGATGTGATTAATTATATTTTGAAAAAAATAATTTTTTTTTCAAAATAGTTATTCTTAAAATATGAATTTTCAAATTCAGAAGTATAATTTTATAAAAACCGTTAAAAAGTGCATTGAGTGAATGATAAACGAAAAAGTGACATGAAAAATAAATTTGTTTGGACAAAAATGTGACTTTTCTATCAAAATATGAAAGATATTATAAAAACATAAATGTTCCTAATAATAAGCTTAGTTTCATGAAAAACTTTTTAAAAGTGCAATAAAAAGGTGACATGACAAATCATGTTTTGACAAATAAAATGCATTTTTTCATAAAAATATGATAATGATTGGTAAAATTAATTTTTTTCTTATCATAAGCTTAATAAAAAAAAAGATAAACATTATAAAGTGCAATACATAAATAAAAAACAAAAAAAAGTGAAATTACAAATTATGATCTGATAAAATGACCGGTTTTCTTTTTTATGTATTATATAATTTATATATATACAGTGTTGGGGGTAACGTGCGTTACGTAATAATATTACTTTTCTGGAGTAACGAGTAAAGTAGCGCGTTACTTTATAAATGTACACATTAAAATCTGAGTTACTTTTTTTAAAAAAGTAATGCGAGTTACTTTTCAGTTAAATTATTTTGCATAAAAAAATAAACACTGAATTAAAATGAACGTAGTCACGTAGAATCGCGCACTCATACATGCGAGCCGCGGGAACAGAAGCTGGTCAGAAGCAGAGATGGCAAACCAGAGCATTAAATTACTGTGATGGAAGTATTCTTATTATTTTAAAATAGTGGAGGAAAAGGAGAAAGGAATAATGGTTAAGTGTAGATTATGTGTTGGTGAAAAGCTCTTGTCAACTGCAAAATATACCACTTAAAAAAAAAAACATCTGCATGCAAAGCACAGCACTACAGATGTGTGTGTGTGTGTGTGTGTATAATGTTGAATATATGGAAATGGTAACAGAAATATAGAAACCTATTGCCGACTTTCCACCACTGCAGCTCTATTGACTGCTCAGAATAAAGGTTTTCCGTGGGAGACACATGTACGATGCCATCGCAGTGGAGAAAGAGAGCAAATTCACAGCTTGTTTGCTTTTTGTGGGAAGATAAACTGCCACGGTCACTGATAATAGCGTGAACTTTGTAAAAGCGTTCAGAATGTTTCAAGCTGATGATGAAGCAGAGAATGATGTAGACGAGGACGAGGTCATATGTACGGAATTGCACGATGTTTTACGAGATGACAGTGAAAGGTATGTTCTCCCTTCACATCACCGGTGTGCAGCCCACACAGTTAACCTTATATACACGAACGATAGTTACATTCCTGACGGCGAAGGCCGATTGCAAAGCAGTGTACAGAAGTGCGACTGGAAAGTGTTCAGCCTTGTGGTCAAAATTTAGTCGATCATCTTATTGTTCTCAGAAGTTATTAAACATTTTAAATGTTTAAGAAATGTCTTTTGCTCTAATATAACTTATTTCCTAATGGCAATTACCTATATTACACCTGTTACACCTGTAAGGCGTGAAAGAGATACAAGTAACGCAAAAGTAACGCAAAAGTAATATAACGCATTACTTTCCATAAAAAGTAACTAAGTAACGTAATTAGTTACTTTTTTGGGGAGTAACTCAATATTGTAATGCATTACTATTAAAAGTAACGTGGCCCAACACTGTGTATATGCCATACACTGCCATAGCGAGTCTTGCCGGAATCCAAACTGCACAGTGGCACTAACTTTCATACAACAATAAGGACACTTAATAATCCATATCCTTCTCTTCCTGTCACCCTCTTCTCTCTCTCTCTCTCTCTCTCTCTCTCTCTCTCTCTCTCTCTCTCTCTCTCTCTCTCTCTCTCTCGGTCGAGTCAAACATGGTCCTGAGGCTCCAGTGACCACTGTTCCTGCCCCTCTCCCCTCAGTGGATCTTCCCACTTTGTCCAGACCTGCCTCTGGATAGTGTTCTCTTCGACTGGAGGCCACTCTGTGCAGCTCGGGATGGTTTCTCATCAACACCTTGGGTGGTTCCATGAAATTCCGGAGTAAGAACGGGCGCTTTGAGGATGGATTGGACTGTAGTTAATGTCAACAGTCTGCTACACTGACTCAGGAATACAGTTCACTTCTGATCATCATCACTGTACCTCGCAACATTGTATATCTGCTTCAAATGGACATTCGGTGCAACCCAGATGAGGATGGGTTCCCTCTTGAGTCTGGTTCCTCTCAAGGTTTCTTCCTTATGCCATCTCAGGGAGCTTTTCCTTGCCACAGTTGCTCATCAGGGACAAACAAACTTACAAAGAACATATTTAATTTTAATCGCCACATTATCTGTGTAAAGCTGCTTTGAGACAATGTTCATTGTTAAAAGCGCTATACAAATAAAAATGAATTGAATTGAATTGTGTATATATATATATACAGGAGGAAACTAGAATCACAGTTCTAACATGGTGGCTCTAGGAGCCTGTGGCAGGGACTTAGAACAATCATGGACTATAGAACACCATCTTCTAGAATGCTTCTCTGGCAGACGAGCTAAACACCTTTTACGCTCGTTTTGAGGCTGCAGCTAACTACGCGTGCACGGCGAGAGAGCCGGAGACGTAAACACGTTCACCATCTCGGAACGTGAGGAGGGCATTCAAGTAAATGAATACCAGGAAGGCAGCAGGACCAGATGGCATCACAGGTTGAGTTCTGAAAGCCTGCGCTATTATTCAGATATTCAACCTCTCACTGGAACAATCTGTTGTCCCCTCATGTTTTAAACAGTCCACCATTGTTCCTGTCCCGAAGAAACCCCAGCCCGCCTGCCTTAACGACTATCGCCCTGTAGCCTTGACCTCAGTAGTGATGAAGTGCTTCGAGAGACTGGTCAGAGACTTCATCACTGCCTCACTACCGGACACACTGGACCCACTACAGTTTGCGTACCGTCAGAACTGTTCTACTGGTGACGCCATTGCTCATCTCCTTCACACTACAATGAGCCACACGGACTACAGAAATGGGAATTATACAAAGATGCTGTTTGTGGACTACAGTTCAGCATTTAACACAATAATTCCTTCCACACTCAGCTCTAAGTTGGAGGTCCTAGGACTCAGCCTGTTGCTGTGTCAATGGATCTCTAAGTTCCTGACAGACAGACCACAAGCCGTACGGGTGGGAAAACACACTTCATCCACCCTCACTCTCAGCACTGGAGCTCCCCAGGGTTGTGTTCTGAGCCCCCTGCTGTACTCACTGTACACGTATGACTGTGTGGCCACTTACAACTCCACCATCATCATCAAGTTTGCTGACGACACTGTTGTGGGGGGCCTGATCTCCAACAACAACGAGACGGCCTACCTACAGGAGGTTAAAAACCTGGAGAGATGGTGCCAGGAGAACAACCTTCTCCTAAACGTCAGCAAGACTAAGGAGTTGATCGTGGACTTCAGCACGAAGCAGGAGCGGTTATACAAACCACTAAACATCAGCGGGACCCCAGTGGAGAGAGTGGACAGTTTCTGGTACCTTGGTGTTCACATCACACAGGACCTGTCTTGGTCCTGTCACACCAACACCCTGGTGAAGAAAGCCCGGCAGCATCTGTACTATCTGAGACGCTTAAGGGACTTTAAACTATCCTCTCAGGTGCTAAAGACTTTCTACACCTGCACCATTGAGAGCGTTCTGACGAGTAGCATCACTTCCTGGTTAGGGAACAGCACCATGCAGGACAGGCGAGCCCTCCAGAGGGTGGTGGGTTCAGCTGAACGTACCATCCACAACGAGCTCCTTAACCTGCAGGACATTTACAGCACGCGGTGCCGGACCAGAGCCAGAAAGATTATGAAGGACCTCAGCCATCCCAATAATGGACTCTTTTCTCTGTTGCGGTCAGGGAAACGCTTTCGCTCCCTGAAAGCGAACACAGAGAGAATGAGGAGGAGCTTCTTTCCGCAGGCCATTCGGAGTTTAAACCAGGAGACACCCAAGATCTAAAAACTGTCCCACTCTCTCCATCATCACACTTCTCTGTACATATCTCACCTTTCGCACCACGACAATTTAAACTCTGGACTCGCACAGCACAGTGCACTTTATATTTTATACCACACCATACCGCACACGGACACTTTACACCACACCATTTCGCACACGGACACTTATGGACATTTTACACCACACCATACCACACACGGACACTTTATGGACAATGTAAACCACCTTAAATTGTCTATTGTTTACTGTTTTACTGTTTACTGCCATAAGAATTTTTTTGTATATACCGTATTTTTCGGACTATAAGCCGCTACTTTTTTCCTACGTTTTGAACCCCGCGGCTTAAACAATGAATCGGCTAATTTATAAATTTTTCCTTGGTTATTCCCGGTTTCACAAACTTCAAGCCAAAAAACTGAGCGACATAACATTAGACCAATGAAATTTTCGAACGGAAATGAAAAAACGCACCTCACCTGTGTTCTGAGCTGCACGGCATCAGGAGAAAAAACTTATTTTTTTAAACGCACAACGATGCCAAAAGACTCCCGAGAGAAATAGTTGTGAAAGGAAGGAGGAAGACAGTGAACAATGACTTACTTGGTCAACCACTGTTTAACAACAGCGTTAAGGGTTAGTCAAAGAAACGGCTTATAGACAGGCGCGGCTTATTTATGTTAAAAAAAAAAATATATGTAAAATTCAGTGGGTGCACTTTATAGTCCAGAAATTACGGTACATCCTTTTCTTTCATATATATATATATATATATATATATATATATATATATATATATATATATATATATATATATATATATATATATATATTTATTTATTTATATCTTTAAATATTCTTATATTTTATTTTATGTAGTTTTTATACAGTATTGTATATAGTTGTATGGCCTCCTGTAGGTAGGCGATCACAAATCACTCATGCCACTCTTCTCTACCCACTCCACCCAGCCTGCACTCTTTTCTTCACTTCTCTAACACATTATCCATTTCTTTGCAGTGTTGACCCCAGGTACCTGAACTCCTCCACCTTCATCACCTCTTCTCCCTGCAACCACACCACTCCACTTACCCCCCCCCCCCCCACACACATGTACTCTGTCTTACTCCTCCTGACTTTTATTCCACTTCTCTCCAGCGTGTACATTCAGCTCTCCAGGTTTTTCTCAACCTGCTCCCTACTCTCACCACAAATCACAATATAATCCGCAAATATTCATCACCACTGCAAACAAGAAAGGGCTCAGAACCGATCCTTGATGCAGTCCATCCTCCACTTTGAACTAGTCTGTCGTTCCTACTGCACACTTCACTGCTGTCACACTGTCCTCATACATGTCCTGCACCACCCTCACATACTTCCCTGACACACCTGACTTCATACAATACCACAATTCCTCTCTCGGCACCCTGTTGTACGCTTTCTCTAAATCCACAAACACACAATGCAACTCCTTCTGACCTTATCTATACATCTCATCAACATTCTCAAAGCAAATAATGCATCTGTGGTGTTCTTCCTCAGCATGAAACCATACTGTTGCTCACAGATGGTCACCTCTTCTCTCAGTCTGGCTTCCACTACTCTTTCCCATAACTTCATGGTGTGACTGATCAACGTTATTCCCCTGTAGTTACTGCAGGTCTGCACATCTCCCTTATTCTTAAAGATTGGTACAAGCACGCTCCTTCTCTATTCCTCAGGCATACTCTCACCTTCCAAAATCTTGTTGAACAACATGGTTAAAAACTCCACTGTAATCTCTCCTAAACATATCCATGCTTCTACCAGTATGTCATCTGGTCTAACTGACTTTCCACTCTTCATCCTCTTAATTGCTGCACTCACTTCCTCCTTACTAATCCTATCCACTTTTGCTTCACCATCTCCACACTATTCAACCTTCTCACTTTCTCTATTTCTGTCTCTCTCTCTCTCATTTTCTTTATTCATCAGCTGCTCAAAATACTCCCTCCATCTTCTCAGCACACTCTCCTCGCTAGGCAACACATTTCCATCTCCATCCTTTATTACTCTAACTTGCAGCTCATCCTTCCAGCGCTCTCCTTCTTTTTCTTCTTTAGTGTCCAACTTGTACTCCTGCCTACTTTTATCATCAGTCTGTTGAACCCAATTTAGTTTTGCCAAATTTTTTCTAGTTATGCTTTCCTGCACTTCCCCATTCCACCACCACGTCTCTGTCTTCTATTTCCAGATGTCACACCAAGTACCTTTCTAGCTGTCTCCATTGTCACTTCTGCAGTAGCCGCCCAATCATTCAGCACTTCCACACCACCACCGAGCCCCTGTCTGACCTCATCCCTGAATCTCACACTAGTCTTCCTCCTTCATTTTTTACCATCTTATTCTTCCTTCAGTTCTCACTCTCCTCTTCATCTTCACCTCCAAAACCTTCCTACAAATCACCATCCGATGCTCTCTAGCTACACTATTCCCTGCCAACACCTTACAGTCTTCAATGTTCCTGGCCTTACTCCCTGTCCTGAACAAAGCCAATGAATGGTGATGAAAATAAATAAGATGTTCTTTATAAATGTAAGTTTGTCCCTGATGAGCAAGCTTGCTCATCATTTTTATTTGTATAGCGCTTTTAACAATGAACATTGTCTCAAAGCAGCTTTAGACAGATAATGTGGTGATAAACATGAATAAGATGTTCTTTATATCTCGGTGGTGACTCTGATGTATTAATGTGTTACAGACGTGCTTTGCCAGTCGAACTTGGTGGTAACAGTTTCCCTCTGACCAACCAATTAGAGGACAGAAAAATGCTGACTCTATTCCGGGCCAGTTAGCTGGCCCTGTGGGGCGAATATGAAATCTGATTGTTTCTAGAAACAGAACTAATTCTTAAGTATACCATTGTAAAAACATTAGCAGTATTGACTTTGAAGGCCTTGGGAAGATTAGATTGACATGGCAGCACAGAGGCTGAAATCTGATTGGACAAAACATCTAACATTCACATACACGTACTGGAAGCAGTGCAGCCAAAAGAAACACTACGAAATCTTTAATTTTAATAGATTATTCTAAGCATTCCGTCTTTTCACTTAATCATTCATTATGGTCTTGGAGTTGTTCAGAGCCTTGTGCTCGGCTAACGATATTCATTATATTTATGAGCATAATTTCATGAAAAACTATTTAAAAGTTCAATTTTTAAATGATAAAATTGAAGTGACAAATCATGTTTTGACAATATATTTATTTCCCCAATAAAAATAGAAAAGCAATGGTTAAAATATGAATTTTCATACTCAGAAGCATAATTTCATATAAAAAAATTTCAAAAAAAAAAGTTCAAAAGTACAGTAAGGGAACAAAAAACAAAAAAAGGATGTAAATCATATTCTGAAAAAAATATGATTTCTTTACATAAAGTTATTTTTAAAATATGAATTTTCTAATTCAGAAACATAATTTCATAAAAACTGTTAAAAAGTGCAATGAGTGAATGAAAATGAAAGTGTGACATGAAAAATCTTTTTTTTGTTGGACAAAAATATGATTTTATTTTTATCAAAATATGAAAGATATTATAAAAATATAAATGTTCCGAATCATAAGCTTTCAGGATAAATCGTCAAGAAGTGCAGCAAAAAAGTTGACAACAAATCATGTTTTGACAAAAAATGTGCTTTTAAAAAAAATATATATATAGTAATATTAAAAATATTTTTTTCCTTATCATGAGATTATTAAGGATCATAAGATTAATTAAGTAAAAAGTGGTATACATAAACAAAAATCAAAAACGTTGAAATGACCATGCATTGACTGTTTTTTTCATAAAAATATGAATTTTTATTTCCCTAATATACATTTTTGAAGAACAGATAAAAAGTGCAATTAAATGAAAATGGTGAAAAATTTATACTTTTTAAATTAATATTAAAATTAAAACAATAAAATGCTTTTTTGCAACAACATAAAATAGCTTTTTTTCTTAAAATAATAGTTTTTATGAAATCAATTATCATGAAAAACTGTTAAACTGTGAAAAGTGCTTGAAAATGGTTTAGAAAGTCATCATTATTATTATCAAAAACATTAGTAGCTCATGTTTGGCAAAGCCGTGTAGGTGCAGTCATGAATGAGCTTCATATGGGCTGAAAATGCGATTCTGCAAGCCTCAGCCTCGTACAACAAAAGGAACGCCTTTTTTTCAAACCAAGCATGCACTTGGCCACAATGTTATTACATGTTTATAATGCGATGTGACATAAATAATGATTTCACAAAAAATGTCCCTTTTTTCCCAGAATGATTAGTTAATTTTGATAGTAAATAGTTAAAAATGTTTTCACATTCATCATTATTTCATAAAAACCTGTAAAAATTTCACTAAAACTAAACAAAAAAATTAAAGACAAATTGTCAGGGTGCGAGTGAAACAGGAGGCGGCCAGGCGGCGAGAAGACATCCCTTTCGCAGCCAGGCGGTGGTACGACGTCCCTTTCGCGGCCAGTCGGCGGAAGACGTCCCTTTCGCGGCCAGGAGGCGATTCAACGTCCCTTTCGCTGCCAGGAGGCAGTTCGACGTCACCCTCAGCGGGACACTGGAGCCGAGTCGAGCATTCTGAGGAGCGTTCTGAGTGAAGCTCTCGGGGAAACTCTGAAGCGGAGCGGGGCACTCCTGAAAACCCCGGGGCGGCGTGGCACGTCCACGGGAACCCCGGAACAGGGCGCGCTTGTGGAAACTCTGGGGTGGAGCGACATGCTCGTAGACGCTCGGAGACAGAGCGGCACGCACACGTGAACCCCGGAACAGGGCGGCTCTCTCGTGAAAACTCTGGAGTGGAGCGGAGTGCTCATGGAAACCCTGGGGCGGAGCGGAGCGCTCTTGGAAACCCTTGGGTCTGGGAGCAGAACTGAGCTCTCCTTGAAGCCCTGGAGCGAAGAGCAGCTCTCAGGGACACACTGAAACAGAGTGGTGCTCTTATGGACACACTGGAGCGGAGAGGAGCTCACCGGGACGCTCTGGGACCAACAGGAGCTCACCTGGAGGTCCTAGGGCAGAGCTGCGCTCACCTGGAGGCCCTGTGCTCCGTCGCCGACGGAGGAGTTTGGGGGCGAGACGTCGCCTTCGGGTGAGCTCAAAGGCGTGACGTCGCCATCGGATGAGCTCAGAGGCATGACGTCGCCATCGGAGGAGCTCAGAGGCATGACGTCGCCATTGGTGAAGCTCAGGGGCGAGACGTCGCCATCAGAGGAGCTTGGGGCTGTGGTGTCGCCCTCAGAAGGGTCAGGGGCCTGGTCAGAACCGTCGCGGAACCGGAGAAGGCCAGGGAGGACTTAAGGCGGAGCGACAACCCCGGTGGAGAGCCGGAACCAGACAATGCCCATCCTGAAGACATGGTTCGAAACCACGCCCTCAGCGGAGGTTCGAAACAGCACGCAGCTCAGCAATGGGGCGGAAGCACCGGCGAAGACTGGAGGCAGGGCCAAGACCTAAGGCAGGGAGAAGGCCAGAAACGGAGAAACAGCTCCAGCAGCAACCAGGGACGGAGAGACAGCTCCGGCGTAGGACAGGGACCCGCAGCGGAGTCCAGAGGCTGAACAACCTCCACGGCAGAGATCTGAGACCAAATGACGCCCTTGGCGGCAACCTAGGGCCAGATTGACGCCCACTAGGGAGGTCTGGAGTGGAGTGATGTCCTCACGGAGGACTGGAGCGTAACAATGTCCACCCTGGAGACCCGGAACGGAGCGACGCCTTCGGCGGAGACCTGGACCAAAGGGGTGCCAACCACAGAGGTCAGGAGTGGAGGAGCTCGGGGGCAAGACGTTGCAGACGGAGGAGCTCTGGGGCGAGATGTTGCCGACGGAGGAGCTCGGGGGCGAGACGTCACCTTCGGGTGAGCTCAAAGGCGTGACGTCACCATCGGATGAGCTCAGAGGCCCTCAGAAGAGTCAGGGACCGCGACATCACTGCCGGATGGCTCTGGAAGCGACCTAAAGCTGTCAGAGGAGCCGTGGGTGGCCATGCCACCGTCATAGGCAGTCAGAGGCAGTACGACCTCCTTCTTGCAGCCAGGCGGTGGTGCGACCTCCTTCTTGCGGCCAGGTGGCAGTTCGACGTCCCTCTCACTCTGAGGAGCCCTGGAGCGGAGTGAAGCTCTCGGGGAAACTCTGAAGCACGAATCCTACCTCCTTTTTTTTTTTTTTGTATATAATGATGAGCCCCAGGTGTGCGTACTTAAGCCTGGAGCTCCAGAAAAAGCGGAGTGACAACAAGCTCCAGGTGTGCGTGGTTAAGCCTGGAGCTCCAGGGAGAGCGGAGGCATGAAAGCCACAAAAAGGGGCTTGGCTGGTGGATCCCTGACACAAATCATCTTTTTTTTACCCTAATTTGCCTTTTTATTTTTTATTTTTTGAAGTATTGTTAAAATATAAATTTTCATATTTAGAAACACAATTTAATAATAATCAACCAATGTTATAAAGTTCAATAAGGGAAGAAAAAAAAAGGGACGATTAATCATGCTTTGATTGTCTTTTTTATTTATAATTTTAGTTTTACTTAAAATATGAATGTTCATTTCATGAACATAATTTCATTAAAAACCATTTAAAAGTGCACAAAAAAGTGAACAAATTTTGTTTTGACAAAAATATGCATTTTAATCAGAAATATATTTTTTATGAAAATGTAATTTTTCCTATTCATAAGCTTAGTTTTATCAAAAAACGTTAAAAAGTGTATAATAAGTATACAAAAAAAGTATGCAGATATTTATTTTTTTATTAAATAAATTATATGAAAATTGTCATATTCATATTTAGAAGTGAATATTCATATTTTTCCTGCATATTCTTTTTTTAAATGCAGTAAGTGAAAGAAAAATTAAATTGAATTATGAATCACATTTTCACAAAATGAGTTATTTCATAAATATTTTTCAAAATGGTTATTTAAAGGTGCATTGAGTGAACATTTGTTATTTTTTTTCTGGACAAAAATATGACCCATCAATATTTGAAAAATATTATAAAAATATACATGTTCCTATTCATAAGCTTAGATTCCCGAAAACTGTTAAAAAGTGCAATACAAAGGTGACATGAAAAATCATGTTTTGACAAAATCATGACAAATAATTTTCATGAAAAATATGATAATGAAAAAATATATTTTTTTTTAATTCAAAAGCATATTTTCATGAAAAACCTTTAAAAGGGTCAGTAAGTGAACAAAAAACAAAAAAATTGAAACGATGAATTATGTTAAATAATAACAAATAAATAAATTATTTCATAAAAAAATATGATTGTTCTTATGAGAATATGAATTTCATAATTAGCTTAATTTAATGAAAAACCATTAAAGTGCACGACGTGAAAGACAAACAAAAAAGGTCACATGAGAAAACATATTTTAACAAAAATATGATTTTTCTTTATTAAAAAAATATTTATTTTTAAAATTAAAATTTTTCATATTCATGAGCATTATTTCATAAAAAAAAAAAAAACTTCAAAAGTCCAATTTTTAAACAATAAAACTGACATGACAAACGTAAGGGAACAATATAATTTATTCCCCACTAAAAATAGGAGAGTTATTGTAAAAATATAAATTTTAATACTTCTTTTGTATTCTCCCATTAGGGGTCGCCACAGCAGATCATCAGTCTCCATAGCCCCCTGTCCTCTACATCTGCCTCTTTTAATCCAACTACTTGCATGTCCTCCCTCACCACTTCCATAAACCTCTTCCTTGGCCTTCTTCTTTTCCTCCTTCCTGGTGGCTCCATCCTCAGCATTCTTCTACCGACATACCCCATGTCCCTCCTCTGCACATGTCCAAACCATCTCAATCTCACCTCCCTCACCTTGTCTCCAAAACCTTCTACATGCGCTGTCCCTGTAATAAACTCATTTCTAATCCTGTCCATCGTCGTCACTCCCAACGAAAACCTCAACATCTTCAGCTCTGCTACCCCCAGCTCTACCTCCTGCCTTTTACTCAATGCCACTGTCTCTAAACCATACAACATCGCAGGTCTCACCACAGTCCTATAAACTTTCCCTTTCACTCTTGCAGAAACCCTTCTATCACAAAACACTCCTGTCACTCTTCTCCACCCACTTTACCCACTCTTTTCTTCACTTCTCTAACACACACTCCATTACTTTGCACCAAGGTACCTGAACTCCTTCACCTTCTCCACCTCTTCTCCCTGTAACCACACCAATCCACTGCCCTCCGTCTCATTCACACACATGTACTCTGTCTTACTCCTACTGACTTTCATTCCCCTTTTCTCAACCAAGCTTTTCTTAACCTGCTCCCTAGTCTCACCACAAATCACAAGATCATTCAGATTTTCTGCACTTCCACATTTCTCCACCATGTCTAATTGTCTTCCTTTCTATTTCCAGATGTCACACCAAGTACCTTTGTAGCTGTCTCCATTGTCACTTCTGCAGTAGTTGCCCAATCATCCAGCACCTCTTTACCACCACTGAGCCCTTGTCTGACCTCTTCCCTGAATCTCACACTACAGTCTTCCTCCTTCAGTTTCCACCATCTTATTCTTCCTTCAGTTCTCACTCTCCTGGACTTCCGGTTTAGGCATGGCGTGAGTAGGCACACGTGAGTGTAGCTCCCGACTCCTTTTGGTTTTTTTGTCGTTGTTTTTGCCAAATAAGTTCGCTGAAACGGGTTTTCTCCCTGTTAACACCGTAAGCAACCAAGAGCTATCAAAAATATGACGAGCAGAAAGCAACTTCGGAATAAAATTGGCGACAAAGACGACGAGGCCTCGAGCATGGCGACGCCCGCGGAAGGCACACCAACCTTACCACCTGATCTTGAGAGACTTCGGACGGCACTCCTCTCTGACACTGCGCAGATTGTTCATTCCCTTCTAAAAACGGAGCTGACCGATGCACTATCACCCGTGAATGCGACCCTGGAGCAAGTTAAGTCCTATTACGAAGCGCACGATCAACGTCTTCGTGAGGTGGAAGAAGGCTTGAACGTCTACAGCGACAGGATGGTGAATGTTGAGAATTCGATGGATGCATTACGAAAGGAGAATACATTGCTGAAAGAAAAGCTGGATGATCTTGAAAATCGATCCCGGAGATCAAACCTGAGAGTGGTGGGTATCCCGGAAAGTTTGGAAGGCTCAGACCCGGTTAAATTTATGACTGAGTTTTTCACGGAAGTACTGGGGAGGGATTTTTTCCCCAGCCCTCCCGTCCTCTCCAGAGCCCACCGGGTCGGACCTGTCCCTACCAGCAATACACAGGCCAAAAACCCCAAACCCAGAGTTTTCCTGGTCCTTTTTCATTTTTTTCCAGGACAAGCAACGCATCCTCAGATTCGGTAGGCAGCAGCGGGGGGTGCTTTTCCGGGGTCACAAGGTGTTTTTTCACGAAGATTTCAGCGTTGAGCTTGGGAGAAACGAGCGGCGTTTAATGATGTGAAATCTCGACTGTACGGGAAAGGGGTCAGATTTGGTCTTTTGTATCCTGCCAGACTTCGGGTATTGTATGAAGGGAAGGTATGCTACTTTAACACGCCAGAAGAAGCCAACGAGTTTTATCGTTCCCACTGGGATGAAGGCTAACGTGCTGGCTCTATATCGACACGTAAAACCCGATGCTGCACAAGACTTATGACTGCGACAACACACGCTGTTTAGCTACTAGCTGATTAAAAATGTGAAACGACGACATGACTTGGTTACGATATCTGTTCTACATGGGAGCTACACCTACGATACACATTTTTTACCGTTGCTAATCCGCGTTTCTCGGAAGCTTCTGTAATTTTTTTTTTTTTCTGCGATCAGTCCCTGTTGGGGTCTTAGATCTAGGCTTTATAATGTTCTCTCTTTGTTCGAATAAGGGGTGGGAGTGGGAGGGGTTGGCAGCAATGTTTGCGTATGGTTGTTATGGCACTTTTAATTATAGTTCTGTTGTTTACATTTTACAGTTGCTACATGTTTTGTGACCCTTGCATGTGTCTAATTTTTATTTTTATTTTTACTACATGTGTAATGAAGACCGAGGTCAGCCAGTGAGGCTAATGACATGGAATGTCAAGGGATTAAATGGTCCTGTTAGGAGAGCTAAAATTTTCTCCCATCTTAAATCTTTCAAACCAGATATACTGTTCCTACAAGAAACTCATCTAAGGCTGGATGATCATATTAGAATTCGTAAAGTATGGGTGAGCCAAATGTTCCACTCCAAATTTAATAGTAGATCACGAGGGGTAGCAATTTTAATTAATAAGAGAGTCCAGTTCTCATCTTCCGAGGCTATCTGTGACCCCAATAGTCGTTACATTATTGTGACCGGATTTCTTTTTCAAGTCCCAGTGATTTTAGTTCATGTCTACGCGCCCAACTGGGATGATGTTCACTTTGCTAATACTCTCCTTTCGCTAATTCCCAAGCTTAATACACATCATTTATTATTTGCAGGTGATTTGAACTGTGCTATCGACCCTCAGCTTGACAGATCTAACATCAACAGTAACACTTCAGAGATGGCAAAGACCTTTTCTTTGTTTATGAAACAGACTGGTTGCGTAGATCCTTGGAGATTTTTAAACCCTCTGGGCAAACAATTCTCTTTTTATTCCCATGTCCATCACTCCTTCTCCAGATTAGATTATTTTTTTATAGATAATTTGCTTATGTCCATGGTCAGGAAGGTTGAATACTCCGCTATAGTCGTATCTGACCATGCGCCAGTTCTGTTAGACCTGTATTTCCCTCTGAATATTAGAGAACGGCCACTTTGGGCATTTAACCCTCTACTTTTATCTAATAATAAATTCTGTGACTTTATTTCAGTTAACATAGATAACTTTTTGGAACTTAACAAAACAGACACAGTGTCCTATTCAGTACTCTGGGAGACTTTGAAAGCGTACTTGAGAGGCCAGATAATATCTTACGCATCCTATGTTAACAGGGAGCATAAAAAGGAACTTCAGATACTGTCTCAGTCCATAGTTGATTTAGACAGAGAATACTCCGAGTCACCAACAGCTGAACTACGTAAGAAAAGAGCTGACTTGCAAACAAAGTTTAATTTTCTATCCACTACTCATGCAGAACATTTAATAATGAAGACACGTGGTTTCTACTACGAATACGGGGACAAATCTAGCCGTCTTTTGGCCCACCAGTTAAAACGACAAGCTGCTTCACGGATTATTTCTCAGATTAAAGACTCTAATCAAATCCGAAGGAAATAAACAACATCTTCAAAACTTTTTATTCCTCACTGTATACTTCAGAATTTCCGGCAGACCCCGGGGATATGGATAATTTCCTAAATGATTTGGATACCCCTTCACTGCAAACGGATCAGTTAGTAAGGTTAGAACATGACCTTGAACTCGAAGAGATTAATGTGGCTATAATGGCCATGAAAAGTGGCAAATCTCCTGGTCTTGATGGCTATCCGATTGACTTTTTCAAGAAATTTAAGACAAAGCTTGCGCCCATCCTCCTCGAAGTGTTTAAAGAATCTGTGGGAGCAGGTTCTCTACCCCCAACTTTCTCGCAGGCATCGATTTCACTTCTTCTCAAAAAAGATAAAGATGCTACCCAATGTGGATCATATCGCCCTGTATCACTTTTAAATACAGACACTAAAATTCGATCTAAAATACTAGCACTCCGTTTAGAGCACGTTCTTTCTTCAATAATTTCAGATGACCAAACGGGATTCATTAAAAACAGACAATCTTTTTTTAATATTCGTAGATTATCCAACATAATGTATATGCCAGTCCCTTCTCCGCATCCAGAGGTAGTTATCTCCTTAGATGCGGAGAAGGCTTATGATCGAATCGAATGGCCATATCTGTTTGCAGTCCTAAAAAAATTTGGCTTTGGCGATACCTTTATTTCTTGGATCAAGCTACTATACCATTCTCCTTTAGCATCCATTCGGACTAACTATACTCGATCAGATTTCTTTCCACTGACACGGGGAACGCGACAGGGATGCCCCTTATCCCCACTTCTGTTTGCCATTGCGATTGAGCCTCTTTCAATAGCTTTGAAAAACACTACATTGTTTCATGGAATCATAAGGGGGGGCATCGAACACCGTGTCTCCTTATATGCCGACGATCTCTTGCTTTATGTTAGTGACCCGGTATCCAGCAGCCCCTTAATTATCTCTTTGCTAAATCGGTTTGGTGCCTTTTCGGGATACAAATTAAATTTTTAAAAAAGCAAATGTTTTCCCATTAATAATTCGGCTCTGCAAATTCAACGAGAACTATTACCTTTTCGTTTTTCTCCCAACGGGTTTAGATAACTTGGGATCAACATGACACGTTCTTTCTCGCTCCTGTTTGAAGCTAATTTTAAAGTTCAATTAAAAGAAATGAGAACTGACCTGAACAGGTGGAACAGTCTTCCCCTTACTCTAGCGGGTAGGATACATTCTGTGAAAATGACTATTCTTCCTAAATTCTTATACCTGCTCCAAATGTTACCTGTTTTTCTACCAAAGTCCTTTTTCAGCTCAATTGATCAATATATATCTTCTTTTATTTGGGAAAATAAGATTCCTAGGGTAAATAAACATACTCTTCAGCGGCCCTGTGATGCAGGTGGCTTGGGCCTCCCAAGCTTTATTCATTATTACTGGGCATCAAATATTCAAAAGATATTATTTTGGCTTCATCGCCCAGATACAAGTTGGTGTCTAGTTGAGGCACAAACATGTCATCTTTCTTCTCTCCCTGCTTTGGTATATTCCGCTTTACCTATGAAAACCTCCCAATTTACAACTAACCCCACAGTGCTGTCAACTCTTAAAATTTTTACTCAGTTTCGGAATCACTACAAATTTCAAACAGCATCAATTTTAGGCCCTATATACAAAAATCATTTATTTCCACCTTCTATGCTGGACTCATCTTTTAGATACTGGGAAACATCGGGTTTGAAATGTATTAAAGATCTGTATGCTGAGGGCCTATTCAGCAGTTTTGAGAATCTCAGAAGATTGTATAATCTTCCACATAATCATTTTTTCAGATCCCTTCAAATTCGTAGTTTTATTAAAAACAAATTCCCACCCTTTCCAGATCTTGCCCCCTCCTCTCCTTTGGATAATCTTACCTCTCGTTTTACTAATAAAGGGTTGATTTCTATTTTATACTCCCAGCTTTTGTCCCTTCAAACACACAATTTGGATAAGATCAAATCCAGATGGGAGGCCGATCTAGCTATAGAACTATCTGAGGATTTCTGGGGAAAGGCACTTAAAACTATTCACTCATCCTCTTCTTCGGTGAGACTACGACTTATACAATTTAAAGTGCTGCATAGGGTTCATTTGACTAAGGCGCGGCTGGCCAGAATATTCCCTGGTCTAGACGCTTCCTGTGATAGATGCTCCCTTTCCCCAGCCAACCTGTTACACATGTTCTGGTCCTGTCCTTCACTGGAGAACTATTGGTCATTGATTTTCAGAGCCATTAATGAGGCCCTTACGGTGACGCTGGAGCCCTGCCCGTTAATAGCCATATTTGGTACTCCTAGTAACGATATAAACACTACCCTAACTACACCCCAAAAGAACATTATTGCTTATATCTCCTTATTAGCCCGTAGAAGAATTTTGCTGAGCTGGAAATCTCCTCTTCCTCCATCGGTGTCATCCTGGCTGGAGGATGTAATGTTCTTTTTGAAATTAGAAAAGATTAAATTCACACTCAGGGGATCTGCAGAGGGATTCTATATCAAATGGGATCCCATTTTGTCATACTTTAAAAGTTTGAAAGAATTACCTGATTAGTGGGTTTGTCCTCTATTATTATTATTGTTGTTATTATTATTATTATTATTTTATTTTTTTTATTGTTTGCTTACCTATTTTCTCTACCCACTAGTTTACCTACGCTGTACATATACATTATCCCAATGACAGACCGGTCTTCATCTCCTTTACATAATGGAAGCCATGTTTCCATGCTGCCGAGGGGGTGGGGGGGGGGGGGTATTTTATTTTATGGGTGTTAGTGTATAGATGTACTGAAGGATGTTAAAAGTAATAAAAAGAATTCAAACAGTTCTCACTCTCCTCTTCATCTTCACGTCCAAAAAAAAAATCCTACAAACCACCATCTGATGCTCTCTAGTTTCACTGTCCCCTGCCAACACCTTCAGGTTGCCTCTCCACCATGTTCACCACTGCCATTTCCTTCCTTTAACAAAATCTACCACCAACTGCCCTTCCACATTCCTCTCTTTAAAGCCATACCTACCCATCACCTCCTCATCACCTCTGTTCCCTTAACCTACATGCCAGATTAAGTCTGCCCCAATCACCAATCTTTCATTTCTAGGTACACCTTCTACCACTTCATCTAACTCACTCCAGAATTGTTCCTTCTCCTCCATCTCACAACCCACTTGTGGAGCATAGGCACTGATGACATTTATCATTACTCCTTCAACTTCCAGCTTCATGTTCATCACCCTATCAGAAAGATAAGGCCCGCTACTGAGATATATAGATAGATATAAATAGATAGATATAGATATACAATTTTTATATACTGTATAGTTGAAAATATTAATTTGTATGTTTAGAAGCATAATTTCATTAAAAAAAAAACAATATGGTTCCCCATATTGTTTTTTTTTAATGAAATTATGCTGATTTGACATGACAAATCATGTTTTGACAAACAATATGCCTTTTTCTTTAATAAAAATATAATATTTTTTTATTAAAAAGTGCAATAAGTGAACTAAAAGGTGACAAATGTTTTGGCAGAAAATGTCTTTTTTAAATACAAAAATGGTAGTAATATAAAAAAAAAAAAAAAATTCCTTATCAAAGCTTAAAAAAATAATGAAAAAAATAAATTAAATAAAAGTAAAATGAAAAATCATGTTCTGATAAAATGTGAAAAATTTTCATATAAACATGATTGTTATGAAAATATGAATTTTTATATTTATAAGCATCAAGAAAAACTGCTAAAAAGTGCAAAAATTGAAGAAAAGCTGACATCACAAATCATGTTTTGACAAAAAGCCTTTTTGCTTATAAAATTATGATTGTATTTTGAAAAGGTATTTTTTATAATGATAAGTGTCATAATAAAAAAAAAAACATTAAAAAGTGCAATACTGTCAGGCCGACAAACACAGGCGGAAACCGAAGTGCTTTTCAAGAGTTAAATGAAGTAGAACAGCAAAGAGCAGATAAAGGTAATACTCAGGGAAGTAATCGGAGTTGTAATCGGGGATACAGGATTTGGGTGCCATACCGGGAAAGTCACTAGCAACTTGGAAGTCTTTTAGAAAGGTTTGCATAGTAGATCCGTAGAGTGCCAGGGTTTCCCCTTTCCCGGTACGGCACCCAAATCCCGTATACGAGATGAGTCCTGGGACGAGTCCTGGGTGTTCTGCCAGCATAATCTGTGAGAACGGACACGGATTGAAAGTAGAGGGGCCTTAAGTAGGCCCTGGGCTGATGAGTGCCAGGTGCTTAGTACTTAGAATGACGGAGACTCACTCCGTGCGGGCGGGGTGTTGAGAAGAGGTGAGGCTGGTGGATTCCTGACAAATACATAAACAAAAAATGAAAGAAAAAAAAGGTGAATAACAAATCATATTGTAATAAAATGACTTTTTTTTATATTTTGAAAATATAAATTTTAATATTCATAATCATAATTTCATGAGTTTCAAGTTCTATCCTTAAATAAAAAAATGACATAAATCTTTTTTACACTAATTTGCCTTTTCCTTTTTAAAAAATTATGAAAGTTTTTGTTAAAATATGAATTTTTATACTTAGAAACAATACAATAATAAAAAAAACGTTATAAAGTACAGTAAAGGAAACAAAAAACAAAGTGACTTTTTTTGTCAGTTTTTGTTTTTTCATAAAAATTTTAGTTATTCTGAAAATTTTAATTTTCTTTTTCAGAAACATAATTTGATTGAACACCATTAAATAGTGAATAAGTGAACAAAAAGGTGACATGAGAAATCATGTTTTGACAAAAAAATGCCTTCTTTTATAAAAATATAATTATGAAAATATGAATTTTCAAATTCAGTAGTATAAAATTTCATGAAAATCTTTAAAAAGTGCAGAGTGAGCAAAAAATTACAAAGTGACATGTAAAATAAATGTATTTTTACAAAAATATGACTTCCCCATCAAAATGATTGTTATTATGAAAATATGAATTTGAATATATATAAAGATTATTTCATGAAGAAACATTAATAAGTGCACTAAGTCAACGAAAAAGTGACATGACAAATCATGTTTTGACAAAAATATGCCTTTTTTCATAAAAATATAGGTTTATGAAAATATTAATTTTCATATTCATCAGCATGATTAAAAAATTTTCATATTCATCAGCATGATTTATTGTTAGTTATATTTAAAATATAAATGTTTTATTTCATGTACATAATAAAACAAAAGACATTTAAACGGGCAATTCCTGAATGAAAATGTGACAAATCATGTTTTCACAAGAAATATTTGTTATTTCATAAAAAGAATGATAATGAAAATATAAATATTCATATTCAGTAGTATATTTTCACGAAGACCGTTAAAATCTTTAATGAGTGAACAAAAAACAAAAATGTGACAAAACATTTTTTTAACAAAATCATGACTTTTTTCACATAACGTGATATGATTTTTTTTTTATTCAAATGCAGTTTCATGCAAAACCGTTAAAAAGTGCAGTTAGTGAACGATAAACAAAAAGAATTGAAATGATGAATCATGCTTTTACAAAATATGTTATTTCATAAAAATACATATAATAAAAATACATATAATAAAAATGTTATTATGAAAATATATTTTTTTTGCATCATAAGCTTAAATTAAAGAAAAAACTTAGTGCACTACGTAAACATAAAACCAAAAAAGATGACAAATCATATAACAAAAATATGTTTTTTTTCCCCCTGGAAATATGAGTTATTGATAAAATATGAATTTTTATACACAGAAGCATAACATCATAAAATCATAATTTTTTATTATCATTTTTGATATTCATTAGAATAATTTCCTGAAAATGCATTCTAAGGTCTAAGTTTTGACAATAATAGGATTTCTTCACACTAAAAATAGGAAAGTTATTGTAAAAAAAAAAAAAATTATACACAGAAGCATACTTTAATAAAAAAATATTTATTTTGAAAATAATTTTATATTCATCAGCATCATTTTATGAAAAATCGTTTAAAAGTCCAATTTTTGTATGAAAAAATTGACATGACAAATCATGTTTTGATGAAAATATGATTTTTTCCCCACTAAAAATAGGAAACCAATGGTTAAAATAAGAATTTCCCAACTTAGAAGCATAACTTCATTAAAAAGAAGAAGTAAAAAAGTACAGTAAGGGAATGAAAAACTACAAAGTGATGTACTTAATAATATTTTGAAGAAAAATGAAAAAGTGACGTATTTATAAGAGAAAGGGCATGTATGTCAAAACAAGGTATATCATGAAACCTTTTTCATTCATTGGTTGCAATTTTAACGATTCTTATTGAAATGATGCTTATGAATACGAAAATGTATATTTTCACAATAACTTAGTATTTTCATGCTTTTAATTGAATTTTTGCACTTTTTATCAGTTCTTCATGAACTTCAATCATTCTAATGAATATAAGAATTTATATTTTAGCAATTAATTTAATATTTTTATTTAAAAAATGGTATTTTTTGCTCAAACCATGGTTTTTCATGTAAGTTTTGCACTTACAATACGTAAGTAACAATACGCACTTTTTTACTGTTTTCTATTAAATGATGCTTATTCATTTTAACTATCACATTTTTTATGAAAAAGTCGTCTTTTTTGTCAAAACATGATTTGCATGGTCACTTTTTAGTTTTTGATTAACTAATGGACTTTTGGAGCATTGATTGATTTATTGCACTTGTAATGGTTTTTAATTAAATGATGCTAATGAATATGAAGTCATATTTTTCACAATCGATTTTAAAAAGTTGATTTGTCATATGACATTTCTTTGTTAAATTATTTCACTTTTTAAACAGTTTTTCATTAAATTATTCCTTTGTATATTTTTGTATATTTTAAATCATATTTTACCAATTTATTTGATATTCATATAAAAAAAGTCATATTTTTGCCAAACATGGTTATTATGAAACCTTTTTTATTCACTTATAGCACTTTTTTTCACAGTTTCCATGAAAATATGCTTCTGTATATTAAAATATTTTTCACTAATTATTTGCATATTTATGTAAAATGTAATAAGTTTACCAAACCATGGTTTGTCATGTTAAGTGTTAAATGTTTTTTTTATTTACGTATTGCACTTTTTAATGATTTTTTAATTGATTAAGCTTATGAATATGAATATTTTTTACAATAACAATTTTTTTTAAAACATCATATTTTGTCATGTCACCTTTTTGTGCACTTACTGCCCTTTTTTATAGTTTTTTAATGAAATTATTTTAATGTATATGAAAACTCATATTTTGATTATAATTCATATTTTTTATGATTAAAGGTTTTTATGAAATTATATTTTTATGAATAATATATAATTGCGATATAAATAATGAGATATAATTATTATAATAATATATAATTATGAAATTATATTTTTATAAAAATTATGATTATGAATATGACAACCATGTGACAATGTGTTTGTCATCACATTTTGGATTGATTTTTTGCACTTTTAACAGTTTTTAGTTAAATGTTGCTTATGAATATGAAAATTCATATATTTACAATAACTAATTTTTATTAAACGGTTAATAGTTTCTTTAATGAAATTATGGTTATGAATATGAAACGTAATATTTTAATAAAAACCTTTTTTTATATAAAAGAAAGTCATATTTTGTTTAAACCATTGGTTGCTATGACGTTTTGGCCTTTTAACGGTTTTTAGTTAAATTTTAGTTCAATTGGTGAACGAAAAAGTTTTCATTACAAACTATGTTTTGACATAAATATGACTTTTCTCATATAAATATGAAATTAATTTGTAAAATATGAATTTTTCATATTTAAAGGAATAATTTCATGAAAAAATGCAAAAAAAGTGCAGAAATTCAATGAAAACGTGATATGACAATTCAAGTTCCTACAAGTTATTGTGAAAATATGACATCAAATGCATAAGCATCATTTAACTAAAAACCGTTGAAAGTCCAAAACGTCATGGCAACCAATGGTTTAAACAAAATATGACTTTCTTTTATATAAAAAAAGGTTTTTATTAAAATATTACGTTTCATATTCATATTCATAACCATAATTTCATTAAAGAAACTATTAACATCCAGCATAAAAACGTGCCAAATCGAACATGCGGATCACGAATACGGATGATCCGCTGTGGCGACCCCTAATGGGAGAAGCCGAAAGAAAGATTTTTATTAAATAATGGTCATTTTCGCTCAACCCATGGGTTATCATGTTTTTCGCTTACATATTGCACTTTTAAAGGTTTTTCATTAAAAGATGCTTATGAATATGAAAATTCATATTTTTACAATAACAGTCATATTTTTAATGAAAAAGTCAAAACTTGATTTGTATGGTCACTATTTTGTTTTTAATTTACTTATAGCACTTTTTTAAAGGTTTTTCCAAGATCATATGATTTATATTTTCTCATTTACTCATATTATTATGAGATTATGAATTAATATTATTCGGTTAATGTATTTTTTTAATGAAATTATGATTATGAATAGGAAATGTTATATTGTCATAAAACAATACATATTTCATTAAAAAAAGTGATTATTTTCCAATTATTGTTTGTCATATCACAATTTGCGTTAAATTTCTGCACTTTCAACGCTTTGTTTTTAAATGATGCTTATGAATATGAAGACATTTTTCACAATAGATTTTAAACACTTGATTTGTCATAATATTTCATGTAAGTTTTTCATATTTCAAGTCTATTACATATTGCACTTTTTAATGGTTTTTCCTTAAATCATGCTTATAAATATGAACATTTATATTTTCACAATAATTATCACCTTTTTAATGAACAAGCCATATTTTTTATCAGAATATGATTTGTATATTAATGTAATCAGAAAAATTTATTTGCTAATGAATACAAAAAAATATTTTTTTTGTCTAAGCATAAAGCATCCTGTCTGTTTATATTTGTTATCGCATACCTCATCATCATTTTTTGTTGCAATATCTAATGCAAAATATATTTTTTGCAATAACTAAAATATTTATATAAACAATGTCAGATTTCAGTCAGAAAATTATTTGCTGTAAAAACCTGTTCATGCTGTTGTTATACTTTTAATTAGTTATGACTTTTAAACCTATTTTCATTCACGTATTGCAGTTTTCAACAGTTTTTATGAAATGATTATGAATATGAAAATTAATATGTTTGAAATAACTATAATATTAATATGAAAAATGTCATATTTTGATCAAAAAAATGTTTTGTTTTATCATTTTTCTTCATAAACGTAAAATTCTTATGGGAAAATCCATGCAGTTTGTGCAAATACGCTTGGGTTAAAAAAACGCTTTCTCTCCGTCCTAGAAGACTGAGACTTGCAGAATCGCATTTTGAGGGGGGTTAGAAGCTCATTCTTGATAGCACAAAGAAGGCTTTGATAAATATGTGCTTTATTCTTTTGATCACTTATGATTTTCTAACCCATTTTCATTCACTTTATGTAGTTTTCAACAGTTTTTATGCATCACGTTTTGCACTTTTGAATTTTTGCACTTTCAACGGTTTTTAGTTAAATGATGCTTATGAGTATGAAAAGTAATATTTTCACACTGACTTGTAAAAACTTCATTTGTCATATCACGTTTTTCAGTAAAATTCTTTGGATAAATATGAAAATATAAATTTTACAAATTAATAATAAATAAATAAATAAATAAATAAATAAATATTTTTTTAATGTAAGTTTTTTGCATGTATATTGCACTTTTTAACGGTTTTTCATTAAATGATGCTTATAAATATGAAAATTCATATTTTCACAATATTACATTTTCAATGAAAATGTCATTTATGTCAAAATATGATTTGTATGGCCACTTTTTTTATTTTTGCTTCTCAATGGTATTTTCTAAAGGTTTTCGTTGAACATATGCTTCTGAATATGAAAATCCATATTTTCATAATTACTATCATATGTTGTCATATCACCTTTTGCGTTGAATTTTTAAATGATGCTATAAAATATAAAAAAAAGTCATATTTTTCTATTAATAAATTTTAAAAACTTGATTTGTCTTTAAAATATTCCATTATGTATAAAAAAAATTCATATTTGACCAATTTTTTTCATATTAATATGAAAAAAGTCATATTTTTGCCAAACATGGTTATCATGAAACTTTCGTTCACTTATTGCACTTTTTTCAACGGTTTTCCATATACAATATTTAATTGCATATTGATGTAAAATGTCATAATTATGTCAAACTATGGTTTGTCGTAAAAATTTTGTTTATGTATTGCACTTTCAATTGCCCTTAATAAAATTATTCTATAAAAATTCATATTTTCACAATAACTCATGTTTTGAAAATGTTAACGATTTCTTTATGAAATTATGGTTATGAATATGAAATGTAATATTTTAATAAAAACATTTTTTTTAAATATAGGAAAGTCAGATTTGTTTCAAACCATTGATTGTCATAACAGTTTTTGCAATGAACATTTGCACTTTTAGATTTATATCATGCCCAAACAAAACTTAATTCTTGGAGAGATTTTCCATACAAACTACGAATTCGTGGTGCCTTTTCTGATATCAGGGAAGAATCACACAGCACACAGAATGGAGCAATGTTTTTCTTTATTTATTGCATGCAGCAGCCTGCAAAGAAAGCCTGACCTAAAGCTGGTTCCTGTTTGGATAAGGAGACAACTAGCCGGAAATGTGTAAGCCCAGAAAAAGACTACCTGTATACCTTACGTACTAACATTATAAATATTCTATAGACACTAAACAGAGAAAGAAATGTGTGTTAAATTTGTAACCAGTGTAGATTTATTCATTGCTAAAAACTCAAAGCACTTTTGTACGTCGATCTGGATAAGGGCGTCTGCAACATGCTGCAAATGTAAATGTAAATGTAAATTAGAACCATCTTATCACTAACAATGTCCACTTTAAATCATTTATGATTTAGCATCACACTCCAATAAAATAGGATGTTCATTCATGGGAACAGGATCGATGATATAACCTGCAATTCGGAGTGTAATTACAACTACGCATATATTGTTATAGAATTTAGACCTAGAGCCGGTCTAGGGTGTGTTGGCGTTTCTGTGGGCAGAGGAAGTTAGTGAGTGTTAGTGAGACATCAGCACTAAAAGAATTACATTTTTTAACACAGGGCAGAAACGTAGTCGTCCACAATCACTTCCAGGTTACCTAAGGAAGAAATGCCAGGGCGTCCCATTAGAATTTTAAAAGGTGACAGTTTAGTAGTCTAAGATGGGATCATTCTCATTTCTGTGAGTACTGCTGGGAGAACAACAGTCCAATTTCGGCCTGTTTCAATGCAGGCTTTAAAAACACGTTCCCTAATGGTTCTATTTGTTCTCTCTACCACTCCAGCTGACTGTGGGTGATAGGGAATATTAAAATAGGAATCAATTGCTAAGCTTTTAGCCAAAAGTGTTACTTTAGAAGCAAAAGTTGTGCCGTTATCACTTTCAATCACACTAGGAATACCAAACCTAGAGATGATCTCTTTTGTTAATATTTTTACAACTGTTATAGCGTTCTCTGTCACGCATGCAAATGCTTCTGACTGAATCTGTCAACTATAACCAACAGGTATCTCAAATTTCCTACAGGTGGCAAATGTGTGAAAGCTATCTGCAGGTGTTGGAATGGTTGCTCAGGTAAAGTAAGCACATCATGTCGTACAAGTCAATTTATGATAGTTTTGGCACAAGTCAAACATGAATCTAACACTAGCTTGGTTGTTTTAGCTACGTCAGCAAGACAGTATAATGAGTTTATAGCCTGTATGACTGTATTAGCTATGCTAATGTGTAACATCCCATTGTAATGCTGCACCAACACTATTAAAGCTAGTTTAGGAAAAGCAATTTTTCCATCTACATGTCTAATGATACCAGCAGAATCTAATTTCCATAGTTTTGAAGCCCAATACTTTATGTCCTCGTCAGTAGGCTGACTCTGAAGTATTTTTTAAGTCAATATCTGGTATATTGGAGATATGTGTCATTATTGGAATCTCAGGATTTGTATGTACTGTGTCCAAATCTACTGGTTGTTTTGCTGCTTCCTTCGCTACTTTATTCGCTAACGTGTTTCCCCGAATTTCCTCTGAATCAACTGCGGCATGTGCTTTAACCTTAACTATGGCCACTTTGGCAGGGAGTTGAACAGCATTTAGGGATTAAATCGCCTATGAGATTAAAATGTGCTATGGGCTTTCCATTAGATGTTTTAAAGCATCTTTGCTTCCATGTTTCAGCAAAATCATGCACAACACCATAAGCATTCTTAGAATCAGTGTATATATTAGCTACTTTACCTTCAGACAACTGATATGCTCTTGTAAGTGCCACCAACTTTGTAGCTTGTGCAGATGAGTATGGTAATGGTTTATCTTAAACTATTTAATCAGGTAATCTTACAACCACATATCCACATAAATACACATCAGAGGGTTTGAACACGATCCATCTACATATAGGCAATCCCCCTCTTCCAGGGCCGTATCTAAAAGATCGGGCTTACAAGAGGTCTCTTGTTCAATGTGTTTAAGGTAATAGTGTGCGTCGTCAAAACCATCTAAGCCAATAAAGTCTAGCAGATCAAGCAGCGCTACTACAGCTGAATGCGGCTGAGAAGAAGGTTTAATGGTTACGTTTTCTGTCGCCAAGAGCATGATTTCATAACCAGATCTACGTTGTGCTGTCATATCTTGTGTGTTGAGGTTATGTAAAATAGCTGTTACCTGATTTGAGGTGTAGAGTATCAAAGGTTGTGACAGCACCATTTTCTCAGCATTCCAGACCATCAGAGCCGCAGCAGCCACTGCACGCAAGCATGAGGGCAACCCTTGTGCTATGTTGTCTAAAGATTTGGAAAGATCCGGGCTAGAATCCCCGCAGCCGTACCACCACGTTTGTGCAAATAAAGGTGAAAAGGCTTAGTATAATTCTGAAGAACTAGAGCTGGATCAGACTGAATAGCCTTCGTGGATTTCTTAGTGAAATTATGGTTATGAGTATAAAATTTAATATTTTTTAATATTTATTTAATAAAAAAAAATCTGATTTCTTTCAAACCATTGTTTGTCATCACTTTTTGCAATGAGTATTTTCACTTTCAATGGTTTTTAGTTAATAATGCTTCTGAATATGAAAAGTCTTCACAATTTCACAATAACTTGTAAAAGGTTCACATGTAGTTTACGTATTAATTTCATATTTATAAGGAAAAGTTATTGTTATGTCAATGGTATGGTATATCATGAAACCTTTTTCATTCATTGATTGCACTTTTAACAATTCTTCTAGTGAAATGATGCTTTTGACTATGAAAATTCATATTTTCACAATAACTTGTAAAAACTTGGTCATTTCACGTTTATCATTGAATTTTTGCAGGATAGTTGATATAAACTGCAAATGAAAAGATAATAACAAAACAAAAAACACAGATTTCATTTCATTCCGTCCCTACATGAATATAAATTCTCAAAAAGTCTGTTTAAGTAACCTGATTAACATTAAATTAAATAGGACTGAACGCACAGCCAGCACCTCTGATCTAAAGATAGGATTGTTGAATATTAGATCTCTCACGTCAAAAGCGCTGACTATAAACGAAATTATTACCGACCAGGAATTTAAAATAATGTGTTTGACAGAAACGTGGATTAAACCGAATGAATATGTAGCATTAAATGAGGCGAGTCCTCCTGGGTATAGTTATATACACCAACCCCGTCTAAATGGCAGAGGAGGTGGAGTAGCAGCTATTTATAATAATAATCTAAGCGTCACACAAAAGACTAAATACAAATGTAAAACATTTGAAATTCTTTACACCAACATAAAATATTCAGTGTCCGAAAGCAGGTCAAGTCAGTTAATTCCACTAATTATTATTTATAGACCCTCAGGGCCCTACTCTGATTTTCTGATAGAATTTGCAGATTTCATTACAAATTTAGCTACTTCTTTAGACAAAGCATTAATTGTTGGTGACTTTAATATTTATTTTGATAATCAGGAAGACTCCTTAAGAGCAGCAGTTGTGTCCATTCTAGATTCAGTTGGAATTAATCAGAATGTTATTGGACCCACTCATAGTGGTGGACACACTCTCGATTTGTTGTTAACATTTAGATTAAAATAGACATAATTCCACAGTCTGAAGCTATTTCAGACCAATATCTTATCTCTTTTAAAATTTGCCTCAGTCATTACATTTCTACCTCACCACGCTACCGTGTTAAGCGTACTTTCACGTCAGTTACAGCAGTGCGTTTTATCAATACTCTTCCAGAAATTACGATATTAGATAGATCTCCGTCAGACCCTGCAGAGCTCGACTGGGCCACTGAATACCTAGAATCAACGTTACGTTATACTCTAGATGATGTAGCTCCCCTTAAGACCAAAATGGTCAGGGAGAAAAAATTAGCACAGTGGTATACTGATCATACGCGCACCTTAAAACAGACCACTCGAAAATTAGAACGTAAATGGCGTCAAACAAAATTAAAAGTATTTCAAATAGCATGGAAGGAGAGCCTCTTAAATTATAGAAAATCTCTTAGTGCTGCTGATCAGCATATTTCTCCACCCTCATAGAAAATAACAAGCATAATCCTAGATTTTTATTCAGCACGGTAGCAAAATTAACAGGAAATAAAAGCACTGCACTCACATGCACACCACCAATTGGTAGTAATGATTTCATGAACTTTTTTGATAATAAATGTGAAAACATCAGGCAAGAAATCCAGACGATTAATATAAATCTAAATTATTTTACAAGTAACCCTGCAGACAGCAGCGTAATTATAACAGACAAACAATTACAAAGCTTCACTCCTATTCGTGAGATCTTTAACAGACAGCCTTTCCCGACCCCATGGGTCAGGGGACGCACTGGTATTTCTTCCTTAGGTAACCTGGAAGTGATGGTGGCCCTGGTTAAAATTAGAATTCTATTAGTGCTGATGTCTCACTAACTCTTCCTCTGCCCACAGAAAAGCCAACACACTCTTTTTTTTGCCTAATCAGCAGGTCCTGCAGCAAGTCTGAAACCTACCAAGGTCGGTGAGTCGAAGTATCTGGGTCCAAGGACTGTTCTGTAACCAGAACTGAAGTTATGACTGATTATCAGCCACAGTGGATACATGCAAGCAGGATCAAAACAGCACCCCCTTAATCTGTGCACTAATTGGTCTGTTGGCCTACAAAGCCTACCTAAGTGATTATTCAGGGCTGAAATAGTTGAGAGCCCGCGGAAAGATCCTTTTCTTTATAGTAGAAAGGGGGCCACTTCCAGGGTCTGACTCGCTCGACTGTTTTGTTTAGCTTACCGTGATACCTGCTCTAGGTCTAAATTCTATAACTATATGTGCATAGTTGTAATTACACATCAAATTTTCCTTATTGTCTTTGAACACATCATTCAGAGAGAAGAAACTGCTACGTACACCTGATTGTACTGCTTATAGATGTATTGAACAAGCACTGAGAAATAATTGTCTCATGATGTCTTGGAGAACGTGAAATAACTGCTTAAAAAGATTTTTTTTGGAGAAGATTAAGAGTTTGTTTACGAGTGTTGAACACTACTTTGTTTTAGGATTGATTCTTGCATTGATTGTTGGAGTTGTACTTTGCATGTGGCCATGTTTGAAGACGATGGTAAGATAGGCCATAAAGGCCTCGATTGGAGTGGTAATGATGAAGGATTATATGCATGTAGGGACGGAATAAAATGAAATCTGTTGTTTTTGTTTTGTTATTATCTTTTCATTTGCAAGTTATATCATCGATCCTGTTCCCAGGAATGAACATCCTATTTAATTGGTGTGTGATGCTAAATCATAAATGATTTAAAGTGAACATTGTTAGTGATAAGGTGGTTCTAATTAACATTTACATTTGCTGCATTTATCAGACGCCCTTATCCAGAGCGACGTACAAAAGTGCTTTGAGTTTTTAGCAATGAATAAATCTACACTGGTTACAAATTTAACACACATTTCTTTCTCTGTTTAGTGTCTATAGAATATTTAGAATGTTAGTACGTAAGGTATACAGGTAGTCTTTTTCTGGGCTCACACATCTTTACACACTAGTTGTCTCCTTATCCAAACAGGAACCAGCTTTATGTCAGGCTTTCTTTGCAGGCTGCTGCATGCAATAAATAAAGAAAAACATTGCTCCATTCTGTGTGCTGTGTGATTCTTCCCTGATATCAGAAAAGGCACCACGAATTCGTAGTTTGTATGTATTCCTCTCCAAGAATTAAGTTTTGTTTGGGCATGCTATAAATCTAAAAGTGCAAATGTTCATCGCAAAAACTGTTATGACAATCAATGGTTTGAAACAAATCTGACTTTCCTATATTTAAAAAAATATATAGTTTTTTTTTTTTAATATTACATTTCATGTTCATAACCATAATTTCATAAAGAAATCGTTAACATTTTCATGAAAATATGTTATTGTAAAAATAGGAATTTTTATAGAATAATTTCTTTAAAGGCAATTTCTTTAAAGTGCAATATGTAAACATAAAACTTTTACGACAAACCATGATTTTACAGAATTAATGAAAAAAAGTGCAATAAGTGAATGAAAACAGATTCATGATAACCATGTTTGGCAAAAATATGACTTTTTTCATATGAATATGAAAAAAAATGGTCAAAAATGAATTTCTTTATACATTATGGAATAATTTAAAGACAAATCAAGTTTTTAAATTTTATTGATAGAAAAATATGACATTTTAAATTTCATAGCATCATTTAATAAAAAACATTTTAGTGCAAAAATTCAACGCAAAAAGTGATATGACAACATATTATAGTAATTATGAAAATATGGATTTTCATATTCAGAAGCATATGTTCATCGAAAACCTTTAGAAAATACCATTAAGAAGCAAAAATAAAAAAAGTGGCCATACAAATCATATTTGGACATAAATGACATTTTCATTGAAAATGTAATATTGTGAAAATATGAATTTTCATATTTATAAGCATCATTTAATGAAAAACCGTTAAAAAGTGCAATATACATGCAAAAACCTTACATAAAAAAACATAGTCTGAGAAAATTATAACAATATATATATATATATTATTAATTTGTACAATTTGCATTTTTATATTTATCCAAATAATTTTACTGAAAAACGTGATATGACAAATGAAGTTTTTACAAGTCAGTGTGAAAATATTACTTTTCATACTCATAAGCATCATTTAACTAAAAACCGTTGAAAGTGCAAAAATTCAAAAGTACAAAACGTGATGCATAAAAACTGTTGAAAACTACATAAAGTGAATGAAAATGGGTTAGAAAATCATAATTGATCAAAAGAATAAAGCACATATTTATCAAAGCCTTCTTTGTGCTATCAAGAATGAGCTTCTAACCCCCCTCAAAATGCGATTCTGCAAGTCTCAGTCTTCTAGGACAAAGAGAAAGCGGTTTTTTAACCCAAGCGTATTTGCACAAATAGCATGGATTTCCCCATGAGAATTTTACATGTTTATGAAGAAAAATGATAAAACAAAACATTTTCTGCTCAAAATATGAAAATTTTCATATAAATAATATAGTTATTTCAAGCATTTTAATTTGCATAAATATTATCAAAATTTCATAAAAACTGTTGGAAACTGCATAAAGTGAATGAAAATGGGTTGGAAAGTCATAATTAATCTAAAGTTTAAAAACAGCACATATTTGGCAAAGCTTCCTACGTGCTGTCAAGAATGAGTTTCTAACGCTCTGAAAACGCGATTCTGCAAGGTTCAGGCTTCTAGGACGAAGAGAAAGCGGTTTTCTGAACCAAGCATATTTGCACAAATAGCATGCATTTCCCCATGAGACTTTTAGATCTGTATGTTAAAAAAATGAAAAAACAAAACATTTTCTGCTCAAAATATTTAATTTTTCATATAAAAATTATAATTATTTCAAATATATTAATTTTCATATTCATAATCATAATTTTATAAAAACTGCAAAAAGTGAATGAAAATGGGTTGGAAAGTCATAAATAATCAAAAGTAAAACAACAGCACATATTCGGCAAAGCTTCCTACGTGCTGTCAAAAATGAGTTTCTAACGCTCTCAAAACGCGATTCTGCAAGTCTCAGGCTTCTAGGACGAAGAGAAAGCGGCTTTCTGAACCAAGGATATTTGCACAAATAGCATGCGTTTCTCCATAAGAAGTTTACGTTTATGAAGAAAAATGATCAAACAAAACATTTTCTGTTCAAAATAAGACATTTTTCCTGTAAATATAATAACTATTTCACTTATATAAATTTTCATAGTCACAATCATAATTTCATAAAGACTGCAAAAAGTGAATGGAAATGGGTTGGAAAGTCATAAATAATCAAAAGTATAACAGCAGCACATATTTGGCAAAGCTTCCTACGTGCTGTCAAGAATAAGTTTCTAACGCGCTCAAAATGCGATTCTGCAAGTCTCAGGCTTCTAGGACGAAGAGAAAGCGGTTTTTCGAACCAAGTATATTTGCACAAACAGCATGCATTTCCCCATAAAAAGTTTACGTGTATGAAGAAAAATGATAAAACATTTTCTGATCAAAATTAGACATTTTTCCTGTAAATATAATAATTATTTCAATTATATACATTTTCATATTCACAATCATAATTTCATAAAAACTGCAAAAAGTGGACGAAGAGAAAGCGGTTTTTCGAACCAAGCGTATTTGCACAAACAGCAGGCATTTCCCCATAATAATTTTACATGTTTATGGTGAGTTATGATATAACAAACCATTTTCTGTTTAAAATAAGACAGTTTTCCTGTAAATTTAATAATTATTTCAAATATATACATTTTTATAATCATAATTTCATAAACACTGCAAAAAGTGAATGGAAATTGGTTGGAAAGTCATAAATAATCAAAAGTATAACAGCAGCACATATTTGGCAAAGCTTCCTACGTGCTGTCAAGAATGAGTTTCTAACGCTCTCAAAACGCGATTTTGCAAGTTTCAGGCTTCTAGGACGAAGAGAAAGCGGTTTTCTGAACCAAGCATATTTGCACAAATAGCATACATTTCCCCATGAGCCTTTTAGATCTGTTTGTTAAAAAAAATGATAAAACAAAACATTTTCTGCTCAAAATATTTAATTTTTCATATAAAAATTATAATTATTTCAAAGAAATTAATTTTCATATTCATAATCATAATTTCACAAAAACTGCAAAAAGTGAATGGAAATAGGTTGGAAAGTCAAAAAAATCAAAAGGATAACAACAGCACTGTTGTGGCAAAGCTTCCTACGTGCTGTCAAAAATGAGTTTCTAACGCTCTGAAAACGCGATTCTGCAAGTCTCAGGCTTCTAGGACGAAGAGAAAGTGGTTTTCTGAACCAAGCATATTTGCACAAATAGCATGCGTTTCTACATGAGAAGTTTACATGTTTATCATGAAATATTATATAACAAAACATTTTCTGATCAAAAAATGACATTTTTCTAATAAATATTATAGTTATTTAAACAATTAAATTTTCATAATTATTATCATAATTTCATAAAAACTGTTGAAAACTGCATAAAGTGAATGAAAATGGGTTGGAAAGTCATAATTAATCAAAAGTATAACAGCAGCACATATTTGGCAAAGCTTCCTACGTGCTGTCAAGAATAAGTTTCTAACGCGCTCAAAACGCGATTCTGCAAGTCTCAGGCTTCTAGGACGAAGAGAAAGCGGTTTTCTGAACCAAGCATATTTGCACAAACAGCATGCATTTCCCCATAAAAAGTTTACATGTGTATAAAGAAAAATGATAAAACATTTTCTGTTCAAAATTAGACATTTTTCCTGTAAATATAATAATTATTTCAATTATATACATTTTCATATTTACAATCATAATTTCATAAAAACTGCAAAAAGTGAATGGAAATGGGTTTTCATATGAATATGATATAAATATATATAAAAAGTGCCATAAGTGAATACAAAACAAAAAGGTGACCATACAAATCATGTTTTGACAAGAATATTACAAATGTGATAGATAGTGTAAAAATATTAATTTTCATATTTATAAGCATTATTTAGTAAAAAATAAATAAATAAATAAAAAACCAAAACAGTTAAACCGTGCAATATGTAGGCCAACAACTTACATTACAAACCATGGTCTTAGAAAAATATAACTTTTTTTAATAAAAATATAAGCTTCATTGGTAAAATATACTAAAGCTCTGGTCCGGAGGCACCTGAAACGCCTGCCAGAGGGCAGAATAGTAAACAGTCTATGGGCGGGATGAGAGGAGTCCTTAAGAATGCTGCGAGCTCGACGCAGACAGCGTTCTTTTGGATGTCCTCCATGGCTGGGAGTGGAGTCCCTGTGATGCGCTGGGCAGTTTTCACCACCCGCTGCAGTGCCTTACGCTCTGCAGCAGAGCAGCTCCCATGGAGCGGGAGGATGGAGTGGGAGGATTTGTAATCACTGATGGCCTGGATGCCTTGCCACATGCGTCGAGGGTCAGAGTTAGAAAAATGCTCCTCTATCTTTAGCTTGTAGCAGTGCTTGGCCTCTTTGATGCCCCTCTTCAGGTTAGCTCTGGATGTGCTGTAGGCCTGAGCGTCACCTGACCTGAAGGCAGTAGTGCGTGCCTTCAGCAGGAGGCGCACCTCCTTGTTCATCCATGGCTTCTGATTTTGGTATGTGATGATCTGTTTCTGGTAGTAACACTGTCTGTGGTGGAACTGATGTAATCCAGAACAGAGGAGGTATAGCAGTCAATGTCTGTGTGAGAGTCACTGGTGGCCTGAGAAGCAAATGAACTCCAGTCTGTGTGTAAAAACCTTTTCTGAAGTGTGAAATCTGCGTCTGCGGGCCACACCTTGATGGTTCTCACTGATGGCTTTACCCGGTTGATGAGGGGTGCATATTTGGGGGTGAGAAACAAAGAAAGGTGATCTGACTGTCCCAGGTGGGGGAGAGGGGGGTCGCAACGTAAGCTCCAGCCATGTTTGTGTATACATAGTCTAAAGTTTTGTTCCCTCTGGTGTGACATGAAACATGCTGATGAAATTTTGGAAGAACTGCCTTTAAGTTTGAGTGATTAAAATCTCCCGCAACAATAAACGCAGCTTCCGGGTGAACAGTCTGTTGTTTACTGATGGCCGCAAAAAGTTCTTTCATAGCGAGCTTAGCATCAGCATCAGGGGGAATGTAAGCAGCAGTAATAATGGTGGAAGTGAACTCTGAGTACTGCATTATTGCAAGACGAGGAGTTTAGCAAATTGTTGGCTAAAGATCTGACCTCCTTTTTTTAATTGAACGTGGGAAGCACTGATAGGTTGGCATCTGTATGGGAGGCCTCAAAGGCATACATTAGAGGGAAACTGATTGCACAGGCAGCTAGAAAGAAGAATGAGGAAAGAGACTTGGTTAAGAACTTGGAAGCAACAATTTGTACCTTGGAGAAGGAGCTGGCTAGACACTACTCTAATAATTTATATCAGGATATTTGTTAATATAAATTTCAGTTACACAATGTATATAATAGAAAAGCCGAATATGCACTATTTAGGCTGCGGACCAGGTTTTATGAAGGCGGGGAAAAAGCACGCAAGCTCCTGTCCAGACAATTAAAACAGCAAAATGCGGCTAACGTTATCCCGGCAATTAAGAGAGGAAATACTATGGTATAATTGACGAAAGAAATAAATGAGGTCTTTCGTAATTTTTATGAACATTTATATACATCTTCAGGTGGTCTAGATGGAGAAGAACTGGAACAGTTCTTTTCTAATATAAAGTTACCTAAGTTAGATACATTGCATTCTGAGTCTCTAGACCTTCCTATTACTGAAGAGGAGGTCAAAGCTGCAATCACCTCTATGAACTCTGGTAAGTTACCAGGGGCGGACAGGTTTCCAGCTGAATATTATAGGAAATGTGTTGATATAGTGGCTCCAATCCTAAAAGAAGTCTATATAGAGGCGTTTGAGACTGGAGAATTGCCTGGTACTTTCATGGAGGCATTGATAACACTGATACCTAAGAAAGATAGGGATTTAACTGATCGGCTAATTTAAGACCAGTAAGTCTTATCAATGTGGACTGTAAGGTGTTGGCGAGAATTTTGGCGTCACGGTTAGAGAAGGTTCTTCCGAGTATAATCTATAAGGACCAGTGGGCTTCATTAAGGAAGGTCATCAGCCGATAATGTGAGAAGGCTAATTCATCTAATGTGCTCGTGATCCTCTAAAATCTCTACCTCCATTAATGAGTGTTATACAATTATATTCAAGAGTGTCGGGATACAAAATAAATTGGGTGAAGTCTGAGGCTATGCCAATATCTAGAACATGTCACTCCCATACAGTGACCCAATTCAGTTTAAATGGGTTCCTAAAGGTATGACATTCCTTGGGGTGAAACTAACACAGAACTTGGAGGATATACTGATGTTGAATAATGAGCCGCTGCTGTCAAAGATAAAGCACAATGTGGACAAGTGGGAACATCTGAAACTCTCTTTGTGGGGTAAAGTCAATGTTGTCAAGACGGTTATTGCTCAGCAGTTCAATTATATATCCATGATGATACCTGTTAACATTCCATTCCATGGGATGGAAAAAGACCGAGGATTAGAATGCCATGTTGATGTGAAGTTTGTACTGTTGAACAATAAAAAGTTGAATTATAAAAATTTTTTAAAAAGCCCACAGTTATGGAACAACCTTCCAATCAGTGTTCGGGACTCAGACACAGTCTCAGTGTTCAAGTCGCGGTTGAAAACATTTTTATTTAGTCAAACCTTTTATCAGTAAATTTTTTCTTAGGTAAAGGGGAAGATCTGGAGGGAGCATGGATATAGAGTGTTTGGTGAACTGGGATATTTGTATGCTGTTGTCCCCTCACTCTCACACGTTCACTCAGGTTTGTTGACGGTGGTGTGGTGGGTCGTCTCTTATCCCAGAGATCCCTCATGTTGGTGTTACCTTCTGGTTCTCCCTTCCAGTTATGCTGCCATAGCGAGTCTTGCCGGAGTCCAAACTGCACAGTGATATTAACTTTCATACAACAATAAAGACACTTAATAATCCATATCCTTCTCTTCCTGTCACCCTCCTCTCTCGCTCTCGCTCTCTCTCTCTCTCTCTCTCTCTCTCTCTCTCTCTCTCTCTCTCTCTCTCTCACGCTCTCTCTTTGTCGCGTTAAACATGCTCCTGAGGCTCCAGTGACCACTGTTCCTGCCCTCTCCCCTCTGTGGATCTTCCCACTTCGTCCAGGCCTGCCTCTGGATAGTGTTCTCTTCGACTGGAGGCCACTCTGTGCAGCTTGGGCCTGTCAGTGTTTTTCATTCATTAAATGGAATCAATCCATAAAACCAGAAACTGGAAAAGTGTTGCAAATTTGAACATTTCCCTTAATTATGCAATAGAAATATAAAGAAATATTTTTTACATGTATATTTACAGATCGAACCAAAAAATGTGGAATGTGTGGCAAAATGGTTTATATAGATGAATAAATAAAAAAAAAAAATAAATAAAAAATAAATATATATATATATAATATATATATATATATATATATATATATATATATATATATATAGATATAGATATATATAGATATAGATATATATAGATATATATAGATAGATAGACAAGGACCTGGCTTGTGTATATGTGGTTCACATCTCTATTGTACATGTGATTTCTCTGTATTAACAGACGGCATGTTCCTGTAGGGCAGTGCTGCATGTAGAGTGTGCAGCAACACCCATGTGCTACATATGTCAAGGTAGTACATTTTATTTGAATTGACTCATCACCATAAGCATTCTCCTATGTCTTGTTATCAGTCCACATACAATGAGGTATACATGGTTCAAAATGTTCATGACTTTCTATATCACATGATTTTTCTGTATCAGATGACAGCAACCAATTGCTGTCATCTGTATGTATGTATGTGTCCAAATCTACTGGTTGTTTTGCTGCTTCCTTCGCTACTTTATCCGCTAACGTGTTTCCCCGAATTTCCTCTGAATCAACTGCGGCATGTCCTTTAACCTTAACTATGGCCACTTTGGCAGGAAGTTGAACAGCATTTAGGGATTAAATCGCTATGAGATTAAATGTGCTATGGGCTTTCCATCAGATGTTTTAAAGTGTCTTTGCTTCCATGTTTCAGCAAATCATGCACAACACCATAAGCATACTTAGAATCAGTGTATATATTAGCTACTTTACCTTCAGACAACTGACATGCTCTTGTGAGTGCCACCAACTTTGTAGCTTGTGCAGATGAGTATGGTAATGTTTTATCTTAAACTATTTAATCAGGTAATCTTACAACCACATATCCACATAAATACACATCAGAGGGTTTGAACACGATCCATCTACATATAGGCAATCCCCCTCTTCCAGGGCCGTAATCTTAAAGATCGGGCTTACAAGAGGTCTCTTGTTCAATGTGTTTAAGGCAATAGTGTGCTTCGTCAAAACCATCTAAGCCAATAAAGTCTAGCAGATCAAGCAGCGCTACTACAGCTGAGAAGAAGCTTAATGGTTACGTTTTCTGTCGCCAAACTTGATCATTTCACGTTTATCATTGAATTTTTGCACTTTTTAACAGTTTTTCATTAAATGGTGCTTATGAATATGAAAGTTTATATTTTCACAATAACTATCACATTTTTTATATAAAGTCATATTTTTGTCAAACGTGATTGTACTTTTTTGTTTTTCCTTCTCTTATGGCACTTTTTAAAGGTTTTCCATGATCATATGATTTATATTTTTACAATTACTCAATTTTCATGGTAAAGGTTAACATATTATTTTTTATGAAATTATGATTCATGAAAATTCATATTTTTCTAAGAACTCTAATATTTATTTAAAAATGTCACATTCTGGTCATAAAATAATTTGCTTTATCATATTTCATTATAAACATGCAAATTTGTCATGGGTAAGTGCCTGCTTTATGTGGAAATACGCTTGATTTGAAAAATCGCTATCTCCTCGTCCTAGAAGGCTAAAACTTGCAAAATCGCATTTTCAGCAGCTAAGAAGCTCATTCTTGACAGCATGTAGAATAATTTGCGAACAATGTGTGTTGGTTCGTTTTTGATTAATTATGACTTTCTAACCCATTTTCCATCTCAGTCCCAGACCTCAACCCAATCGAAAACCTGTGGGGCGAGCTAAAGAGAAGAGTGCATAAGAGAGGAACCAGGACACTGGAATGATCTAGAAAGATTGTGCAAAGAAAATGGTCAAAAATCCCTCTCTCTGTTCTCCAATCGTATGAAATGTTATAGGAGGAGATTAAGTGCTGTCTGTGGCAAAGGAGGTTGTACAAAGTATTAACATCAGGGGTGCCGATAATTGTGGCACACATGATTTCAAGTTTTTTTTTTTTTTTCTAAATGTGTGATTTTTTACCACCAAGTAATGTACTTAAATAAAAGGTTGGATTTTTCTCTTTTTTGCATTTGGGTTCTATGTTGTTTTAAAAAAAAGGAGAATTTTTAGAAGTCCACGACCACATCTTAACAGGGGTGCCAATAATTGTGGAGGGCACTGTAACTAATATATTCTTCTTCTTCTTCTTCTTCGGCTGCTCCCATTAGGGGTCGCCACAGCGGATCATCCGTCTCCACACACCCTGTCCTCTAACATCTGCCTCTTACAAACCAACTACTGCATGTCTTCCCTCACCACATCCATGAACCTCCTCCTTGGCCTTCCTCTTTTCCTCCTACCTGGTGGCTCCATCCTCAGCATTCTTCACCAATATAATTCATGTCTCTCCTCTGCACATGTCCAACCATCTTCTCGCCTCCCTCACCTTGTCACCAAAACATCCTACATGCGCTGTCCCTCTAATAAACTCATTTCTAATCTTATCCATCCTTTAAGTTTGTTTTATATAAAAAATAAACTATTATAAATATAATAAATCAATAACTCTTTTATATATATATTATATATATATATATGAAAGTGTTTTTATGTCCAAAAATAATTTCAGTTTATTGTTTTTTGTTCTTATGCATATTTAATGATTTTCTATTAAATTATAATCATCAAAATTCATGTTTTAAAAATATCTGTTATCTTTTTTTTGAAAGACTGTCTTGTTTTTAACAAAACATGCTTGTTAGGTTTATTTTTTTTTTCTTTTATGTAATATCAATTTTTTTTTACCTTTATTTATGATAGGAGAAGATTAAGAATTTGTTTACGAGTGTTGAACACTACTTTGTTTTAGGATTGATTCTTGCATTGATTGTTGGAATTTGTACTTTGCATGTGGCCATGTTTGAAGACGATGGTAAGATAGGCATAAAGGCCTCGATTGGAGTGGTAATGATGAAGGATAATATGCATGTAGGACGGAATGAAATGAAATCTGTTGTTTTTGTTTTGTTATTATCTTTTCATTTGCAGGTTATATCATCGATCCTGTTCCCAGGAATGAACATCTATTTAATTGGTGTGTGATGCTAAATCATAAATGATTTAAAGTGGACATTGTAGTGATAGGGTGGTTCTAATTTACATTTACATTTGCTGCATTTATTAGACGCCCTTATCCAGAGCGACGTACAAAAGTGCTTTGAGTCTCTAGCAATGAATAAATTACACTGGTTACAAATTTAACACACATTTCTTTCTCTGTTTAGTGTCTATAGAATATTTAGAATGTTAGTACGTAGGTATACAGTAGTCTTTTTCTGGGCTCACACATCTTTACACACTATTTGTCTCTTATCCAAACAGGAACCAGCTTTATGTCAGGCTTTCTTTGCAGGCTGCTGCATGCAATAAATAAAGAAAAACATTGCTCCATTCTGTTGCTGTGTGATTCTTCCCTGATATCAGAAAAGGCACCACGAATTCGTAGTTTGTATGTATTCCTCTCCAAGAATTAAGTTTTGTTTGGGCATGATATAAATCTAAAAGTGCAAATGTTATCGCAAAAACTGTTATGACAATCAATGGTTTGAACAAATCTGACTTTAATATATTTTAAAAAAATATTGTTTTTTATTTAAATATTACATTTCATGTTCATAACATAATTTCATAAAGAAATCGTTAACATTTTCATAAAAATATGTTATTGTAAAAATAGGAATTTTTATAGAATAATTTCTTTAAAGGCAATTTCTTTAAAGTGCAATATGTAAACATAAAACTTTTACGACAAACCATGGTTTTACAAAATTAATGAAAAAAGTGCAATAAGTGGAACCAAACAATTTTTCGATAATCATGTTTGGCAAAATATGACTTTTTCATACGAATATGAAAAAAATTGGTCAAATACGAATTTCTTTAATTGATTAATTTAAGACAAATCAAATTTTTACAATTATTGATAGAAAATGACATTTTATATTTCATAGATCATTGATAAAAACATTTTAGTGCAAAATTCACGCAAAAGGTGATATGACAACATATGATAGTAATTATGAAAATATGGATTTTCATATTCAGAAGCATATGTTCATCGAAAACCTTTAGAAAAAACTTAAGAAGCAAAAATAAAAAAAAGTGGCATACAAATCATATTTGGACATAAATTACATTTTCATTGAAATGTAATATTGTGAAAATATGAATTTTCATATTTAGAAGCATCATTTATTGCACAAACAGCATGCATTTCCATGAAACGTTTACATGTTTATCATGAATATATATAACAAACATTTTCTGATCAAATATGAAATTTTCATATAAATAATATAGTTTTTTCAAGCATTTTAATTTGCATGACTATTAACATAATTTCATAAAAACTGTTGAAAACTGCATAAAGTAAATGAATGGGTTGGAAAGTCATAATTAATCAAAGTTTAAAAAGCACATATTAGCAAAACTTTCTTCGTGCTGTCAAGAATGAGTTCCTAACGAGCTCAAAATGCGATTCTGCAAGTCTCAGGCTTCTAGGACGAGGAAAGCGGTTTTCTGAACCAAGCGTATTTGCACAATAGCATGGATTTCCCCATGAGAAGTTTACATGTTTATGATGAAATATGATATAACCAAAACATTTTCTGATCAAAATATAAAATTTTTCATATAAATAATTTAGTTATTTCAAGCATTTTATTTTCATAATTATTATCATAATTTCAAAAACTGTTGAAACCTGCAAAAAGTGAATGGAAATGGGTTGGAAGTCATAATTAATCAAAAGTATAACAGCAGCACTATTTGGCAAGCTTCCTACGTGCTGTCAAGAATGAGTTCTAACGCTCTGAAAACGCGATTCTGCAAGTCTCAGGCTTCTAGGACGAAGAGAAAGTGGTTTCTGAACCAAGCATATTTTGCACAAATAGCATGCGTTTCCCATGAAACTTTACATGTTGATCATGAAATATGATATAACGAAACAATTTCTGATCAAAAAATGACATTTTCTAATTAAAAAATATAGTTATTTAAACAATTTAATTTCATAATTATTATCATAATTCATAAAAACTGTTGAAAACTGCAAAAAGTGAATGAAAATGGGTTTGAAAGTCAATAAATTAATCAAAAGTATAATAAGCACTCTTGTGGCAAAGCTTCCTACGTGCTGTCAAGAATGAGTTTCTAACGCTCTGAAACGCCATTCTGCAAGTCTCAGGCTTCTAGGACGAAAGAAAGCGGTTTTTCAAACCAAGCGTATTTGCACAAACAGCATGCATTTCCCCATGAGAAGTTTACATGTTTATGAAGAAAATGATCAAACAAACCATTTTTCTTTTCAAAATAAGACATTTTTCCTGTAAATATAATAACTATTTCAGTTATATACATTTTCATAGTCACAATCATAATTTCATGAAAACTGCAAAAAAGTGAATGAAAATGGGTGGAAAGTCATAATTAATCAAAAGTATAACAGCAGCACATATTTGGCAAAGCTTCTACGTGCTGTCGAGAATGAGTTTCTAACCAGCTCAAAATGCGATTCTGCAAGTCTCAGGCTTCTAGGACGAAGAGAAAGCGGTTTTTCGAACCAAGCATATTTGAACAAAGAGCATAACAAAGAGCATAATTATTATCATAATTTCATAAAAACTGCATAAAGTGAATGAACATGGGTTGGAAAGTATAATTAATCAAAAGTATACAACAGCACATATTCGGCAAAGCTTCCTACGTGCTGTCAAGAATGAGTTTCTAATCTATGAAAATACGATTCTGCAAGTCTCAGGCTTCTAGGACGAAGAGAAAGCGGTTTTTTGAACCAAGCGTAATTGCACAACAGCATGCATTCCCATGATAATTTACATGTTTATAGTGAGTTATGATATAACAAAACATTTTCTGTTTAAAAAAGACAATTTTCCTGTAAATTTAATAATTATTTCAAATATATACATTTTCATTTTCATAATTTTAAAAAAAACTGCAAAAAGTAAATGGAAAGGGTTGGAAAGTCATAAAAAATCAAAAGTATAACAACAGCACTCTTGTGGCAAAGCTTCCTACGTGCTGTCAAGAATGAGTTTCTAACGCTCTGAAAACGCGATTCTGGCAAGTCTCAGGCTTCTAGGACGAAGAGAAAGTGGTTTTCTGAACCAAGCATATTTGCACAAATAGCATGCGTTCCCATGAAACGTTTACATGTTGATCATGAAATATGATATAACAAAACAATTTCTGATCAAAAAATGACATTTTTCTAATTAAAAAATAGTTATTTAAACAATTTAATTTTCATAATTATTATCATAATTTCATAAAAACTGTTGAAAACTGCAAAAAGTGAATGAAAATGGGTTTGAAAGTCAATAAAATTAATCAAAAGTATAACAGCAGCACATATTTGGCAAAGCTTCCTACGTGCTGTCAACAATGAGTTTCTAACGCGCTCAAATGCGATTCTGCAATTCTCAGGCTTCTAGACGAAGAAAAAGCGGTTTTTTGAACGAAACGTATTTGCACAAACAGCATGCATTCCCCATTATAATTTTACATGTTTATAGTGAGTTATGATATAACAAAACATTTTCTGTTTAAAAAAAGACAATTTTCCTGTAAATTTAATAATTATTTCAAATATATACATTTTCATTTTCAATATTTAAAAAAACTGCAAAAAGTAAATGGAAATGGGTTGGAAAGTTATAATTAATCAAAAGTATAACAGCAGCACATATTTGGCAAAAGCTTCCTACGTGCTGTCAAGAATGAGTTTCTAACGCTCTCAAAACGCGATTCTGCAAGTCTCAGGCTTCTAGGACGAAGAGAAAGCGGTTTTCTGAACCAAGCATATTTGCACAAACAGCATGCATTTCCCCATGAAACGTTTACATGTTTATCATGAAATATGATATAACAAAACATTTTCTGATCAAAATATGAAATTTTCATATAAATAATATAGTTTTTTCAAGCATTTTAATTTGCATGACTATTAACATAATTCATAAAAACTGTTGAAAACTGCATAAAGTAAATGAAAATGGGTTGGAAAGTCATAATTAATCAAAAGTTTAAAAACAGCACATATTTAGCAAAACTTTCTTCGTGCTGTCAAGAATGAGTTCCTAACGAGCTCAAAATGCGATTCTGCAAGTCTCAGGCTTCTAGGACGAGGAGAAAGCGGTTTTCTGAACCAAGCGTATTTGCACAAATAGCATGGATTTCCCATGAGAAGTTTACATGTTTATGATGAAATATGATATACCAAAACATTTTCTGATCAAAATATAAAATTTTTCATATAAATAATTTAGTTATTTCAAGCATTTTATTTTCATAATTATTATCATAATTTCAAAAAAACTGTTGAAACCTGCAAAAAGTGAATGGAAATGGGTTGGAAAGTCATAATTAATCAAAAGTATAACAGCAGCACATATTTGGCAAAGCTTCCTACGTGCTGTCAAGAATGAGTTCTAACGCTCTGAAAACGCGATTCTGCAAGTCTCAGGCTTCTAGGACGAAGTGAAAGTGGTTTTCTGAACCAAGCATATTTGCACAAATAGCATGCGTTTCCCCATGAAAAGTTTACATGTTTATCATGAAATATGATATAACAAAACATTTTCTGATCAAAAATGACATTTTTCTAATAAAAAATATAGTTATTTAAACAATTTAATTTCATAATTATTATCATAATTTCATAAAAACTGTTGAAAACTGCTAAATGTGAATGGAATGGGTTGGAAAGTCATAATTAATCAAAAGTATAACAGCAGCACATAGTTGGCAAAGCTTCCTACGTGCTGTCAAGAATGAGTTTCTAACGCGCTCAAAATGCGATTCTGCAAGTCTCAGGCTTCTAGGACAAAGAGAAAGCGGTTTTTTGAACGAAACGTATTTGCACAAACAGCATGCATTTCCCCATTATAATTTTACATGTTTATGGTGAGTTATGATATAACCAAAAATGTTCTGTTAAAATAAGACATTTCCTGTAAATTTATAATTATTTCAAACATATACATTTTCATTTTCATAATTTTAAAAAAACTGCAAAAAGTGAATGGAAATGGGTTGCAAAAGTCAGAAATAATCAAAAGTATAATAACAGCACTCTTGTGGCAAAGCTTCCTACGTGCTGTCAAGAATGAGTTTCTAACGCTCTGAAAACGCCATTCTGCAAGTCTCAGGCTTCTAGGACGAAAAGAAAGCGGTTTTTCAAACCAAGCGTATTTGAACAAAGAGCATAACAAAGAGCATAATTATTATCATAATTTCATAAAAACTGCATAAAGTGAATGAACATGGGTTGGAAAGTCATAAAAAATCAAAAGTATAACAACAGCACTCTTGTGGCAAAGCCTTCTACGTGCTGTCAAGAATGAGTTTCTAACGCTCTGAAAACGCGATTCTGCAAGTCTCAGGCTTCTAGGACGAAGAAAAAGCGGTTTTTTGAACGAAACGTATTTGCACAAACAGCATGCATTTCCCCATTATAATTTTACATGTTTATAGTGAGTTATGATATAACAAAACATTTTCTGTTTAAAAAAAGACAATTTTCCTGTAAATTTAATAATTATTTCAAATATATACATTTCATTTTCAATATTTAAAAAAACTGCAAAAAGTAAATGAAAATGGGTTGGAAAGTTATAATTAATCAAAAGTATAACAGCAGCACATATTTGGCAAAGCTTCCTACGTGCTGTCAAGAATGAGTTTCTAACGCTCTCAAAACGCGATTCTGCAAGTCTCAGGCTCTAGGACGAAGAGAAAGCGGTTTTCTGAACCAAGCATATTTGCACAAACAGCATGCATTTCCCCATGAAACGTTTACATGTTATATGAAATATGATATAACAAAACATTTCTGATCAAAATATGAAATTTTTCATATAAATAATATAGTTTTTCAAGCATTTTAATTTGCATGACTATTAACATAATTTCATAAAACTGTTGAAAACTGCATAAAGTAAATGAAAATGGGTTGGAAGTCATAATTAATCAAAAGTTTAAAAACAGCACATATTTAGCAAAACTTCTTCGTGCTGTCAAGAATGAGTTCCTAACGAGCTCAAAATGCGATTCTGCAAGTCTCAGGCTTCTAGGACGAGGAGAAAGCGGTTTTCTGAACCAAGCGTATTTGCACAAATAGCATGGATTTCCCCATGAGAAGTTTACATGTTTATGATGAAATATGATATACCAAAACATTTCTGATCAAAATATAAAATTTTCATATAAATAATTAGTTATTTCAAGCATTTATTTTTCATAATATTATCATAATTTCAAAAAACTGTTGAAACTGCAAAAAGTGAATGGAAATGGGTTGGAAAGTCATAATTAATCAAAAGTATAACAGCAGCACATATTTGGCAAAGCTTCCTACGTGCTGTCAAGAATGAGTTCTAACGCTCTGAAAACGCGATTCTGCAAGTCTCAGGCTTCTAGGACGAAGTGAAAGTAGTTTCTGAACCAAGCATATTTGCACAAATAGCATGCGTTTCCCCATGAAAAGTTTACATGTTTATCATGAAATATGATATAACAAAACATTTTCTGATCAAAAATGACATTTTTCTAATAAAAAAATATAGTTATTTAAACAATTTAATTTCATAATTATTATCATAATTTCATAAAAACTGTTGAAAACTGCTAAATGTGAATGGAAATGGGTTGGAAAGTCATAATTAATCAAAAGTATAACAGCAGCACATAGTGGCAAAGCTTCCTACGTGCTGTCAAGAATGAGTTTCTAACGCGCTCAAAATGCGATTCTGCAAGTCTCAGGCTTCTAGGACAAAGAGAAAGCGTTTTTGAACGAAACGTATTTGCACAAACAGCATGCATTTCCCCATTATAATTTTACATGTTTATGGTGAGTTATGATATAACCAAAAATGTTCTGTTTAAAATAAGACAATTTTCCTGTAAATTAATAATTATTTCAAACATATACATTTTCATTTTCATAATTTTAAAAAACTGCAAAAAGTGAATGGAAATGGGTTGCAAAAGTCAGAAATAATCAAAGTATAATAACAGCACTCTTGTGGCAAAGCTCCTACGTGCTGTCAAGAATGAGTTTCTAACGCTCTGAAAACGCCATTCTGCAAGTCTCAGGCTTCTAGGACGAAAAGAAAGCGGTTTTCAAACCAAGCGTATTTGCACAAACAGCATGCATTTCCCCATGAGAAGTTTACATGTTTATGAAGAAAAATGATCAAACAAACCATTTCTTTTCAAAATAAGACATTTTTCCTGTAAATATAATAACTATTTCACTTATATACATTTTCATAGTCACAATCATAATTTCATGAAAACTGCAAAAAGTGAATGAAAATGGTTGGAAAGTCATAATTAATCAAAAGTATAACAGCAGCACATATTTGGCAAAGCTTCCTACGTGCTGCCGAGAATGAGTTCTAACCAGCTCAAAATGCGATTCTGCAAGTCTCAGGCTTCTAGGACGAAGAGAAAGCGGTTTTCGAACCAAGCATATTTGAACAAAGAGCATAACAAAGAGCATAATTATTATCATAATTTCATAAAAACTGCATAAAGTGAATGAACATGGGTTGGAAAGTCATAAGAAATCAAAAGTATAACAACAGCACTCTTGTGGCAAAGCCTTCTACGTGCTGTCAAGAATGAGTTTCTAACGCTCTGAAAACGCGATTCTGCAAGTCTCAGGCTTCTAGGACGAAGAGAAAGTGGTTTTCTGAACCAAGCATATTTGCACAAATAGCATGCGTTTCCCCATGAAACGTTTACATGTTGATCATGAAATATGATATAACAAAACAATTTCTGATCAAAAAATGACATTTTTCTAATTAAAAAATAGTTATTTAAACAATTTAATTTTCATAATTATTATCATAATTTCATAAAAACTGTTGAAAACTGCAAAAAGTGAATGAAAATGGGTTTGAAAGTCAATAAAATAATCAAAAGTATAACAGCAGCACATATTGGCAAAGCTTCCTACGTGCTGTCAACAATGAGTTCTAACGCGCTCAAAATGCGATTCTGCAAGTCTCAGGCTTCTAGGACGAAGAAAAGCGGTTTTTTGAACGAAACGTATTTGCACAAACAGCATGCATTTCCCCATTATAATTTTACATGTTTATAGTGAGTTATGATATAACAAAACATTTCTGTTTAAAAAAGACAATTTTCCTGTAAATTTAATAATTATTTCAAATATATACATTTTCATTTTCAATATTTTAAAAAAACTGCAAAAAGTAAATGGAAATGGGTTGGAAAGTTATAATTAATCAAAAGTATAACAGCAGCACATATTTGGCAAAGCTTCCTACGTGCTGTCAAGAATGAGTTTCTAACGCTCTCAAAACGCGATTCTGCAAGTCTCAGGCTCTAGGACGAAGAGAAAGCGGTTTTCTGAACCAAGCATATTTGCACAAACAGCATGCATTTCCCCATGAAACGTTTACATGTTTATCATGAAATATGATATAACAAAACATTTTCTGATCAAAATATGAAATTTTCATATAAATAATATAGTTTTTTCAAGCATTTTAATTTGCATGACTATTAACATAATTTCATAAAAACTGTTGAAACTGCATAAAGTAAATGAAAATGGGTTGGAAAGTCATAATTAATCAAAAGTTTAAAAACAGCACATATTTAGCAAAACTTTCTTCGTGCTGTCAAGAATGAGTTCCTAACGAGCTCAAAATGCGATTCTGCAAGTCTCAGGCTTCTAGGACGAGGAGAAAGCGGTTTTCTGAACCAAGCGTATTTGCACAAATAGCATGGATTTCCCCATGAGAAGTTTACATGTTTATGATGAAATATGATATACCAAAACATTTTCTGATCAAAATATAAAATTTTTCATATAAATAATTTAGTTATTTCAAGCATTTATTTTTCATAATTATTATCATAATTTCAAAAAAAACTGTTGAAACCTGCAAAAAGTGAATGGAAATGGGTTGGAAAGTCATAATTAATCAAAGTATAACAGCAGCACATATTTGGCAAAGCTTCCTACGTGCTGTCAAGAATGAGTTTCTAACGCTCTGAAACGCGATTCTGCAAGTCTCAGGCTTCTAGGACGAAGTGAAAGTGGTTTTCTGAACCAAGCATATTTGCACAAATAGCATGCGTTTCCCCATGAAAAGTTTACATGTTATCATGAAATATGATATAACAAAACATTTTCTGATCAAAAATGACATTTTTCTAATAAAAAAAATAGTTATTTAAACAATTTAATTTTCATAATTATTATCATAATTTCATAAAAACTGTTGAAAACTGCTAAATGTGAATGGAAATGGGTTGGAAAGTCATAATTAATCAAAAGTATAACAGCAGCACATAGTTGGCAAAGCTTCCTACGTGCTGTCAAGAATGAGTTTCTAACGCGCTCAAAATGCGATTCTGCAAGTCTCAGGCTTCTAGGACAAAGAGAAAGCGGTTTTTTGAACGAAACGTATTTGCACAAACAGCATGCATTTCCCCATTATAATTTTACATGTTTATGGTGAGTTATGATATAACAAAACATTTTCTGTTTAAAATAAGACAATTTTCCTGTAAATTTAATAATTATTTCAAACATATACATTTTCATTTTCATAATTTTAAAAAAACTGCAAAAAGTGAATGGAAATGGGTTGCAAAAGTCAGAAATAATCAAAAGTATAATAACAGCACTCTTGTGGCAAAGCTTCCTACGTGCTGTCAAGAATGAGTTTCTAACGCTCTGAAAACGCCATTCTGCAAGTCTCAGGCTTCTAGGACGAAAAGAAAGCGGTTTTTCAAACCAAGCGTATTTGAACAAAGAGCATAACAAAGAGCATAATTATTATCATAATTTCATAAAAAACTGCATAAAGTGAATAAACATGGGTTGGAAAGTCATAATTAATCAAAAGTATACAACAGCACATATTGGCAAAGCTTCTACGTGCTGTCAAGAATGAGTTTCTAACGCTTGAAAATCGATTCTGCAAGTCTCAGCTTCTAGGACGAAGAAAAGCGGTTTTTTAACCAAGCGTATTTGCACAAACAGCATGCATTTCCCCATGATAATTTACATGTTTATAGTGAGTTATGATATAACAAAACATTTTCTGTTTAAAAAAAGACAATTTTCCTGTAAATTAATAATTATTTCAAATATATACATTTTCATTTTCAATATTTAAAAAAAACTGCAAAAAGTAAATGAAATGGGTTGGAAAGTCATAATTAATCAAAAGTATAACAGCAGCACATATTTGGCAAAGCTTCCTACGTGCTGTCAAGAATGAGTTTCTAACGAGCTCAAAACGCGATTCTGCAAGTCTCAGGCTTCTAGGACGAAGAGAAAGCGGTTTTCTGAACCAAGCATATTTGCACAAACAGCATGCATTTCCCCATGAGAAGTTTACATGTTTATGATGAAATATGATATACAAACATTTTCTGATCAAAATATAAATTTTTCATATAAATAATATTAGTTATTTCAAGCATTTTAATTTTTCATAATTATTATCATAATTTCAAAAAAACTGTTGAAACTGCAAAAAGTGAATGGAAATGGGTTGGAAAGTCATAATTAATCAAAAGTATAACAGCAGCACATATTTGGCAAAGCTTCCTACGTGCTGTCAAGAATGAGTTTCTAACGCTCTGAAACGCGATTCTGCAAGTCTCAGGCTTCTAGGACGAAGTAAAGTGGTTTTCTGAACCAAGCATATTTGCACAAATAGCATGCGTTTCCCCATGAAAATTTACATGTTTATCATGAATATGATATAACAAAACATTTTCTGATCAAAAATGACATTTTTCTAATAAAAAATATAGTTATTTAAACAATTTAATTTTCATAATTATTATCATAATTTCATAAAAACTGTTTAAAACTGCAAAAAGTGAAAGAAAATAGGTTTGAAAGTCAATAAAATTAATCAAAAGTATAACCGCAGCACATAGTTGGCAAAGCTTCCTACGTGCTGTCAAGAATGAGTTTCTAACGCGCTCAAAATGCGATTCTGCAAGTCTCAGGCTTCTAGGACAAAGAGAAAGCGGTTTTTCGAACCAAGCGTATTTGCACAAACAGCATGCATTTCCCCATGAGAAGTTTACATGTTTATGAAGAAAAATGATCAAACAAACCATTTTCTGTTCAAAATAAGACATTTTTCCTGTAAATATAATAACTATTTCACTTATATACATTTTCATAGTCACAATCATAATTTCATGAAAACTGCAAAAAGTGAATGAAAATGGGTTGGAAAGTCATAATTAATCAAAAGTATAACAGCAGCACATATTTGGCAAAGCTTCCTACGTGCTGTCGAGAATGAGTTTCTAACCAGCTCAAAATGCGATTCTGCAAGTCTCAGGCTTCTAGGACGAAGAGAAAGCGGTTTTTCGAACCAAGCATATTTGAACAAAGAGCATAACAAAGAGCATAATTATTATCATAATTTCATAAAAAACTGCATAAAGTGAATGAACATGGGTTGGAAAGTCATAATTAATCAAAAGTATACAACAGCACATATTCGGCAAAGCTTCCTACGTGCTGTCAAGAATGAGTTTCTAACGCTATGAAAATGCGATTCTGCAAGTCTCAGGCTTCTAGGACGAAGAGAAAGCGGTTTTTTAAACCAAGCGTAATTGCACAAACAGCATGCATTTCCCCATGATACTTTTAGATCTGTATGTTAAAAAAAATGATAAAAAATTTTCTGCTCAAAATATTAATCTTTCATATAAAAATTATAATTATTTCAACATATTAATTTTCATATTCATAATCATAATTTCATAAAAACTGCAAAAAGTGAATGGAAATGGGTTGGAAAGTCATAAATAATCAAAAGTAAAACAACAACACATTTCTGGCAAAGCCTTCTACGTGCTGTCAGGAATGAGTTTCTAACGCTCTGAAAACGCGATTCTGCAAGTCTCAGGCTTCTAGGACGAAAAGAAAGCGGTTTTTCAAACCAAGCGTATTTGCACAAACAGCATGCATTTCCCCATGAGAAGTTTACATGTTTATGAAGAAAAATGATCAAACAAACCATTTTCTGTTCAAAATAAGACATTTTTCCTGTAAATATAATAACTATTTCACTTATATACATTTCATAGTCACAATTATAATTTCATAAAAACTGCAAAAAGTGAACGGAAATGGGTTGGAAAGTCATAAATAATCAAAAGTAAACAACAACACATTTCTGGCAAAGCCTTCTACGTGCTGTCAGAATGAGTTTCTAACGCTCTGAAAACGCGATTCTGCAAGTCTCAGGCTTCTAGGACGAAAAGAAAGCGGTTTTTCAAACCAAGCGTATTTGCACAAACAGCATGCATTTCCCCATGAGAAGTTTACATGTTTATGAAGAAAAATGATCAAACAAACCATTTTCTGTTCAAAATAAGACATTTTTCCTGTAAATATAATAACTATTTCACTTATATACATTTTCATAGTCACAATCATAATTTCATGAAAACTGCAAAAAGTGAATGAAAATGGGTTGGAAAGTCATAATTAATCAAAAGTATAACAGCAGCACATATTTGGCAAAGCTTCCTACGTGCTGTCGAGAATGAGTTTCTAACCAGCTCAAAATGCGATTCTGCAAGTCTCAGGCTTCTAGGACGAAGAGAAAGCGGTTTTTCGAACCAAGCATATTTGAACAAAGAGCATAACAAAGAGTATAATTATTATCATAATTTCATAAAAAACTGCATAAAGTGAATGAACATGGGTTGGAAAGTCATAATTAATCAAAAGTATACAACAGCACATATTCGGCAAAGCTTCCTACGTGCTGTCAAGAATGAGTTTCTAACGCTATGAAAATACGATTCTGCAAGTCTCAGGCTTCTAGGACGAAGAGAAAGCGGTTTTTTAAACCAAGCGTAATTGCACAAACAGCATGCATTTCCCCATGATACTTTTAGATCTGTATGTTAAAAAAAATGATAAAAAATTTTCTGCTCAAAATATTTAATCTTTCATATAAAAATTATAATTATTTCAAACATATTAATTTTCATATTCATAATCATAATTTCATAAAAACTGCAAAAAGTGAATGGAAATGGGTTGGAAAGTCATAAATAATCAAAAGTAAAACAACAACACATTTCTGGCAAAGCCTTCTACGTGCTGTCAGGAATGAGTTTCTAACGCTCTGAAAACGCGATTCTGCAAGTCTCAGGCTTCTAGGACGAAAAGAAAGCGGTTTTTCAAACCAAGCGTATTTGCACAAACAGCATGCATTTCCCCATGAGAAGTTTACATGTTTATGAAGAAAAATGATCAAACAAACCATTTTCTGTTCAAAATAAGACATTTTTCCTGTAAATATAATAACTATTTCACTTATATACATTTTCATAGTCACAATTATAATTTCATAAAAACTGCAAAAAGTGAACGGAAATGGGTTGGAAAGTCATAAATAATCAAAAGTAAAACAACAACACATTTCTGGCAAAGCCTTCTACGTGCTGTCAGGAATGAGTTTCTAACGCTCTGAAAACGCGATTCTGCAAGTCTCAGGCTTCTAGGACGAAAAGAAAGCGGTTTTTCAAACCAAGCGTATTTGCACAAACAGCATGCATTTCCCCATGAGAAGTTTACATGTTTATGAAGAAAAATGATCAAACAAACCATTTTCTGTTCAAAATAAGACATTTTTCCTGTAAATATAATAATTATTTCACTTATATACATTTTCATAGTCACAATCATAATTTCATAAAAATTGCAAAAAGTGAATGAAAATGGGTTGGAAAGTCATAAATAATCAAAAGTATAAAAAGCAGCACATATTTGGCAAAGCTTCCTACGTGCTGTCAAGAATGAGTTTCTAACCAGCTCAAAATGCGATTCTGCAAGTCTCAGGCTTCTAGGACAAAGAGAAAGCGGTTTTTCGAACCAAGCGTATTTGCACAAACAGCATGCATTTCCCCATGAGAATTTTACATGTTTTTGGTGAGTTATGATATAACAAACCATTATCTGTTCAAAATAAGACAATTTTCCTGTAAATATAATAATTATTTCAAATATATACATTTTCATTTTCATAATTTCATAAAAATTTCATGAGTTTTTTAGATCTGTATGTTAAAAAAAATGATAAAACAAAACATTTTCTGTTCAAAATTTGACTTTTTCCTGTAAATATAATAACTATTTCACTTATATACATTTTCATAGTCACAATCATAATTTCATAAAAACTGCAAAAAGTGAATGAAAATGGGTTGAAAGTCATAAATAATCAAAAGTATAACAGCAGCACATATTTGGCAAAGCTTCCTACGTGCTGTCAAGAATGAGTTTCTAACGCTCTCAAAACGCGATTCTGCAAGTCTCAGGCTTCTAGGACGAAGAGAAAGTGGTTTTTCGAATCAAGCATATTTGCACAAACAGCATGCATTTCCCCATGAGACTTTTAGATCTGTATGAAGAAAATGATAAAACAAAACTTTTTCTAAACAAAATATTTCATTTTTCACATAAAGATTATAGTTATTTCAAATAAATTAATTTTCATATTCATAATCATAATTTCATAAAAACTGCAACAAGTGAATGGAAATGGGTTTTCATATGAATATGATATAAATATATATAAAAAGTGCCATAAGTGAATACAAAACAAAAGGTGACCATACAAATCATGTTTTGACAAGAATATTACAAATGTGATAGTGTAAAAATATTAATTTTCATATTTATAAGCATTATTTAGTAAAAAAAAAAAAAAAAAAAAAAAAAAACAGTTAAACCATGTGTAGGCCAAAAACTTACATTACAAACCATGGTCTTAGAAAAATATAACTTTTTTAATAAAAATATAAACTTCATTGGTAAAATATACGTTTTCATATTCATCCGAGTGATATGACAAATCAGGTTTTTACAAGATATTGTGAATATATGACTTTTCATATTCAAAAGCATCATTTCACTAAAATCATTTCACTAAAAACTGCAAAAAGTGATATGACAAGCAATGGTTTAAAAAAATCTTACTTTCTTTAAAAAAATTTGATTGCTTTTATTAAAATATTACATTTCATATTCATAACCATAATTTCATTAAAAAAACTTTTTAATAAAATTAAGTTATTGGGAAAATATGAATTTTCATATTCATATGTATCGTTTAACTCGACTGAAACGCAAAACGTGATGACAAACAATGGTTTAAATTTCTTTTTATACAAAATTTATTGTTTTATTAAAATATTACATTTCATGTTCATAATTGTAATTTCATAAAAAAAAGTTAACCTTTATCATAAAAATATGTTATTGTGAAAATATGAATTTCATATTCATTAGGATAATCTCATTCAAAACTGAAAAAAAATTTGCAATAAGTGCACGAACAGGTGACATGACAAATATACTTAGACAGAAATAGTAAGTTTTAATAAAGCAGGCACTTGCCCATGACACATTTACATGTTTATAATGAAATATGATTATAGCAAATTATTTTATAAGCAGAATGTGACATTTTCAGATAAATATTAGAGTTTATATCAGAAAAATCTGAATTTTCATTAATCATATTTTCATAAAAAAATATGTTAACCTGTAAAGAAATATAAATAATATGTTAATTGTAAAAATATAAATCATATGATTATGGAAAACCTTTAAAAAGTGCCATAAGTGAAGGAAAAACAAAAAAGTACAAATCAAGTTTTGACAAAAATATGAATTTTTCATAAAAAACTGTGATAGTTATTGTGAAAATACACACTTTCATTTTCATAAGCTCCATTTAATGAAAAACTGTTAAAAAGTGCAAATTCAATGATAAACGTGAAATGATCAAGTTTTGTGAAAATATGAAATTTCATATTCAAAAGCATCATTTCACTAAGAATTGTTAAATGTGCAATCAATAACCGAAAAAGGTTTCATGATATACCATGTTTGACATAACAATGAATTTTCCCTTATAAATATGAAATTAATACGTAAACTACATGTAAACCTTTACAAGTCATTGTGAAATTGTGAAGACTTTTCATATTCATAAGCATTATTAACGAAAAACCATTGAAAGTGAAAATATTCATCGCAAAATGGGATGACAAAAAATGGTTTGAAAGAAATCTGATTTTCTTTTATAAAATAAAATAAATAATATAAATTGATTGTTTTTATTAAAATATTACATTTTTATACTCATAACCATAATTTCACTAAGAAATACAGGAAGGCTTTTCAGTCTGATCCAGCTCTAGTTCTTCAGTTGTAACTGGTACAAGGAAACAACATGCAAGCATCTCTTTTTAGTAAACCTTCTCACTTGTGCTAGTCCAGAGACTTTTCCTGATTTGGACACACAACTGCAGGCCCATGCCAGTATGTTGATTCTGAGGCATAAGTATAGCATTTCTGCAAAGCCTCAAAAAACTGTAGAAGTTGAAAGCTTATTTGGAAGAGCAGCATCAAAACCATGCATCATGACAAGCGTATGTGACTGCTGCACCTTCGCATTTTATAACAAATGTGCTTGTCTTCTGCAAGCTAAGGGAGTTTTCAATGAGGTGACTGAGACAAAGTCAAATAGTGCTATGAACATTTCAGTGGAGCTGATATACAATGAAATTGAGAATGAAAGGCATCACACCACTATCACAAAATTGGAAAGATGTGACAGATGTCACATTTAGTTTTCCTGTTAAGTCAAATAGAAAACACAAAGCTAACAGTGGCCAAAAATAAATAAATCAATTAAGGGTTAAGAGAAACTTTTATTAAAGTCATGTTTTTGAACATTTTGAACATTGTAAATATTGTCAATCAGCCAATAATAAAACAAAAAACATTGTATTTTGTGTCTAAAATAAAATAAAAATCTAATTGTGATCAAGAACCTTTCTGTTTTTATTTGCAAATCTGATCCAAGTATATGTGCCACTTACTGAAGCAGATTATCTCATACAGTCCGCTAAAAAGGATAAAAACATATTAGCTGCTGTAGGCCCAAAGCGGTAAGTGACCAAATCCAGCTCTGATTCAGGGCCAAGGTTTTGTAGATTAATCTTCATTTGTTCAATGCTCCTCCTGCCAAAAAACAAAGCACAATATTCATGTTACTTAAATGACATATAGAGCTGCTATCGGTTGTCTGTTATAAATCACAAACAACATTACACTTTCACTCTCTTGCACTATGAAGTGTTTTTCAGAGCTTTTTCCACTGGCTGAAAAGGATTACATTATATTAAAAACCTGTCAGTGTTTTTATTCATTAAATGGAATCAATCCATAAAAACAGAAACTGGAAAGTGTTGCAAAATTTGAACATTTCCCTTAATTATGCAAAAGAAAATATAAATAAATAATTTTGCTCTGCTTCATATATGATGTGACGTTTCAAGCACACAGGCTGTGCTTAAAACGTCACATCAAATAGCTATGAAGCTATGAGTTTTTAATAACAATAAACTTTTGATATTTTTGGAGCTCTGGTGTTGCCGAGGTGCAACCCTAACTAAACACATGGGATCCTGACAATTAAGGTGTCGCTAGGTAACCATTTTTAAGCAGGTGTGAGCTGCTAAGAGCTGCAAAACTCTGCAGAACAGTGGCCCTCCAAGACCAAGTTTAAAGACCCTTGCCTTAAAGTTTGAAGTTAAGTGTTGGGCTAAACTGCGTACCTTTTATTACTAGGAACATTTAATTAAAAAAAATAGGATTCATGTGTGATACAGCTTATAATAATGTCAAATATTTTATTAATAATTTGACCGCTTATAATAATGTCAAATATTTTATTCATAATTTGACCGTGTAATAATCTTTTTTCTTTTTTTGCATTTTACCTTGAAAGTTTGGAAATGTGTTGGGCTTAAATAAACAAATAATGTTGCACATTACATATTGATTCAAAATGAGTGATCCTTAAGATGGTAATATGTAAAGGTTTTAGTCAAGAATAAAATAGATTCTGCATACGAGCATGTTTTATCCTTAAAAAGGATAGTTTGAGACCATTACCATTCTCCAGATACACACCAAACACCTCTTTTGCCCTTTCCAAAACATTATTCTGTAGATTCAAGAAACAACAGAAAAAAACACTAGCATATGACAATCAAAATGCTTTAATTAAGCTCGCTGATGTTGAAAAGCTAATCAATAATATAGTACCTAAAAAAAATCACTGACATACCTTAAGAAAGTAGATGCTCTTTGCCCTTTTAGAGCCATCCAGTATTTTTGTGAGCACCTGACAATTGATGTGCACAACACATAGGCGCACCTGGTTTAGAGTAGATCAACAAAATAATGTTTTCCATTTCAATAGGGTTAAAGAAATACTGTAAGTATGCGTGACTGCACTAAATATTACATTATTTTCTGTATCATTAACTAATATTTTATTTTAAATTGTTATTATTATCATCATCATCATCATCATCATCCTTTTTATGTGTACACTTTAAGATATTGCTGATAAAATTACACATACCTTACTAAGGATACCACATATGGAATTCATGACCTGAATGTTTCAAGGATAAATGTGACATTAAAAAATAAAAAAATCAATGAAATGTTATGAAATGTTGTTGTGAAAAGTTTATCAACAGACATTTTCATTTTCTTTAATGTTGTTGAAACCTGGTCAGCAAATAAATGTTGTAAAAATATTTGGGAAAACATCCAGAACATGTTTGAAGGCTAAATTGTAGAACAGGGGTCTCAAACTCAAATTGTCTGGGGGACATTGTTGTGACTGACATTTTAAGGGAGGGCCAAAAGAACAAAACAAAACAAAAAAACTTAATTGCTGAGATGTTGACTTTCATTTGTTTTAAATTCCATTACCAAGTTATACTTTACAAAAATGTAGATAACAATACACCAAACAAGTCACAGAAAATAAGCGTAAGAATTTTCATTTCTCACTATAATGATAACCATTTACCTCATCAGAAACCTGGTTGTCCGTCATTAAGGTGTTCAAACTGTTCACTTGAATGTCATATGGGCCCACACTTCCGAATGTGAATGTTGGGCGCTTGTTTTGGAGACACCTTAATGCCTGATCTATGTAGACGAATAATAATGAAAAAAATGACACATTTGGCAACCATGTTGGTTTTCATTAACAATATCAATGGAAAATGCAGATCTGATAACATTGCAAAGATATGTTTATTACAACATGGTGTGAAATAAGTTATAATAACCCCCCCAAACATGAGCAAGGAAATAAAAATTGTTCAATTACAATAAATGAAACGAAATCATACCTTCCATTGTGTGCTCTTGGTCACTTGGTGCCCTTTAAATACAGAAGTAACAGAGTTTGTTAACTGATAGATCTCCTCTTATCCATCCGGAATTCTGGATTCCAAGATGTTACAATGTACTGCACAAGAGTTGGAAAACATTTAAGTCTTCCAGATTACTGATGTCATAACCCAGTCATTAGGGGGCACAAGCCAGTGCACTCTTAGTGCCGTCCCAAGCCCGGGTAAATGGGAAGGGTTGCGTTAGGAAGGCATCCAGCGTAAAACATGTGCCAAATCAAATATGCGGATCACAAATGAGAATTTCATACCGGAGAGAAGAGGTTCGGGTTGGTACGTTAAATGTTGGTACTATGACGGGTAAAGGGAGAGAAGTAGCTGATATGATGGAGAGGAGAAAGTAGATATGCTGTGTGTTCAGGAGACCAAGTGGAAAGGGAGTAAGGCCAGGAACATTGGAGGTGGATTTAAACTGTTTATCATGGTGTGGATGGAAGAGAAATGGTGTAGGGGTGATTCTGAAGGAAGAGTACAGTAAGAGTGTAGTAGAGGTGAAGAGAGTTTCTGATAGGTGATGATCGTGAAGGTGGAAGTTGAAGGGATGATGATAAATGTCATCAGTGCCTATGCTCCACAAGTTGGCTGTGAGATGGAGGAGAAGGAAAGATTCTGGAGTGAATTAGATATAGTGGTAGATGGTGTACCTAGGAAAGAACGATTGGTGATTGGGGCAGACTTTAATGGGCATGTAGGTGAAGGGAACAGAGGTGATGAGGAGGTGATGGGTAGGTATGGTTTTAAGGAGAGGAATGTGGAAGGGCAGATGGTGGTAGATTTTGCTAAAAGGATGGAAATGGCAGTGGTGAACACGTATTTTAAGAAGAAGGAGATCATCAGTGCCTATGCTCCACAAGTTGGCTGTGAGATGGAGGAGAAGAAAGATTCTGGGAGGAATTAGATGTAGTGGTAGATGGTGTACCTAGGAAAGAACGATTGGTGATTGGGCAGACTTTAATGGCATGTAGGTGAAGGAACAGAGGTGATGAGGAGGTGATGGGTAGGTATGGTTTTTAAGGAGAGGAATGTGGAAGGGCAGATGTGGTAGATTTTGCTAAAAGGATGGAAATGGCAGTGGTGAACACTTATTTTAAGAAGAAGGAGATCATAGGGTGACGTATAAGAGTGGAGGAAGGTGCACACAGGTGGACATGTGCTATGCAGGAGATGCAACCTAAAGGAGATTGGAGACTCTAAGGAGTTGGCGGGGACAGTGTAGCTAGACAGCATCGGATGGTGGTCTGTAGGATGTTTTGGAGGCAAAGAAGAAGAGGAGGAAGTAAGGATGAAAGAAGAATAAGATGGTGGAAACTGAAGGAGGAAGAGTGTAGTGTGAGTTCAGGAAGAGGTCAGACAGGGCTTGGTGGTGGTGAAGAGGTGCCAGATGATTGGGGAACTACTGCAGGAGTGATGAGGGAGGCAGCTAGAAAAGTACTTGGTGTGACATCTGGAAATAGAAAGCAAGACAAGGAGACGTGGTGGTGGAATGAGGAATTGCAGGAGAGCATTAGGGGAAAGAGGTTGGCAAAACAGAAGTGGGATCGACAGAGTGATGAGAAAAGTAGGCAGGAGTACAAGGAGATGCGGCAGTAGGTAAAAAGGGATGTGGCGAAAGCCAAGGAAAAGGCATATGAGGAGCTGTATAAGAGGTTGGACACTAAGGAAGGAGAAAAGGAGTTATACCGATTGGCCAGGCAGAGGGACCGAGCTGGGAAGGATGTGCTGCAAGTTAGAGCAATAAAGGATGGAAAGGGAAATGTGTTGACTAGTGAGGAGAGTGTGTTGAGAAGGTGGAGGGAGTATTTTAAGCAGCTGATGAATGAGGAAAATCACAGAGAGAGAAGGTTGGAGATGTGGAGTTGGTGAAGCAGATGTAATAGGATTAGTAAGGAGGAAGTGAGAGCAGCGATTTAAGAGGATGAAGAATGGAAAGTCGGTTGGACCAGATACATACCGGTAGAGGCGTGGAGATGTTTAGAGAGATGCAGTGGAGTTTTTAACCAGATTGTTTAACAGGATTCTGGAAGGTGAGAGGATGCCTGAGGAATGGAGAAGGAGTGTGCTGGTACCGATCTTTAAGCATAAGGAAATGTGCAGACCTGCAGTAACTACAGGGGAATTAAGTTGATCAGTCACACCATGAAGTTTTGGGAAAGAGTAGTGGAAGCCAGGCTGAGAGAGAGGTGACCATCTGTGAGCAACAGTATGATTTCATGCCGAGGAAGAGCACCACAGATGCCTTATTTGCTTTGAGGATGTTGATGGAGAAGTATAGAAAAGGAATTGCATTGTGTATTTGTGGATTTAGAGAAAGCGTACGACAGAGTGCCGAGAGGGAGTTGTGGTATTGTATGAGGAAGTCAGGTGTGTCAGAGAAGTATGTAAGGGTGGTGCAGGACATGTATGAGGACAGTGTGATGGCAGTGAAGTGCAGTAGGTACGACAGACTGGTTCAGGGTGAAGGTAGGACTGCATCAAGGATCGCCCTGAGCCCTTTCCTGTTTGCAGTGGTGATGGACAGGTTGACGGACGGATGTTTGCAGATGATATTGTGATTTGTGGTGAGAGTAGAGAGCAGGTTGAGAAGAGCTTGGAGAGGTGGAGATATGCGCTGAAGAGAAGGGGAATGAAGTCAGTAGGAGTAAGACAGAGTACATGTGTGTGAATGAGAGGGAGGCAGTGGAGTGATGCGGTTGCAGGGAGAAGAGGTGGAGAAGGTGGAGGAGTTCAGGTACCTGGGTTCAACAGTGCAAAGTAATGGAGAGTGTGTTAGAGAAGTAAAGAAAAGATTGCAGGCAGGGTGGAGTGGGTGGAGAAGAGTGACAGGAGTGATTTGTGATAGTAGGGTATCTGCAAGAATGAAAGGGAAAGTTTATAGGACTGTGGTGAGACCTGCGATGTTGTATGGATTAAAGACAGTGGCATTGAGTAAAAGCAGGAGGCAGAGCTGGAGGTAGCAGAGCTGAAGATGTTAAGTTTTCGTTGGGAGTGTCGAGAAAAAATGTATGAAATAACCCTATATAGAGTGTGTTTTAATGGAACTAATATCCATCCAATAAATTGACCTAATAATTAGTATAGAACCTATTAGATACAATAGAAACAGCTTGATTAAAACCTATTTTAGCTTATGTGTTTAATCAGTCTCATGTAGTCTATGTACTCGGAGTGTAATTAACAATAGCGATAAGATTTTAATAGAGTAGAGTAGAGTCTGACTGGTGTTATGAGTGTGTTGGATAGACAAGAAAGAACAACATACAAGGCTTAAGCATGTTTATTGTGCAGAGAAGAGGTGAGATTACGATGCTGTTAGTGAAGAATGCTCCTAAGAGATGTCCCAGGATGTCTGTAAGTTGGAGCTGAATAAAAGAAACAAACAGAGATCACAATAACTAAAACAACAATTAATATGTGCATGCAACAACAAAGTAATAAGCTTACAATCATTATAGTTGTGAAGCTAGATACATTATGCAACAGTCAGTTTAGATAATATAAATGAAGTATGATCTAGACACTAACATAACCACGTAGAATAATGTAGTTAAACATATACAAATAGACAATTTAAGTAAAATAATATAGCTTGATTTAATAAAAATGGAATAGATAATAGCATTATAAAAGCAGAACACTTACACAGAGTAGATGTAGGGAAGATAAAGTAGGCCGCAAAATGGTTGTCCACACATAAAAACCTGAGAGCAGGAGGAAGCGGTGCCTGGCTGTACCAGAGGGGGTGAAAGTTGTATACACATTTTTCTAAGTGACAGAGAGAAAAGGCCGTAAATAAAGGTTATGGGGGAAAAGAAAAACCCATATATGGAATCACAGGAAGGGGACTTTGCTGGATGAAGAAAATAGGAAAAAAGTAAAGTATCATGTAACACCAGGGTATAAGAATGAGTGTGTGCAAAGTGTGTGCGCGCTTGATCATTTTGATGTGATGAAGTGACCACCTTCTATGGGCTCATCAGAAAGTGTCTGGAATAAAGAAGTTTTTGCTCTTTCTCATCCAAGACTGAAAGATTCTTCATTGGCTTTTGAGGTCCATTTCATTGTATTTTATCAGGTTAAAAGCGCTACATTGGGATTTAACTGAATAGAGAATCCACCCGTGATGTGTCTGTTTAGAGACGGTTCTGAGTTCCGACAGGAGTGACAAGGATGGACAAGATTAGAAATTAGTTTATTAGAGGACAGCACATGTAGGATGTTTGGTGACAAGGTGAGGAGGTGAGATTGAGATGGTTTGGACATGTGCAGAGAAGGGACATGAATTATATTGGTAGAAGAATGCTGAAGATGGAGCCACCAGGTAGGAGGAAAAGAGGAAGGCCAAGGAGGAGGTTCATGGATGTGGTGAGGGACGACATGCAGGTAGTTGGTGTGAAAGAGGCAGATGTAGAGGACAGGGTGGTATGGAGACGGATGATCCGCTGTGGCGACCCCTAATAGGAGCAGCCGAAAGAAGAAGAAGAAGAAGAAGATTACTGATGTCATTATATGAAATTAGTTTGATAGATGATAAAATATAACATTATAAAAATGACAGCTGTAAGCACATAATATGACTGAATGTATTTAGAAAGCAGAGCTTTTTTCTCATTCATTAATCACATTAACATTTAGTTAAAATCAACACATTTAAAAGAACAGATCCCTTAGTAATTACATTTAAACAGCATTCAAAAATCAGATTTTGATTTAGGCGATGACTTGAGGTCAACATATTCATATGTAAAAGAATAAATCAGTGATGACTTGAGGTCATCATATTCATGTGAAAGAATAAATTAGTGATGACTTGAGGTCATCATATTCATAGGTAACAGAATAAATCAGTAAATAAATCATATTCATGTGAAAGGATAAATCAGTGATGACTTGAGGTCATCATATTCATGTAAAAGGATAAATCAGTGATGACTTGAGGTCATCATATTTATGTGAAAGGATAAATCAGTGATGACTTGAGGTCATCATATTCATTTGTAACAGAATAAATCAGTGATGACTTGAGGTCATCATATTCATATGTAACAGAATAAATGATCTGTTTCACTCGGTTCTACCTTGATCTCACAGCGGATTGCAGTAGGGTCTCAAATTCAAGTTCAAAATGGCGCCGGTGAGGTCGGCTGCTCCGGCTACGTTTTCTTTTTTTGTTTATTTTTTACACATTTTTAATTAGTTACAGTTCCATCTACACAAGATGGACATCATTAGATATGACAGAGACACTCTTATATCTATTGGTGTACAATGCACTCACCTTTTGCCGCTTTAAACCCGGACCATGCTGGCCGAGCGAGATCCTGAGGGAGAACAAAGGACACGACCTGTACCGGGGAAACGAGCCGGTGTCAGGAACAGGCTGAGGGCATGCGCACTCATGCCTGCTCCCTTACCTAGTATCCTGTTAGCCAACGTCCAGTCACTAGAGAACAAGCTCGATGACCTCAGGGCAAGGGTCAAGTTACAGAGGGACATTCGGGACTGCAACCTTCTCTGCTTCACCGAGACATTGCTGAACCCAGGGTACCGGACCACGCCATCCAGCCGGCTTGTGTTTTTCTTGTTTACCACATGGACAGAACAGTCGGGGAAGTCAAGAGGAGGTGGAGTGTGTCTGATGGTGAACAACCACTGGTGCGACAACGCAAGCATCGTTCCTCTTTCACACTCCTGCACACCAAACCTGGAACTACTGACCATTAAATGTCGGCCCTTCTATCTACTCGGGAATTCAGCTCGGTCATAGTCAGTGCCGTTTATATTCCACCTCAAGCGGACACGGACACTGCAGTATAGGATTTACATAAGACATTAACTCTTCACCAAACACAGCATCGGGACGCTGCGCTCATTGTGGTCGGAGATTTTCAACAATGCCAACTCAAGCGCGCACTACCAAACTTTCATCAGTACATCACCTGCCCCACCAGGGCGAAAGGTAACTGGACCACTATTAAACACCATTCAAGAACAGCTACAAGGCACAATCACGTCCATCGTTTGGGAAATCGGACCATGCCGTTATCTTCCTTATGCCTGTTTTACAAACAAAGGCTGAAACAGGAAGCTCCATTTTCAGAGGGAGGTCGCGCACTGGACTGACCAATCGATGGCCGCTCTGCAGAATACTATGGATGACGCAGACTGGGACATGTTCCGTGATTCCGTGATTACGGAAGCGGTTGTGGGATTCATCGGGAACTAGCAGATGATACGGTGCAAAAAAACCACTATCGGAATGTTCCCAACCAGAAGCCGTGGGTGGATAAAACCATCCGCAACGCTCTGAAATCCCGCTCCGTTGCCTACAACACGGTGCTCGACACCGGGACATGTACGAGTACAAGCTGCATCTTACAGTGTTCGCAGAGCGTTGAAGGATGCAAAGCGTTGCTACGGGAGAAAACTAGATCACAGTTCCAACATGGTGGTTCTAGGAGCCTGTGGCAGGACTAAGAACAATCACGAACTATAGAACACTATCTTCTAAAATGTGAATGCGGTCGCTTTTCTGGCAGACGTGCTAAACACCTTTACGCTCATTTCGAGGCTGCAGCTAACCCCGCTAGCAGCACTAGCGGCACATCAGCGTGCAGCGAGAGAGCCAGAAACGTAAACGGTTCACCATCTCGGAGCATGACGTGAGGAGGCATTCAGGAGAGTGAATACCAGCAGCAGGACCAGATAGCATCACAGGTCGGGTTCTGAAAGCCTGCGCTGACCAGCTAGCAACGGTGTTCACTGAGATATTCAACATCTTACTGGAACAGTCTGTTGTCCCTTCATGTTTCAAACAGTCCACCATTGTTCCTGTCCCGAAGAAACCCCAGCCCGCCTGCCTTAACGACTATCGCGCTGTAGCCTTGACCTCAGTAGTGATGAAGTGCTTGAGAGACTGGTCAGAAAATTTACCACTGCATCACTACCAGACACACTGGACCCATTACGGTTTGCGTACCGTCAAAACCGTTCTAGTGAGGACGCCATTGTTCATCTCCTCCACACCACGATGAGCCACCTGGACCAAAGAAATGGGAATTATACAAAGATGCTGTTTGTTGACTACAGTTCAGCATTTAACACTATAATTCCCTCCACACTCACCTGTAAGTTAGAGGTCCTTTGACTCAGCCTGCCGCTGTGTCAATGGTCTCTAACTTCCTGACTGACAGACCACAAGCCGTACGGGTGGGAAAACACACCTCATCCACCCTCACCCTCAGCACTGGAGCTCCCCAGGGTTGTGTTCTGAGCCCCCTGCTGTACTCGCTGTACACATACGACTGTGTGGCCACTTCCAACTCCACCACCATCTTTAAGTTTGCTGACGACACTGTTGTGGTGGGTCTGATCTCCAACAACAATGAGGCGCCTACCTACAGGAGGATAAAAACCTGGAGAGATGGTGCCAGGAGAACAACCTTCTTCTGAATGTCAGCAAGACTAAGAAGTTGATCGTGGAGTTCAGCACGAAGCAGGAGCGGTCATACCAACCGCTAAACATCAGCGGGACTCCAGTGGAGAGAGTGGACAGTTTCCGGTACCTAGGTGTTCACATCACACAGGACCTTTCTTGGTCCTGTCATACCAACACCCTGGTGAAGAAGGACCAGCAGCGTCTGTACCATCTGAGATGCTTAAGGGACTTTAAACTACCCTCTCAGGTGCTAAAGACTTTCTACACCTGCACCATTGAGAGCGTCCTGATGGGTAGCATCACTTCCTGGTTCGGGAACAGCACCATGCAGGACAGGCGAGCTCTTCAGAGGGTGGTGCGGTCAGCTGAACGTACCATCCACACCAAGCTCCCTAACCTGCAGGACATCTACAGCACGCGGTGCCAGACCAGAGCTATGAAGATTGTGAAGGACCTTAGCCAACCCAACAATGGACTCTTTTTTTTGTTGCGTTCAGGGAAACGCTTTCACTCCCTGAAAGCAAACACAGATAGAACAAGGAGGAGCTTGTTTCCGCAGGCTATTTGGAGTTTAAACCAGGAAACACCGGGATCTAAAAACTGGATCTAAAAGCTGGTTACTCTCTCCATCATCACACTTCTGCAAATATTATTCCTACTGTCTTTCCACACTACAACACTTTAAACCCTGGACAGTCACTTTAACTGTGGACTTGCACGCACAGTGCACTTTATACCACACACGTTCACTTATACCACACCATACTGCACACGTTCACTTTAAGGACAATCACATCAAACACCTTATGTGATTATTGTTTACTGTACATAAGCCTGTTACTGTACATAAGCATACCCTGTATCCATAAACATGCCCTGTATATAAATTTTTCCTATTTTTCCTATAAATATTGTTACGACTTCTTTTTGTTAGTCTAGGGTTTGAAGCTGTAACATTCATACTGTGATCATTCTGTGGATAGGCAGGGGAAAAGGACACGTAAACCAAATATAATACAAAGAATTTATTCGACCAATTAGGAACAAAAGGAAATGACAACATATACACAATATTTACACAACTAATCAAAACCAAAAAACATAATAAATAATCCCACAGGAGAGAGGGGCGGGAAGTGGGGCTAAAGAAAAGAACACAATAAAACAAACCCAACTAACTTAGTATAAACCACTAACCTAACACTAAACAAAGCAAGTTTCCGGCGCCTCTACACACCCTAGCTTACCTACTCTAAACTACCCAAAACACATAAGCAGCGCACACTCCTAGGTAGTGTCTCTATACATAACACCATCTACGTGTTGCAAGATGTAAGTCACGTGACATACTACCTGCCCAACACTCCTGGGGAAAACGCAAAGGTTGTTGTCAGAGTATAAACACTACACACATAAACAAACAAGATAACAACATTAAACTTTACCCCAACGAATGTTGTACAAACCCAAGTCGAAAGGAAAGGAAAAAAAACAAGAAACAGAATAAATGCTTTAACCGCAACAAGGCGCAAGACATAAGGTGCTCTCCTTAACGTTCCCGCAGTCCCGCAAACCGGATTGAAACAAGCGCAGTCACGTCACAAATAATGATTACTTCCCTAGCCAATAGCAGTCCAAACGGGGAGGAACCTTAAGAAAATGACAAGAAGGAGAAACAATAGAGAGAGAGAAAAACACCCACACAAACGAACATCTACTGGGACGTAACAATATCTTTATTTTTATATATTTTTATATTTTACATAGTTTATTGTTTTTATTTATTTGCCTTCTTTTTTCCCTTGTTTTATTTTTTTCCCACCCATCCTATTCCCTCATGCCGGACAATCGTGCAAAGCATTTCACTGCATGTCGTACTATGTAATTAGTGTATGTGACGAATAAAATTTTATTTGATTTTGATTTGAAATTCTGTCTGATGGTGGGCACCGTGCGGTGCTCAAATTAGCGCAGCTTTGTTCCGTATTTCGTTTGTCTTTAAATGCAACTATTTAATCGCATCTCTTTGACAGCTATCAACAGTCGTTATTAGACTGTTTTAACTGGCGCTAGAAAGTTAACAGTAACCTACATCAGTGAAAGGCTAACGCGGTTAACTTGGCAATTCAAAAATCTAAAAAAAAAAATGTGAAGCTTACTATCATTAATATACTTCTGTAAAATGATACCTTAAGAACAATTAAGGCACGGTCTTACCTTTTTACTGGTGGCATGTCCTGATTTTGCCACTAGTGCGGTGCAGGTGCAGAACTTTGTTTATTTTGTATTTTGGCGGACTTGCAAAATGGTGAAAGTAATTGGGTCGCACATATTGATGACGTCGTAAACGCTGATTGGCTGAGGAAGTTGTTGTCCCAGGGTCATCTTAAAAAGATATTGGTCTCAGGGCGACACAGACTTGGCAAAATCAGGACGTGCGTTCCTCAAGGAGCTGTCTTAGGCCCACTGCTTTTCTCTTTATATATGCTGCCTCTGGGTGAAATTATACATAAACATGGTTTTCGCTTCCATTGCTATGCTGATGATACACAATTGTATATTTCAGCAAAGCCAGATGAGAGATCAGCTTAACAATGTTGAGGAGTGTGTAAAGGACATTAGACAGTGGATGCCTGATAACTTTCCTCTGCTCAACTCAGATAAGACAGAAGAACTTTTACTAGGACGACAAGCTAGAAGAAAACTTTCTGATTATGTAGCATCTCTGGATGGTGTTTCTGTTTCAGCGTGTACGGCTGTCAAAGACCTTGGTGTTATTATTGACCCTAGTCTTTCCTTTAAGGCTCATGTGAATAATATTACCAGGATCGCCTGCTTTCACCTTAGAAACATTGCTAAAATTAGAAATATGATGTCGTTACAGGATGCAGAAAAATTAGTTCATCCTTTTGTTACATCTAGATTAGACTACTGTAATGCTTTACTGTCTGTGTGTTCGAGTAAGTGCATAAATAAGCTTCAGTTAGTTCAGAATGCAGCAGCAAGAGTCCTCACGAGATCTAGGAAATATGACCACATCACTCTTGTTTTAATCAGTCTACACTGGCTCCCAATTAAATCTCGCATTGGATTATGAAATACTACTACTGACGTATAAAGCACTAAACGGTCTCGCACCGCAGTATCTGAGTGAACTTCTATACCAGTATGATCCTTCATGCCTACTTAGATCAAAAGGTGCAGGCTATCTGTTGGTTCCTCAAATAATGAAAACTACAGCAGGGGCAGATCTTTCTCTTATAAAGCCCCACATTTGGAGTCACGTGGGACCGCTGAGGAAGATGGCAGCATAGTTGTGTAGCTCCCTAGGCCCACCCATATTTTTAATTTATTCGAGTATATTTACTCCACGTGTATTTCTCAGAGTTAGTGTCCCTTGTGACTAAACACTTGTGAATAAAGAAAAAGTGTTCTGGACAGCGAATGTCGACGTCCACATCTAAATATTTCAAGGGAGCGACGACGAGCCACATGACAACCAGGCAGACTTCGGCGGACACGAGTCGTCATCACCCCAGCCGATTGAACAAGGTTTAAAGATGGAAAACGTATTATCCGAAATAAGCAAAATGAGTTCTACTTTGCAAGGAGTAGCGACGGATGTGTTCTCAATCAAAGAGGCTGTTACTGACCTTAAAAATTTGGTGCATGCGATCCGAGAAAGGTGGACGAAGCGGAGGGCCGCATCTCTAATATGGAAGACGTCACCTCGGAGCTCGGCGGAGATGGCGAGCGGCATGATAAAAGTGTGGAAGTTATGTGGAACCAAATTGAGGATCTAGAAAACAGAAGCCGCTGCAACAAAGTGAGGATGATCGGTCTGAAATAAGGGCTGGAGGCAGGTGGAATGGTCAAGTGCGTGTATAAAATCTTATCGGAAGGACTGGGTATCGATCCGGATGGAGAGTTCGAAATTGTGAGGGCACATCCCGTTTCCAGGCAGATCAGCCGCCGAGAATTGTCTTGATCAAGTTTCTACGCTCGTCAGCCAGGGAGAAAATATTACAAGCGGCCAGAGAAAAAAGGGAATGACCGAATGGGAGGGATGTCAGATTTCCCTCTTCCCCGACATGTCCAGAGAGTTAGCCAGAAAACGGAGGGAATTCACCGCTTCGCGGAGGATGCTGAGAAAAGTCAACGTGAAATATACACTGGCATATCCAGCCTCTCTTGTTTTACATGGCAAGGAGAGTAAGGTGTTTACATCGAGTGTGGATGCAGAGCGGTTTATTAAAGAACATTGCGGTAGAATGATGGGACCAAATACTCTTTACAAGATTGCCAAAGTGGAGCATATTAGTCAGGTGCGGTGGGTGGGCGGGTGAGCGGGATAGCGGTGCTGTCTCGGAACAGTTTTGACAGCCAAGGCAGGGCTGGATAGCTGATTCGGCACCTCACGGACCGCAATCTCGAGTTGTTTGGATAGGACGGTCCCCGTTGTTTGGTATGGCCAATCGTTTTTTGTTGTCTCTTCTTTTTATTTTGTTTGTTGTTAAGCTTTGCGTAGGGGGTTTGATAATTTGTTACTTTCTGGGGAGAAATAGCGTTTTGCTGCTGGAAGTTTTGGTGTTTGAAATGTTCAACTGTCACTTGTTAAGTTTGAGTAAATGTACATCACGGTTTAGTATACCATTCCCCGATAGAGGGCAGTCATCCAACATATCTGGTTACACGCACCGAAACGTGCGATTAATTTATATCATGTATAGATTAGATTAGATTAGATTCAACTTTATTGTCATTACACATGTACAAGTACAAGGCAACGAAATGCAGTTTGGGTCTAACCAGAGTGCAATAACAGCAAGTGCAGGATATATAGTTTTTAAATGAATTTACATAGTTAAATAAAATAAAATATAGACTATAAACAGTAATTTAAAGATGAATATGTACTATAAATGTAGTATACAGATGAATATATATGTACTGAAAACACAATATACAGATGAGTATATATATGTACTATAAACATAATTACAGATGAATATATATATATATGTACTATGAATATAATTACAGATGAATATGAATATATATGTACTATGAACAATAATATACAGATGAATATATATATATGTATTATGAACATGCTATACAGATGCCTATTACTATACACAGAGATTTACAGAAGGATGTAAGTGGTGGACATAATAATATTGCTATAACTATAAACAGAGAACAGGTATATGTACAGTGGTGATATGTTTATGGTAAGCAGCAATACAAAAAAGAGCAGTGTGCAAATGAGCAAGGTTTGTGTAAAGAGTCTGTGCAATAACAAAGTGTGAGGTGAGAAATGATCAGTGTCTTGGTGAGCATAAGTTTTTGTTCAGAGAGTCCATTAGCAAAGAGTGTAAGGTGTGGGGGGTGTAGTGTATCAGTGAGTGTCAGAGTTCACTAAAGAGACAGCTCTAGGAAAAAAGCTGTTCTTTAGTCTGCTGGTCCTGGTCCGGAGGCACCTGAAACGCCTGCCGGAGGGCAGAATAGTAAACTCGACGCAGACAGCTTCTTTGATGTCCTCCATAGCTGGGAGTGGAGTCCCTGTGATGCGCTGGGCAGTTTTCACCACCCGCTGCAGTGCCTTACACTCTGCAGCAGAGCAGCTCCCATACCAGACTGTGACACAGCTGGTCAGGATGCTCTCTACTGCGCAGCGGTAGAAGTTCACCAGGAGATCCGAGGAGAGCTGATTTTTTTTAAGTGTCCTCAGGAAAAAGAGGCGCTGGTGAGCCTTCTTGACCAGGCTGGAGGTGTTGATGTTCCAGACAGGTCTGCCGAGATGTGGATCCCCATGAACTTGAAACTGGAGACACGCTCAACAGCATCCCATTGATGTGGGTGGTGTCATGTGTGCCTCTTGCCTCCTTCCTGAAGTCCACAATAAGCTCCTTTGTCTTGGAGGTGTTAAGGAGCAGGTTGTTGTTGTTGCACCATGTGGCTAGGTGCTGGATCACCAACAATGATGAGACTGCCTACAGGAGGAAATCCAGCACCTAGCCACATGGTGCAACAACAACAACCTGCTCCTTAACACCTCCAAGACAAAGGAGCTTACAGCCCTGTGTACACCAGTGTTGAGTGTGATGGTGTAGGAGCAGATGGAGCCAGATCAAACCTGCTGGGGTCTTTTTGGTCAGAAAGTCCATGACCCAGTTGCAGGTGGAGGTGTTAATGCCCAGATCTAGAAGTTTGCTATTAACTTGGTTGAATGATGGTATTGAATTCTGAGCTGAAGTCAACAACAGCATACGTGCATAGGTGTTCTTATTGTCCAAGTGTGTGAGCACAGAGTGCAGTGCCATGGAAACTGCATCTTCTGTGCTTCTATTGCTCCGGTAGGCAAACTGGTGGGAGTCAAATGTGGTTGGCAGAGAGTCCTTCAGGTGTGCCAGGACCAGCCGCTCAAAGCACTTCATGACAATGGGTGTCAGTGCTACAGGGCGGTAGTCGTTCAGGCACGTTGGGTTGGAGTGTTTTGGCACTGGCACAATGGAGGTACATTTAAAGCAAGTGGGAACAGCTGCTTGGGCAAGAGACAGGTTGAAGAAGTCAGTAAAGACCCCAGCTCAGCACATGCCCTGAGTACGCGACCAGGGATGTTGTCTGGTCCAGCGGCTTTGTGAGCACTGATCTGGCTCAGTGCATTGCAGACATCTGTGGAGGAGAGTTTGATTGAAGAGTGATCAGCCGAGAGTTTGAGCTTTGTGGCAGTTTCCTTGTTGTCTCTCTCAAAGCGAGCATAAAAGTCATTAAGCTCATTCAGAAAGAGGGCATCAGTGGCAGCGGGGGTGGAGTGGGAGGATTTGTAATCACTGATGGCCTGGATGCCTTGCCACATGCGTCGAGGGTCAGAGTTAGAAAAATGCTCCTCTATCTTTAGCTTGTAGCAGTGCTTGGCCTCTTTGATGCCCCTCTTCAGGTTAGCTCTGGATGTGCTGTAGGCCTGAGCGTCACCTGATCTGAGGGCAGTAGTGCGTGCCTTCAGCAGGAGGCGCACCTCCTTGTTCATCCATGGCTTCTGATTTTGGTATGTGATGATCTGTTTCTGGTAGTAACACTGTCTGTGGTGGAACTGATGTAATCAGGAGGTATAGCAGTCAATGTCTGTGTGAGAGTCACTGGTGGCCTGAGAAGCAAATGAACTCCAGTCTGTGTGTAAAAACCTTTCCTGAAGTGTGAAATCTGCGTCTGCGGGCCACACCTTGATGGTTCTCACTGATGGCTTTACCCGGTTGATGAGGGGTGCATATTTGGGGGTGAGAAACAAAGAAAGGTGATCTGACTGTCCAGGTGGGGGAGGGGGTCGCAACGTAAGCTCCAGCCATGTTTGTGTATACATAGTCTAAAGTTTTGTTCCCTCTGGTGTGACATGAAACATGCTGATGAAATTTTGGAAGAACTGCCTTTAAGTTTGAGTGATTAAAATCCCCCGCAACAATAAATGCAGCTTCCGGGTGAACAGTCTGTTGTTTACTGATGGCTGCAAAAAGTTCTTTCATAGCGAGCTTAGCATCAGTATCAGGGGGAATGTAAGCAGCAGTAATAATGGTGGAAGTGAACTCCCGCAGTAGATAAAACGGTCTACATTTAACCATGAGAAACTCCAGGTTAGCTGAACAATGACTCTCGACAATAACAGAGTTCGTGCACCAAGCTTTGTTGACATAAATGCACAGTCCACCGCCTCTGGTCTTACCGAAGCCATCTAATGTCCTATCCGCCCGGAGTGTGTGTCGTCCCACTAGCTCAATAGCGTTGTCCGGAATGCCGCTGTGTAGCCATGTTTCTGTGAAAATCATGACATTACAGTTCCGAAGTTTCATGCTGTGTGTGATGCTGAGTCGAATCTCCTCCATTTTGTTTACCAGCGACCGAACATTGGCGAGGAAGATGCTGGGTAAAGAGAGCCGGTGTGGTGTTATCTTTAGCTTAGCTTTCACTCCACCATGCTTCCCCCGCCTTTGTTTACGATCTCGACCCTGCCTGCGAGCACTTCCGCCCGGCCGGGTAGAGTGAGCTGCCTCGGGTGCGCTGGTGATCTCAGGAAGGAGATGAAGGTTGTCCATAAAACTGTCGGGGAGTCGTAAACCAATATCCAAAAGCTCACGTCGGGTGTACGATATATATGCACAGCTGTTCTGCACGAACAGACCCGATATGAGCAACAGAAATACCGCAAAATTGCAGATTCTGGAGAGACCCTGAGCCTCGCAATGTGCTCGCGCCGCCATCTTGGGTGTTATTCAACTGAAACTATAGGTAGTCACATCAGGTTTATAACATGGAATATTAACGGTTGTGGAAGTCCAATTAAAAGAAAAAAGGTTCTGTCGTATCTCAAACATAAACATGTAGATGTTGCTTTTGTGCAAGAGAGTCATTTAACGGATAACGAAGCGCTCAAATTGAAACGAGACTGGGTGGGGCATGTATTTCATTCATCATTTTCGAGCAAACAAAATGGGGTAATGATCCTAATACATAAGAGGCTGAATTTCGTAATGTTAACAGAAACTAAAGATGATATGGGTAGGATTATTTGTATAGAAACCCTCATTAATGGAGTAAAAGTGATTTTATGTAATGTATAGCCCCCAATAAGGCGGATCCGAGTTTTGTTCAAAAAGTAAACAAAATTCTTGGTGAAAAAGGGGGGCAAATAATTTTGGCTGGGGACTTTAATCAGGTTATGGATGGGGTTTGGGATAAGAGTAAATATCAGGGATCTTCTATGCCAAGGGATAGGGCTGCCCTTCATATGCTAACAGAGGATATTGGGTTGATTGATATTTGGCGTCTGGTCAATCCAAAGGAAAGAGAATATACTTTTTATTCTCATTGCCATAAATCCCACTCTAGGATAGATTTCTTCTTACTTTCAAATTCTATCACTGATCAGGTTGTAAATTGTAAGATTGGAGCAATAGTATTGTCAGACCATGTGGCTGTGGAATTGGATATAGCTCTAAATATTGACGCTGGTAGAAGGGGAAGATGGCGATTGAATACTGCATTATTGCAAGACGAGGAGTTTAGCAAATTGTTGGCTAAAGATCTGACATCCTTTTTTTAATTGAACGTGGGAAGCACTGATAGGTTGGCATCTGTATGGGAGGCCTCAAAGGCATACATTAGAGGGAAACTGATTGCACAGGCAGCTAGAAAGAAGAATGAGGAAAGAGACTTGGTTAAGAACTTGGAAACAACAATTTATATCAGGATATTTGTAAATATAAATTTCAGTTACACGATGTATATAATAGAAAAGCCAAATATGCACTATTTAGGCTGCAGACCAGGTTTTATGAAGGCGGGGAAAAAGCAGGCAAGCTCCTGTCCAGACAATTAAAACAGCAAAATGCTGCTAACGTTATCCGGCAATTAAGAGAGGAGATAGTATGGTATAATTGACGAAAGAAATAAATGAGGTCTTTCGTAATTTTTATGAACATTTATATACATCTTCAGGTGGTCTAGATGGAGAAGAACTGGAACAGTTCTTTTCTAATATAAAGTTACCTAAGTTAGATACATTGCAATCTGAGTCTCTAGACCTTCCTATTACTGAAGAGGAGGTCAAAGCTGCAATCACCTCTATGAACTCTGGTAAGTTACCAGGGGCGGATGGGTTTCCAGCTGAATATTTTAGGAAATGTGTTGATATAGTGGCTCCAATCCTAAAAGAAGTCTATATAGAGGCGTTTGAGACTGGAGAATTGCCTGGTACTTTCATGGAGGCATTGATAACACTGATACCTAAGAAAGATAGGGATTTAACTGATCCGGCTAATTTAAGACCAGTAAGTCTTATCAATGTGGACTGTAAGGTGTTGGCGAGAATTTTGGCGTCACGGTTAGAGAAGGTTCTTCCGAGTATAATCTAGGTGGGCCAGGACCAGGTGGGCTTCATTAAGGGAAGGTCATCAGCCGATAATGTGAGAAGGCTAATTCATCTAATGTGCTCGTGATCCTCTAAAATCTCTTCCTCCATTAATGAGTGTTATACAATTATATTCAAGAGTGTCGGGATACAAAATAAATTGGGTGAAGTCTGAGGCTATGCCAATATCTAGAACATGTCACTCCCATACAGTGACCCAATTCAGTTTTAAATGGGTTCCTAAAGGTATGACATTCCTTGGGGTTAAACTAACACAGAACTTGGAGGATATAATGATGTTGAATAATGAGCCGCTGCTGTCAAAGATAAAGCACAATGTGGACAAGTGGGAACATCTGAAACTCTCTTTGTGGGGTAAAGTCAATGTTGTCAAGATGGTTATTGCTCCGCAGTTCAATTATATATCCATGATGATACTTGTTATTCCATTCCATGGGATGGAAAAAGACCGAGGATTAGAATGCCATGTTGATGTGAAGTTTGTACTGTTGAACAATAAAAAAGTTGAATTATAAAAAATAAAAAAAAGCCCCACAGTTATGGAACAACCTTCCAATCAGTGTTCGGGACTCAGACACAGTCTCAGTGTTCAAGTCACGGTTCAAAACATATTTATTTAGTCAAACCTTTTATCAGTAGATTTTTTTCTTAGGTAAAGGGGCAGATCTGGAGGGAGCATGGATATAGAGTGTTTGGTGAACTGGGATATTTAAATGCTGTCGTCCCCTCACTCTCACACGTTCACTCAGGTTTGTTGACGGTGGTGTGGTGGGTCGTCTCTTATCCCAGAGATCCCTCATGTTGGTGTTACCTTCTGGTTCTCCCTTCCAGTTATGCTGCCATAGCGAGTCTTGCCGGAGTCCAAACTGCACAGTGATATTAACTTTCATACAACAATAAAAACACTTAATAATCCATATCCTTCTTTTCCTGTCACCCCTCCTCTCTCTCTCTCTCTCTCTCTCTCTCTCTCTCTCTCTCTCTCTCTCTCTCTCTCTCTCTCTCTCTCACTCACGCTCTTTCTTTGTCGAGTTAAACATGCTCTTGAGGCTCCAGTGACCACTGTTCCTGCCCCTCTCCCCTCTGTGGATCTTCCCACTTCGTCCAGGCCTGCCTCTGGATAGTGTTCTCTTCGACTGGAGGCCCCTCTGTGCAGCTTGGGCCTGTCAGTGTTTTTTATTCATTAAATGGAATCAATCCATAAAACCAAAAACTGGAAAAGTGTTGCAAATTTGAACATTTCCCTTAATTATGCAATAGAAAATATAAATAAATAATTTTTTACATGTATATTTACAGATCGAACCAAAAAATGTGGAATTTGTGGCAAAATGGTTTATATAGATAAATAAATAACTTAATTAAAAAATATATATATACAGTGAGGAAAATAAGTATTTGAACACCCTGGTATTTTGCAAGTTCTGCCACTTAGAAATCATGGAGGGGTCTGAAATTGTCATCGTAGGTGCATGTCCACTGTGAGAGACATAATCTAAAAAAAAATCCAGAAATCACAATGTATGATTTTTTAACTATTTATTTGTATAATTCTCATCAGCATTCTCCTATGTCTTGTTATCAGTCCACATACAATGAGGGTATACATGGTTCAAAATGTTCATGACTTTCTATATCACATGATTTTTCTGTATCAGATGACAGCAACCAATTAGCCCAAATGTCTTTGCCTGCATCAGAATCCGCACCACGTTCAGGTTACTGTTTAGTTATTGACTGGTTAAATCAATGCACTAGTCATGATGACGTTTTATCATTTAGGTTATCTCTTACATTTAAGTCTTGTGTTTAACTCAGCTGACCCTGACTTGTTAGTCAAGCCCACTGGATGTGCTGAAGGGTCTGAATGTCAACAGGGTCATTTTTCTAATTCTTACATGCGTTCTGATTCAATATGAACATTTATCTAGTTTAGCATGCTGCAATAATGTTCAGATAATGTCAAAGCAGTGCCTAAGTTTAGTTTATTTGTTAGAAACAAGTATTGTTTGCTTAGAAACAAGTGTTGTTTAGCTTCCCACTTTGTTAACCTGTAATGTTGACATGGGTTCTGACCGAGGACACCGTTATATCCATGTTGGAGGCCATAGGAAAACCTATGGCCTGTTGCTTTGAGGGAGAGACAGAGGAAGACAAGGAGGAAGAGAAGCATAAGCACAATGGAGAAAGAAATAGGGAAGATGAGTAAAAAGTGGGAGTGCAGGAAAAATAAAAGAAAGTGTTCAAAGTTTTAGGAATGCTAACAGCACAAGGAAAGACCTACCAGGTAGATGAAGATGAGTTGAGGAGGAAGGTCAAAGGAGAAACCATGTCCACAAACATGTTCCGAATGTTGATAAGGGTTTGTATTACACACATTTACATATAAAATGCAAAATTATTTATAATAGGTAGTGAAAAATTAAAAGGGCCACCAATTAAGAAGCATAAAAATCTTCACTGTCATTTTTTTTTATGCAAGGTGCATGATCTTGGATTAGTAGTGATAGCAAATCATACACAGTTTGCCACAATGCCCCACATGGCTTTTCACAGAATACTGTTATTTAGAAAACCCTGTTCATGTGCTTTGCATCTGTGACACTGTAATTGTTTATACGTAGGTTGGCAAAAAAGATGTTCCACCCAAAGTGCTTCAGCAGCCTAGAAAGGCAAAGACAAAGTTGACAATATTCAGCACTTTAACAGAGGAAGAGGCGGAAGATGTTGTCAATGGGTTTGGAATGGCACTGGCCAAACATGTGCCAAAAGACAAACTACTCTCAGGGATTCCTGAAAAGGACATCCCAGCAACACTGTAGGTTATCTCTTTATTTGGAATCATATCTTCTAATATATTGGTGGCTGTACCTCTATTTATTTTCTAAGAGAAAAATAACTATTTTTGGAGTTAGTTAAGATGAAAAAAAAAGCAATAAATATCTTGTTAAAAATATAAATATCAATAAATATCTTTTGAAAAATAATGAGAAACCCATCTGCATCTGCTAAACATTTAAATACATTTTAAGGACTCTTGGATGTCCAAACGTTGCTTTTAAGGGCCAGATTTACTTAAAGTGTACAAACAGTGATTTACTTAGTGCTTTTACTTACCGTAGTATAAACCTTTCAAAAAGTCAATTAATCAGCAAGAGAGTGAAAGTGTAATGTTGTTTGTGATTTAAAACAGACAACCAATAGCAGCTCTATATGTCATTTAAGTAACATGAATATTGTTTCAATGCAGGAGGAGCATTGAACAAATGAAGATTAATCTACAAAACCTTGGCCCTGAATCAGAGCTGGATTTGGTCACTTACCGCTTTGGGCCTACAGCAGCTAATATGTTTTTATCCTTTTTAGCGGACTGTATGAGATAATCTGCTTCAGTAAGTGGCACATATACTTGGATCAGATTTGCAAATAAAAACAGAAAGGTTCTTGATCACAATTAGATTTTTATTTTATTTTAGACACAAAATACAATGTTTTTTGTTTATTTATTGGCTGATTCACAATATGTACAATGTTTAAAATGTTCAAAAACATGAACTTTAATAAAAAGTTTCTCTTAACCCTTAATTGATTTAGTTTTTTGGCCACTGTTAGCTTTGTGTTTTCTATTTGACTTAACAGGAAAACTAAATGTGACATCTGTCATCGTTTCTGGGGTTGTTTTTCTGTCTGTCTATCTTTTTCTGTTTGCAAACAGTGGACGTATTTTCCGTGACTTGTCTGCATCAGAAAGTCTCCCAAATCCTTTAATGTTCATACTTTCTTTTTTAGTTTGCACTTCTAGTTCATTCACTTTTTGGGCAATATCCTCAGGAATGTTCTCCCATGTCTGTAGAACCTTTAATACCCTTTCCAATTTTGTGATAGAGGTGTGATGCCTTTCATTCTCAATTTCATTGTGTATCAGCTCTACTGAAATGTTCGTAGCACTATTTGACTTTGTCTCAGTCACCTCATTGAAAACTCCCTTAGCTTGCAGAAGACAAGCTCATTTGTTATGAAATGAGAAGGTGCAGCAGTCACACACGCTTGTCATGATACATGGTTTTGATGCTGCTCTTCCAAAGAAACTTTCTACAGTTTTTTGAGGCTTTGCAGAAATGCTATACTTAGGCTTTAGAATCAACATGGCTCGCGGTTGTGTGTCCAAATCAGGAAAAAGTTTACATTTAGTCTACCTATTCATTTCATATTTATAAGGGAAAATTCATTGTTATGTCAAAACATGGTATATCATGAAACCTTTTTCGTTCATTGATTGCACTTTTAACAATTCTTCGTGAAATTATGCTTTTGAATATGAAAATTCATATTTTCACAATAACCTGTAAAAACTTGGTTTTGCAGGATCGGTGATATAAACTGCAAATGAAAAGATAAAAACAAAACAAAAACAACAGATTTCATTTCATTTGCCACCGGCTTGCTCATCAGGGACAAACTTACTTATAAAGAACATATTCACTTTTAATCACCACATCATCTGTGTAAAGCTGCTTTGAGACAGTGTTCATCACTGTCACGGTAAGCTAAACAAAACAGTCGAGCGAGTCAGACCCCGGAAGTGGCCCCCTTTCTACTATAAAGAAAAGGATCTTTCCGTAGGCTCTTAACTATTTCAGCCCTGAATACTCACTTAGGTAGGCTTCGTAGGCCAACAGACCAATTAGTGCACAGATTAAGGGGGTGCTGTTTTGATCCTGCTTGTATGTATCCACTGTGGCTGATAATCAGTCATAACTTCAGTTCTGGTTACAGCTGAAGTTATGACTGATTATCAGCCACAGTGGATACATGCAAGCAGGATCAAAACAGCACCCCCTTAATATGTGCACTAATTGGTCGCTGGACCCAGACACTTGGACTCACCGACCTTGGTAGGCTTCAGACTTCGTAACAGGACCTGCTGATTAGGCAAAAAAAAAAAAAAAGGTGTGTTGGCATTTCTGTGGGCAGAGGAAGAGTTAGTGAGACATCAGCACCAATAGAATTAAATTTTTTAACCAGGGCAGAAACGTAGTCGTCCACCATCACTTCCAGGTTACCTAAGGAAGAAATGCCAGGGTGTCCCATTAGAATTTTAAAAGGTGACAGTTTAGTAGTCTAAGATGGGATCATTCTCATTTCTGTGAGTACTGCTGGGAGAACAACAGTCCAATTTCGGCCTGTTTCAATGCAGGCTTTAATAACACGTTCCCTAATAGTTCTATTTGTTCTCTCTACCACTCCAGCTGACTGTGGGTGATAGGGAATATTAAAATAGCAATCAATTGCTAAGCTTTTAGCCAAAAGTGTTACTTTAGAAGCAAAAGTTGTGCCGTTATCACTTTCAATCACACTAGGAATACCAAACCTAGAGATGATCTCTTTTGTTAATATTTTTACAACTGTTATAGCGTTCTCTGTCATGCATGCAAATGCTTCTGACTGAATCTGTCAACTATAACCAACATGTATCTCAAATTTCCAATAGGTGGCAAATGTGTGAAATCTATCTGCAGGTGTTGGAATGGTTGCTCAGGAAAAGTAAGCACATCATATCGTACAAGTCAATTTATGATAGTTTTGGCACAAGTCAAACATGAATCTAACACTAGCTTGGTTGTTTTAGCTACGTCAGCACGACGGTATAATGAGTTTATAGCCTGTATGACTTTAGCTATGCTAATGTGTAACATCCCATTGTAATGCTGCACCAACACTATTAAAGCTAGTTTAGGAAAAGCAATTTTTCCATCTACATGTCTAATGATACCAGCAGAATCTAATTTCCATAGTTTTGAAGCCCAATACTTTATGTCCTCGTCAGTAGGCTGACTCTGAAGTATTTTTTAAGTCAATATCTGGTATATTGAAGATTTTTGTCTTCATTGGGATCTCAGGATTTGTATGTACTGTGTCCAAATCTACTGGTTGTTTTGCTGCTTCCTTCGCTACTTTATCCGCTAACGTGTTTCCCCGAATTTCCTCTGAATCAACTGCGGCATGTCCTTTAACCTAAACTATGGCCACTTTGGCAGGGAGTTGAACAGCATTTAGGGATTAAATCGCCTATGAGATTAAAATGTGCTATGGGCTTTCCATCAGATGTTTTAAAGTGTCTTTGCTTCCATGTTTCGGCAAAATCATGCACAACACCATAAGCATACTTAGAATCAGTGTATATATTAGCTACTTTACCTTCAGACAACTGATATGCTCTTGTAAGTGCCACCAACTTTGCAGCTTGTGCACATTTGTATGGTAATGGTTTATCTTAAACTATTTAATCAGGTAATCTTACAACCACATATCCACATAAATACACATCAGAGGGTTTGAACACGATCCATCTACATATAGGCAATCCCCCTCTTCCAGGGCCGTATCTAAAAGATCGGGCTTACAAGAGGTCTCTTGTTCAATGTGTTTAAGGCAATAGTGTGCGTCATCAAAACCATCTAAGCCAATAAAGTCTAGCAGATCAAGCAGCGCTACTACAGCTGAATGCGGCTGAGAAGAAGCTTAATGGTTGCGTTTTCTGTCGCCAAACTTGATCATTTCACGTTTATCATTGAATTTTTGCACTTTTTAACAGTTTTTCATTAATTGGTGCTTATGAATATGAAAGTTCATATTTTCACAATAACTATCACATTTTTTATATAGTCATATTTTTGTCAAAACGTGATTTGTACTTTTTTGTTTTTCCTTCACTTATGGCACTTTTTAAATGTTTTCCATGATCATATGATTTATATTTTTACAATTACTCAATTTTCATGGTAAAGGTTAACATATTTTTTATGAAATTATGATTAATGAAAATTCATATTTTTCTAAAAACTCTAATATTTATTTCAAAATGTCACATTCTGGTCATAAAATAATTTGCTATATCATATTTCATTATAAACATGCAAATTTGTCAAGTGCCTGCTTTATGTGGAAATACGCTTGATTTGAAAAATCGCTATCTCCTCGTCCTAGAAGGCTAAAACTTGCAAAATCGCATTTTCATCAGCTAAGAAGCTCATTCTTGACAGCATGTAGAATAATTTGCGGAAAATGTGTTGTTGGTTCGTTTTTGATTAATTATGACTTTCTAACCCATTTTTTTGCAATAATTAATATATTAATATCTAAAGTTTAATATTTTGGTCGTTTTTCTTTTTATATATACATTTTCATGAAATTACATTTATTAATATGTAAATGTATATTTTCATAATTTTCACATTTTTTCTATAAACGCATATTTTTGTCAAATCATGATTTGTCATGTCACCTTTGTTGTTCAATTATTGCAATTTTTAGTTTGTTTTATATAAAAAATAAACTATGATTATGAATATAATAAATCAATAACTCTTTTATTTATATATATATATATATATATATATTATATATATATTTATATATAATTATATATATATATATATATATATATATATATATATATATATATATTATATATATATATATATATATATATATATGAAAGTGTTTTTTATGTCCAAAAATAATTTGTCAGTTTATTGTTTTTTGTTCTTATTGCAATATTTAATGATTTTCTATTAAATTATAATTATCAAAATTCATGTTTTAAAAATAGCTGTTATTTTTTTTTGAAAGACTCTTGTTTTTAACAAAACATGCTTTGTTAGGTTTATTTTTTTTTTCTTTTATGTAATATCAATTTTTTTTTTACCTTTATTTATGATAGGAGAAGATTAAGAATTTGTTTACGAGTGTTGAACACTACTTTGTTTTAGGATTGATTCTTGCATTGATTGTTGGAATTGTACTTTGCATGTGGCCATGTTTGAAGACGATGGTAAGATAGGCCATAAAGGCCTCGATTGGAGTGGTAATGATGAAGGATAATATGCATGTAGGGACGGAATGAAATGAAATCTGTTGTTTTTGTTTTGTTATTATCTTTTCATTTGCAGGTTATATCATCGATCCTGTTCCCAGGAATGAACATCCTATTTAATTGGTGTGTGATGCTAAATCATAAATGATTTTAAAGTGAACATTGTTAGTGATAAGGTGGTTCTAATTTACATTTACATTTGCTGCATTTATCAGACGCCCTTATCCAGAGCGACGTACAAAAGTGCTTTGAGTCTCTAGCAATGAATAAATCTACATTGGTTACAAATTTAACACACATTTCTTTCTCTGTTTAGTGTCTATAGAATATTTAGAATGTTAGTACGTAAGGTATACAGGTAGTCTTTTTCTGGGCTCACACATCTTCACACACTATTTGTCTCCTTATCCAAACAGGAACCAGCTTTATGTCAGGCTTTCTTTGCAGGCTGCTGCATGCAATAAATAAATAAAAACATTGCTCCATTCTGTGTGCTGTGTGATTCTTCCCTGATATCAGAAAAGGCACCACGAATTCGTAGTTTGTATGTATTCCTCTCCAAGAATTAAGTTTTGTTTGGGCATGGTATAAATCTAAAAGTGCAAATGTTCATCGCAAAAACTGTTATGACAATCAATGGTTTGAAACAAATCTGACTTTAATATATTTAAAAAAATATATTGTTTTTTTATTAAAATATTACATTTCATGCTCATAACCATAATTTCATAAAGAAATCGTTAACATTTTCATAAAAATGTTATTGTAAAAATAGGAATTTTTATAGAATAATTTCTTTAAAGGCAATTTCTTTAAAGTGCAATATGTAAACATAAAACTTTTACTACAAACCATGGTTTTACAGAATTAATGAAAAAAGTGCAATAAATGAACGAAAACAGATTCCTGATAATCATGTTTGGCAAAAATATGACTTTTTTCATATGAATATGAAAAAAATTGGTCAAATACGAATTTCTTTATACATAATGGAATAATTTAAAGACAAATCACGTTTTTAAAATTTATTGATAGAAAAATGACATTTTATATTTCATAGCATCATTTAATAAAAAACATATTAGTGCAAAAATTCAACGCAAAAGATGATATGACAACATATGATAGTAATTATGAAAATATGGATTTTCATATTCAGAAGCATATGTTCATCGAAAACCTTTAGAAAATACCATTAAGAAGCAAAAATAAAAAAAAGTGGTGTAATTATGATTGTGACTATGAAGCGTATTTGCACAAACAGCATGCATTTCCCCATAAGAATTTTTAATGTTTATGGTGAGTTAAGATATAACAAACCATTATCTTATCAAAATATGACAATTTTCCTGTAAATATAATAATTATTTCAAATATATACATTTTCATATTCATAATCATAATTTCATAAAAACTGCAAAAAGTGAATGGAAATGGGTTGGAAAGTCATAAATAATTAAAAGTATAATAACAGCACTCATGTGGCAAAGCTGTCAAGAATGAGTTTCTAACGCTCTGAAAACGCGATTCTGCAAGTCTCAGGCTTCTAGGACGAAGAGAAAGTGGTTTTCTGAACCAAGCATAATTGCACAAATAGCATGCATTTCCCCATGAGAAGTTTACATGTTTATCATGAAATATGATAAAACATTTTCTGATCAAAATATGAAATTTTTCTAATAAATAACAGTTATTTAAACATTTTAATTTTCATAATTATTATCATAATTTCATAAAAACTGTTGAAAACTGCATAAAGTGAATGAAAATGGGTTGGAAAGTCATAATTAATCAAAAGTATAACAACAGCACATATTTGGCAAAGCTTCCTACTTGCTGTCAAGAATGAGTTTCTAACGCGCTCAAAACGCGATTCTGCAAGTCTCAGGCTTCTAGGACGAAGAGAAAGCGGTTTTTCGAACCAAGCATATTTGCACAAATAGCATGCATTTCCCCATGAAAATTTTAGATCTGTATGAAGAAAAATGATATAACAAACCATTTTCTAAACAAAATATGACAATTTTCCTGTAAAGATAATAATTATTTCAAACATTAATTTTCATATTCATAAATTCATAAAAACTGCAACAAGTGAATGGAAATAGGTTGGAAAGTCATAAATAATCAAAAGTATACAACAGCACTCTTGTGGCAAAGCTTCCTACGTGCTGTCAAGAATGAGTTTCTAACGCTCCTAAAACGCGATTCTGCAAGTCTCAGGCTTCTAGGACAAAGAGAAAGCGGATTTTCGAACCAAGCGTATTTGCACAAATAGCATGCATTTCCCCATGAGAAGTTTACATGTTTATCATGAAATATGATATAATAAAACATTTTCTAATCAAAATATTTAATTTTTCTTGTAAATATAATAATTATATATTTTAATTATATAAATTTTCATATTTGCAATCATAATTTCATAACAATTGCTAAAAAGTGAATGGAAATGGGTTGGAAAGTCATAATTAATCAAAAGTATAACAACAGCACATATTTAGCAAAGCTTCCTACGTGTTTTATATAAAAAAAAAAATTTTGTACTCATTAGCAAATACATTTTTCATACTACATTATTATATAAATCATATTTTGATGAAAATATGGCTTGTTCAATAAAAAGGTGAAAATATTAATGTTCATATTTACAAGCCTGATTTATTGAAAAAAACGTTTAAAGGTGACTTGAAATATGAAAAACTTACATGAAATGTTATGACAAATCAAGTCTTTAAAATGTATTGTGAAAAATGTCCTCATATTCATAAGCATCATTAAAAAACAAACCGTTGAAAGTGCAAACGCAAAACGTGATATGACAAACAATAATTGGAAAATAATGACTTTTTTATGCAATATGTATTTTTTTATGACAATATAACATTTCCTATTCATAATAATCATTTCATAAAAAATACGTTAACCTATGTAACAATTTTTTTATATCTTTAAGTTAGACCAATCACGAGAATAATACTTGTGACCCCGAACATTCAGTTCTTGTTTTTATTTTCTATTTTTGCATACCCAGACTGTTGCCTTTTGGTATGTGCTCTTCTGCACATACACCCTAGACAGTTCATCTTTCTGTTTTCTTCTTTCGCGCCGTTCCTCTATTCGCACCCACACAGACCTCCCTGTCACCTTTTATCTGTGATATATATTCGTGTGTGACACAATAAAGCTTGGAACTTCTCTCTGAAAGCTGACTTGTGTGTTTCATTGAGACTTACCCAAGTACTTGCAGGAGAGAAGAGGTCGAGAGGAAAGGCTGAATTCAGGGAATCTGTCCAGGCGACAGAGGATAGAGATAGTTCCTTACAACTTAATAATAATAATTCATAATCTCATAACATAAGTGAGAAAATATAAATCATATGATCTTGGAAAACCTTCAAAAAAGTGCTATAAGTAAATGAAAAACAAAATAGTGACCATACAAATCAAGTTTTGACTTTTTTATTAAAAATATGATTTTTATTGTTAAAATATGAATTTGAAATATGAAAACATGGTCGATTTGGCACGTTTTTATGCTGGATGCTCTTCCTAACGCAAACGTAATGGCTGGGTACCTTTATTTAAAAAAAATAATAAATTATTTGGTCAAATATAAATTCTCCTATTTATAAGAATCATTTAATGAAAAACTGTTAAAAAGTGCAAAATTCAATAAAAAAACGTAAAAAGTATAAATGGTCATATAAGAATTATTTAACTAAAAATCGTTACAAAATCGTTAAAACCAGTAAAATCGCAAAACTTCTATGTTTTCCAAGTTATTGTGAAATCATGGCATCATTTTTTCATAAAAAAAATAAATAAATAAAAAGTGCAAATGTTCATCGCAAAAACTGAAGACAATCAGTGGTTTGAAACAAATCTGACATTGTTTTATAAAAAAATCTTTTTTTTTTTTTTTATATTGCATTTCATATTCATAACCATAATTACATTAAAAACGTAAAACTTTTCATAAAAATATGAGTTATTGTAAAAATGAAAATGTTCATATTCACAAGCAAAAGTGAATTAAAAACCATTAAAAAGTGCAAATATTAATCGCAAAAAGTGATTCGACAAACAATGGTTTAAAACAAATATGACTTTCTTTTATAAAACATTTGTTTTTATTAAAATAGTACATTTCTTATTCATAACCACAATTTCATTAAAAAAAAAGTAAACTGTTTCATAAAAATATGACCTTGTGAAAATATAAATGTTCATATTCATTATCATAATTTCATTATTTTTCAAATATTAAAAAGTGCAATACGTGAACGAAAAACCTTCACATGAAAAACCATGGTTTGACAGAATAATGACATTTTACATAAATATGCAATTAATTTGTAAAATATAAATTTTATAAATGTGATAGTGTAAAAATATTAATTTTCATATTTATAAGCATTATTTATTAAAAAAATACAAAAAACAAAAAAAGAGTTAAACCGTGCAATATGTAGGCCAAAAACATACATTACAAACCATGGTCTTAGAAAAATATAACTTTTTTTAATAAAAATATAAACTTCATTGGTAAAATATACGTTTTCATATTCATCTGAATAATTTCATGAAAAACTGTTAAAAAGTGCAAAAATTAAATGAAAAACTTGATATGACAAATCAGGTTTTTACAAGATATTGTGAATATATGACTTTTCATATTCAAAAGCATCATTTCACTAAAATCATTTCACTAAAAACTGCAAAAAGTGATATGACAAGCAATGGTTTAAACAAATCTGACTTTCTTTATAAAAGAATTGATTGCTTTTATTAAAATATTACATTTCATATTCATAACCATAATTTCATTAAAAAAATCGTTCACTTTTTAATAAAATTGTTATTGTGAAAATATGAATTTTCATATTCATATGTATCGTTTAACTAAATGAAACGCAAAATGTGATGACAAACAATGGTTTAAATTTCTTTTTATACAAAATTGATTGTTTTTATTAAAATATTACATTTCATGTTCATAATTGTAATTTCATTAAAAAAAAAGTTAACCTTTATCATAAAAAAATGTTATTGTGAAAATATGAATTTTCATATTCATTAGGATAATTGCATTCAAAACTGAAAAAAAATTTGCAATAAGTGCACGAACAGGTGACATGAAAAAATATACTTAGACAGAAATATTAAGTTTTTAATAAAGCAGGCACTTGCCCATGACAAATTTTCATGTTTATAATGAAATATGATTATAGCAAATTATTTTATAAGCAGAATGTGACATTTTCAGATAAATATTAGAGTTTTTAGAAAAATATGAATTTTCATGAATCATAATTTCATAAAAAATAATATGTTAACCTGTAAAAAAATATAAATAATATAATATGTTAATTGTAAAAATATAAATCATATGATTATGGAAAACCTTTAAAAAGTGCCATAAGTGAAGGAAAAACAAAAATAGTACAAATCTCGTTTTGACAAAAATATGACTTTATATAAAAAATGTGATAGTTATTCTGAAAATACAAACTTTCATATTCATAAGTTTTTAATAAAAACTTTGATAGTAAAAATATGAATTTTACTATTCATAAGCATAATTAAATAAAAAACTGTCAAAAAGTGCAATCCGTGAACCTAAACATTTTTACTTGACAAACCATGGTTTGCCAACAATATGGCTTTTTACATAACAAAATATGATTGTCATTATTAAAATATTTATTCTCATATTCAGAAGCATATGTTCATGGAAAACCTTTAAAAAAGTGCCATTAAGAAACAAAAAGGTGCCCATGCAAATCATGTTTTGACAAAATATAACATTTTTATTGAAAATGTGATATTGTGAAAATATGAATTTTCATATTTATGAGCATCATTTAATTAAAAAAACTTTGTTGTTTATAATGAAATATGATTATGGCAAATTATTTTATAAGCAGAATGTGACATTTTAAGATAGATAGAGTTTTTAGAAAAATATGAATTTTCATGAATCATATTTTCAAAAAAAATAATGTTAACCTGTAAAGAAATATAAATATGTTAATTGTTTAATATGTTAAACCAAAGGGTTTCATGGAAAACCTTTAAAAAGTGCCATAAGTAAAGGAAAAACAAAAAAGTACAAATCAAGTTTTGACAAAAATATGACTTTTTCATAAAAAATGTGATAGTTATTGTGAAAATACAAACTTTCATATTCATAAGCACCATTTAATGAAAAACTGTTAAAAAGTGCAAATTCAATGATAAACGTCAAATGATCGTTTTGTGAAAATATGAAATTTCATATTCAAAAGCATCATTTCACTAAGAATTGTTAAATGTGCAATCAATGAACGAAAATGGTTTCATGATATACCATGTTTTGACATAACAATGAATTTTCCCTTATAAATATGAAATTAATACGTAAACTACATATAAACCTTTTACAAGTTATTGTGAAATTGTGAAGACTTTTCATATTCATAAGCATTATTAACTAAAAACCATTGAAAGTGAAAATATTAATCGCAAAATGTGATGACAAAAAATGGTTTGAAAGAAATCTGATTTTCTTTTGTAAAATAAAATAAATAATATAAATTGATTGTTTTTATTAAAATATTACATTTTTATACTCATAACCATAATTTCACTAAGAAATACAGGAAGGCTTTTCAGTCTGATCCAGCTCTAGTTCTTCAGTTGTGCAACTGGTACAAGGAAACAAACATGCAAGCATCTCTTTTTAGTAAACCTTCCCACTTGTGCTAGTCCAGAGACTTTTCCTGATTTGGACACACAACTGCAGGCCCATGCCAGTATGTTGATTCTGAGGCATAAGTATAGCATTTCTGCAAAGCCTCAAAAAACTGTAGAAGTCGAAAGCTTATTTGGAAGAGCAGCATCAAAACCATGCATCATGACAAGCGTATGTGACTGCTGCACCTTCTCATTTTATAACAAATGTGCTTGTCTTCTGCAAGCTAAGGGAGTTTTCAATGAGGTGACTGAGACAAAGTCAAATAGTGCTATGAACATTTCAGTAGAGCTGATATACAATGAAATTGAGAATGAAAGGCATCACACCACTATCACAAAATTGGAAAGATGTGACAGATGTCACATTTAGTTTTCCTGTTAAGTCAAATAGAAAACACAAAGCTAACAGTGGGCAAAAATAAATAAATCAATTAAGGGTTAAGAGAAACTTTTTATTAAAGTCATGTTTTTGAACATTTTGAACATTGTACATATTGTCAATCAGCCAATAATAAAACAAAAAACATCGTATTTTGTGTCTAAAATAAAATAAACATCTAATTGTGATCAAGAAATTTTCTGTTTTTATTTGCAAATCTGATCCAAGTATATGTGCCACTTACTGAAGCAGATTATCTCATACAGTCCGCTAAAAAGGATAAAAACATATTAGCTGCTGTAGGCCCAAAGCGGTAAGTGACCAAATCCAGCTCTGATTCAGGGCCAAGGTTTTGTAGATTAATCTTTATTTGTTCAATGCTCCTCCTGCCAAAAAACAAAGCACAATATTCATGTTACTTAAATGACATATAGAGCTGCTATCGGTTGTCTGTTTTAAATCACAAACGACATTACACTTTCACTCTCTTGCTGATTAATTGACTTTTTGAAAATGTTTATAAAACGGTAAGTAAAAGCACTAAGTAAATCACTGTTTGTACACTTTAAGTAAATCTGACCCTTAAAAGCAACTTTTGGACATCCAAGATGCCCAGTCCTTAAAATGTATTTAAATGTTTAGCAGATGCTAAACATTTAAAATATGCTAAAATATCTTTCTCATTATTTTTCAAAAGATACGGATGTCAGCCTGAACAAGATATTTATTGCTTTTTTTTCATCTTAACTAACTCCAAAATAGTTATTTTTCTCTTAGAAAATAAAAAGAGGTACAGCCACCAATATATTAGAAGATATGATTAAAAAATAAAGAGATAACCTACAGTGTTGCTGGGATGTCCTCTTCAGGAATCCCTGAGAGTAGTTTGTCTTTTGACACATGTTTGGCCAGTGCCATTCCAAACCCCTTGGCAAGATCTTCCGCCTCTCCCTCTGTTAAAGTGCTGAATATTGTCACCTTTGTCTTTGCCTTTCTAGGTTGCTGAAGCACTTTGGGTGGAACATCTTTTTTGGCCAACCTACGTATAAACAATTACAGTGTCACAGATGCAAAGCACATGAACAGGGTTTTCTAAATAACAGTATTCTGTGAAAAAGCCATATGTGGGGCATTGTGGCAAACTGTGTATGATTTGCTATCACTACTAATCCAAGATCATGCACCTTGCATGAAAAAAAATGACAGTGAAGATATTTATGATTCTTAATTGGTGGCTCTTTTAATTTTTCACTAACTATTATAAATACTTTTGCATTTTATATGTAAATGTATGTAATACAAACCCTTATCAACATTCGGAACATGTTTGTGGACATGTTTTCTCCTTTGACCCTCCTCCTCAACTCATCTTCATCTACCTGGTAGGTCTTTCCTTGTGCTGTTAGCATTCCTAAAACTTTGTACACTTTCTTTTCTTTTTGCTGCACTTCCTCGTCTTCCCTATTTCTTTCTCCATTGTGCTTATGCTTCTCTTCCTCCTTGTCTTCCTCTGTCTCTCCCTCACAGCAACAGGCCATAGGTTTATGGCCTCCAACATGGATATAACGGTGTCCTTGGTTCCAAAATAAGTCAGAACCCATGTCAACATTACAGGTTAACAAAGTGGGAAGCTAAACAACACTTGTTTCTAAGCAAACAATACTTGTTTCTAACAAATAAACTAAACTTAGGCACTGCTTTGACATTATCTGAACATTATTGCAGCATGCTAAACTAGATAAATGTTCATATTGAATCAGAACGCATGTAAGAATTAGAAAAATGACCCTGTTGTAGTGCAGACCCTTCAGCAGATCCAGTGGGCTTGACTAACAGGTCAGGGTCAGCTGAGTTAAACACAAGACATAAATGTAAGAGATAACCTAAATGATAAATCGTCATCATGACTAGTGCATTGATTTAACCAGTCAATAACTAAACAGTAACCTGAACGATTCTGATGCAGGCAAAGACATTTGGGCCAAATGGTTGCTGTCATCTGATACAGAAAAATCATGTGATATAGAAAGTCATGAACAAAATTTTTAACCATGTATACCTTCATTGTATGTGGACTGATAACAAGACAAAGGAGAATGCTTATGGTGATGAATCAATTCAAATAAAATGTATTACCTTGACATATGTAGCACATGGGTGTTGCTGCACACTCTACATGCAGCACTGCCCCACAGGTACATGCCGTCTGTTAATACAGAGAAATTACATGTACAATAGAGATGTGAACCACATATACACAAGCCAGGTCCTTGTCTATATATATATATATATATATATATATATATATATATATATATATATATATATATATATATATATATATATATATCTTGGTCATTCCTGTTGGTGTATGATCTGTATATGCTTTTTGTGCATGTATTCATATGCCTATAACCGCACTTACTTTCTTTTTTCTTGAAACATTTTTGCCACAAATTCCACATTTTTTGGTTCGATCTGTAAATACACATGTAAAAAATTATTTATTTATATTTTCTTTTGCATAATTAAGGGAAATGTTAAAATTTTGCAACACTTTCCCAGTTTCTGGTTTTATGGATTGATTCCATTTAATGAATGAAAAACACTGACAGGTTTTTAATATAATGTAATCCTTTTCAGCCAGTGGAAAAAGCTCTGAAAAACACTTCATAGTGCACCTTGCACTTAGGTTTATAGAATTTTATTTATTTTCAACAGTGGCCTGTTACTTCACTTTTCTGTATAACAGGGGATCTGATTATCCAGTCAGTATCCTTCAACAACACTTTTGATGAGCAAGGATATGCCAAGGGTCCAAATTTCGAAACTTTCATAAATAATAATATTAATTTAAAACATTTTAATCAATTAGGCACATACCTATGGTTTGAAACAAAAGTGAGGCCAGGCGGATTCTCTCTTGTTGTAATACAGGACACTGGAACGAGGTAATGAGGCCATCAGCCTTTATAAATTCAGTGGCAAACTTAATGGAAGACAAAAGTTTTAAAATAATACAAGCATGATACAGCAATAGATATGTCACTAAATACAAAATCTGACAAGTGTTGGCACTTTAGCATAACCATGCACAAGGAAAGATTATGTATAATAAGTTAAAATTCAGTAGGTGAAACACATGCACACAATGATCTATGCTTGGTAACTTACTGCAAGTGTGTGGATACCACATGACACCGAATCGGTTCGCAAACCGTGTTTTGTGGTTTTGAGGTCCCACGCTTCTTTAACTCCCCTTGAGGTTGCAAATGCACTGTAATAAACAAATTCACATTTTGTCATTGTTTACTCATATTCATGTCAGATTAAACCTCTATAAACATTGTTTGTGTCCTAATAACAAAGATGTAGCTTAAGCTACAGTGAGGAGTACTTGTGCTTGTCACAGGAACTAATTGTGCAGCAGTGAAACTGTATACAGTGTGATTTGTGAATGGGACGTATTTGGTTAGAAATTGGGTCAGATGGATAAAGACTACATTATGTAATAGAGTTCTACTAGCAGGTACTACCATTATACATAAATTGACACATAAAGTAGACCTTTAACCCGTTAGACCACTGATATCACAATTGTAAACAAATCAATTAATACTTACCACCAGTGTTGAGCAATTGCTTGGCATTGCCACTCCGTCTCTCCGAGTGAGTTAAAATAGGCGATGCACCTTCTGTCAACATTGCAATGCAATAAGAGAAATATCTGAAGTTATAATAAGCATAAGACAATTATTGCAATACCGTTCAATATAAAAAAATAGCAAAAAATACGCACATCCATCTAAATTGGGTGCTCGACCGAAAATATATAATGAAAAAGTCCAAAGTAGGCAACACCAGAGCTCCAAAAATATGAAAAAATGCTCTGCTTCATATATGATGTGACGTTTCAAGCACACAGGCTGTGCTTGAAACGTCACATCAAATAGCTATGAAGCTATGAGTTTTTAATAACAATAAACTTTTGATATTTTTGGAGCTCTGGTGTTGCCGAGGTGCAACCCTAACTAAACACATGGGATCCGGACAATTAAGGTGTCGCTAGGTAACCTTTTTTTAAGCAGGTGTGAGCTGCTAAGAGCAAAACTCTGCAGAACAGTGACCCTCCAAGACCAAGTTTAAAGACCCTTGCCTTAAAGTTTGAAGTTAAGTGTTGGGCTAAACTGCGTACCTTTTATTACTAGGAAGATTTAATTAAAAAAAATAGGATTCATGTGTGATACAGCTTATAATAATGTCAAATATTTTATTAATAATTTGACCGCTTATAATAATGTCAAATATTTTATTCATAATTTGACCGTGTAATAATCTTTTTTCTTTTTTTGCATTTTACCTTGAAAGTTTAGAAATGTGTTGGGCTTAAATAAACAAATAATGTTGCACATTACATATTGATTCATAATGAGCGATCCTTAAGATGGTAATATGTAAAGGTTTTAGTCAAGAATAAAATAGATTCTGCATACGAGCATGTTTTATCCTTAAAAAGATTTGACTCACAAAAAAAGGTCCAGTGATTACCATTCTCCAGATATACACCAAACACCTCTTTTGCCCTTTCCAAAACATTATTCTGTAGATTCAAAGAAACAACAGAAAAGAACACTAGCATATGACAATCAAAATGCTTTAATTAAGCTCGCTGATGTTGAAAAGCTATTCAATAATATAGTACCTAAAAAAATCACTGACATACCTTAAGAAAGTAGATGCTCTTTGCCCTTTTAGAGCCATCCAGTATTTTTGTGAGCACCTGACAATTGATGTGCACAACACATGGGCGCACTTGGTTTAGAGTAGATCAACAAAATATTGTTTTCCATTTCAATAGAGTTGAAGAAATACTGTAAGTATGCGTGACTGCACCAAATATTACATTATTTTCTGTATCATTAACTAATATTTTATTTTAAATTGTTATTATTATCATCATCATCATCATCATCATCATCCTTTTTTATGTGTACACTTCAAGATATTGCTGATAAAATTACACATACCTTACTAAGGATACCACATATGTAATTCATGACCTGAATGTTTCAAGGATAAATGTGACATTAAAAAATAAAAAAATCAATGAAATGTTATGAAATGTTGTTGTGAAAAGTTTATCAACAGACATTTTTCATTTTCTTTAATGTTGTTGAAACCTGGTCAGCAAATAAATGTTGTAAAAATATTTGGGAAAACATCCAGAACATGTTTGAAGGCTAAATTGTAGAACAGGGGTCTCAAACTCAAATTGTCTGGGGGCCATTGTTGTGACTGACATTTTAAGGGAGGGCTAAAAGAACAAAACAAAACTAAAAAACTTAATTGCTGAGATGTTGACTTTCATTTGTTCTAAATTCCATTACCAAGTTATACTTTACAAAAATGTAGATAACAATACACCAAACAAGTCACAGAAAATAAGCGTAAGAATTTACATTTCTCACTATAATGGTAACCATTTACCTCATCAGAAACCTGGTTGTCCGTCATTAAGGTGTTCAAACTGTTCACTTGAATGTCATATGGGCCCACACTTCCGAATGTGAATGTTGGGCGCTTGTTTTGGAGACACCTTAATGCCTGATCTATGTAGACGAATAATAATGAAAAAAATGACACATTTGGCAACCATGTTGGTTTTCATTAACAATATCAATGGAAAATGCAGATCTGATAACATTGCAAAGATATGTTTATTACAACATGGTGTGAAATAAGTTATTTCTCATGTAGCTTATGTGGAAGCAACCAACCCCCCCAAACATGAGCAAGGTATACACTGTGGAAATAAAAATTGTTCAATTACAATAAATGAAACGAAATCATACCTTCCATTGTGTGCTCTTGGTCACTTGGTGCCCTTTAAATACAGAAGTAACAGAGTTTGTTAACTGACAGGAATTCTGGATTCCAAGATGTTACAATGTACTGCACAAGAGTTGGAAAACATTTAAGTCTTCCAGATTACTGATGTCATTAAATGAAATTAGTTTGATAGATGATAAAATATAACATTATAAAAATGACAGCTGTAAGCACATAATATATATGACTGAATGTATTTAGAAAGCAGAGCTTTTTCTCATTCATTAATCACATTAACATTTAGTTAAAATCAACACATTTAAAAGAACAGATCCCTTAGTAATTACATTTAAACAGCATTCAAAAATCTGATTTTGATTTAGGCGATGACTTGAGGTCAACATATTCATATGTAAAAGAATAAATCAGTGATGACTTGAGGTCATCATATTCATGTGGAAGAATAAATTAGTGATGACTTGAGGTCATCATATTCATAGGTAACAGAATAAATCAGTAAATAAATCATATTCATGTGAAAGGATAAATCAGTGATGACTTGAGGTCATCATATTTATGTGAAAGGATAAATCAGTGATGACTTGAGGTCATCATATTCATTTGTAACAGAATAAATCAGTGATGACTTGAGGTCATCATATTCATATGTAACAGAATAAATGATCTGTTTCAATCGGTTCTACCTTGATCTCACAGCGGATTGCAGTAGGGTCTCAAATTCAAGTTCAAAATGGCGCCGGTGAGGTCGGCTGCTCCGGCTACGTTTTCTCTTTTTTTGTTTATTTTATACACATTTTTAATTGGTTACAGTTCCATCTACACAAGATGGACATCATTAGATATGACAGAGACACTCTTATATCTATTGGTGTACAATGCACTCACCTTTTTCCGCTTTTAAACCCGGACCCACGCTGGCCGAGCGAGATCCTGAGGGAGAACAAAGGACACGACCTGTACCGGGGAAACAAGCCGGTGTCAGGAACAGGCTGAGGGCATGCGCACACCGCGCTCCCTTACCTAGTATCCTGTTAGCCAACGTCCAGTCACTAGAGAACAAGCTCGATGACCTCAGGGCAAGGGTCACGTTACAGAGGGACATTCGGGACTGCAACCTTCTCTGCTTCACCGAGACATTGCTGAACCCAGGGGTACCGGACCACGCCATCCAGCCGGCCGAGTTTTTCTTAGTTTACCACATGGACAGAACAGTCGGGGGAAGTCAAGAGGAGGTGGAGTGTGTCTGATGGTGAACAACCACTGGTGCGACAACGCAAGCATCGTTCCTCTTTCACGCTCCTGCACACCAAACCTGGAACTACTGACCATTAAATGTCGGCCCTTCTATCTACCTTGGGAATTCAGCTCGGTCATAGTCAGTGCCGTTTATATTCCACCTCAAGCGGATACGGACACTGCAGTATAGGATTTACATAAGACATTAACTCTTCACCAAACACAGCATCGGGACGCTGCGCTCATTGTGGTCGGAGATTTCAACAATGCCAACCTCAAGCGCGCACTACAAAACTTTCATCAGCACATTACCTGCCCCACCAGGGGCGAAAGGTAACTGGACCACTGTTAAACACCATTCAAGAACAGCTACAAGGCACAATCACGACCATCGTTTGGGAAATCGGACCATGCCGCCATCTTTCTTATGCCTGTTTACAAACAAAGGCTGAAACAGGAAGCTCCATTTCAGAGGGAGGTCGCGCACTGGACTGACCAATTGATGGCCGCTCTGCAGGATACTATGGATGACGCAGACTGGGACATGTTCCGGCGCAGCTCTGATGACGTGATTACGGAAGCGGTTGTGGGATTCATCGGGAAACTAGCAGATGATACGGTGCAAAAAAACACTATCGGAATGTTTCCCAACCAGAAGCCGTGGGTGGATAATACCATCCGCAACGCTCTGAAATCTCGCTCCGTTGCCTACAACACGGTGCTCGACACGTACATGTACGAGTACAAGGCTGCATCTTACAGTGTTCGCAGAGCGTTGAAGGATGCAAAGCGTTGCTACGGGAGAAAACTAGAGTCACAGTTCCAACATGGTGGCTCTAGGAGCCTGTGGCAGGGACTAAGAACAATCACAAACTATAGAACACTATCTTCTAAAATGGTGAATACGGTCGCTTTTCTGGCAGACGTGCTAAACACCTTTACGCTCATTTCGAGGCTGCAGCTAACCCCGCTAGCAGCACTAGCGGCACATCAGCGTGCATGCCGAGAGAGCCGGAAATGTAAACGCGTTCACCATCTCGGAGCATGACGTGAGGAGTGCATTCAGGAGAGTGAATACCAGTAAGGCAGCAGGACCAGATGGCATCACAGGTCGGGTTCTGAAAGCCTGCGCTGACCAGCTAGCAACGGTGTTCACTGAGATATTCAACATCTTACTGGAACAGTCTGTTGTCCCCTCATGTTTCAAACAGTCCACCATTGTTCCTGTCCCGAAGAAACCCCAGCCCGCCTGCCTTAACGACTATCGCGCTGTAGCCTTGACCTCAGTAGTGATGAAGTGCTTTGAGAGACTGGTCAGAGACTTTACCACTGCATCACTACCAGACACACTGGACCCATTACGGTTTGCGTACCGTCAAAACCGTTCTAGTGAGGACGACATTGTTCATCTCCTCCACACTACGATGAGCGACCTGGACCAAAGAAATGGGAATTATACAAAGATGCTGTTTGTTGACTACAGTTCAGCATTTAACACTATAATTCCCTCCACACTCAACTGTAAGTTAGAGGTCCTTTGGACTCAGCCTGCCGCTGTGTCAATGGATCTCTAACTTCCTGACTGACAGACCACAAGCCATACGGGTGGGAAAACACACCTCATCCACCCTCACCCTCAGCACTGGAGCTCCCCAGGGTTGTGTTCTGAGCCCCCTGCTGTACTCGCTGTACACATACAACTGTGTGGCCACTTCCAACTCCACCACCATCTTTAAGTTTGCTGACGACACTGTTGTGGTGGGTCTGATCTCCAACAACAATGAGGCGGCCTACCTACAGGAGGTTAAAAACCTGGAGAGATGGTTCCAGGAGAACAACCTTCTTCTGAATGTCAGCAAGACTAAGAAGTTGATCGTGGAGTTCAGCACGAAGCAATATTTTTATTTTTCTGTCTTTCCGCACTACAACACTTTAAACCCTGGACAGTCACTTTAACTGTGGACTTGCACGGCACAGTGCACTTTATACCACATACGTTCACTTATACCACACCATACTGCACAAGTTCACTTTAAGGACAATCACATCAAACACCTTATGTGATTATTGTTTACTGTACATAAGCCTGTTACTGTACATAAGCATACCCTGTATCCATAAACATGCCCTGTATATAAAATCTTTCTATTTTTCCTATAAATATTGTTACGACTTCTTTTTGTTAGTCTAGGGTTTGAAACTGTAACATTCATACTGTGATCATTCTGTGGATAGGCAGGGGAAAAGGACACGTAAACCAAATATAATACAAATAATTTATTCGACCAATTTGGAACAAAAGGAAATGACAACATATACACAATATTTACACAACTAATCAAAACCAAAAAACATAATAAATAATCCCACAGGAGAGAGGGGCGGGAAGTGGGGCTAAAGAAAAGAACACAATAAAACAAACCCAACTAACTTAGTATAAACCACTAACCTAACACTAAACAAAGCAAGTTTCCGGCGCCTCTACACGCCCTAGCTTACCTACTCTAAACTACCCAAAACACATAAGCAGCGCACACTCCTAGGTAGTGTCTCTATACATAACACCATCTACGTGTTGCAAGATGTAAGTCACGTGACATACTATCTGCCCAACACTCCTGGGGAAAACGCAAAGGTTGTTATCAGAGTATAAACACTACACACATAAACAAACAAGATAACAACATTAAACTTTACCCCAAGGAATGTTGTACAAACCCAAGTCGAAAGGAAAGGAAAAAAAACAAGAAACAGAATAAATGCTTTAACCGCAACAAGGCGCAAAACATAAGGTGCTCTCCTTAACGTTCCCGCAGTCCCGCAAACCGGATTGAAACAAACGCAGTCACGTCACAAATAATGATTACTTCCCTAGCCAATAGCAGTCCAAACAGGGAGGAACTTTAAGAAAATGACAAGAAGGAGAAACAATAGAGAGAGAGAAAAACACCCACACAAACGAACATCTACTGGGACGTAACAATATCTTTATTTTTATATATTTTTATATTTTACATAGTTTATTGTTTTTATTTATTTGCCTTCTTTTTTCCCTTGTTTTATTTTTTTCCCACCCATCCTATTCCCTCATGCCGGACAATCGTACAAAGCATTTCACTGCATGTCGTACTATGTAATTATGTGTATGTGACGAATAGAATTTGATTTGATTTTGATTTGAAATTCTGTCTGATGGTGGGCACTGTGCGGTGCTCAAATTAGTGCAGCTTTGTTCCGTATTTCGTTTGTCTTTAAATGCAACTATTTAATCGCATCTCTTTGACAGCTATCAACAGTCGTTATTAGACTGTTTTAACTGGCGCTAGAAAGTTAACGGTAACCTACATCAGTAAAAGGCTAACGCGGTTAACTTGGCAATTCAAAAATCTAAAAAAAATTTTAAAAAAATGCTTACTATCATTAATATACTTCTGTAAAATGATACCTTTAGAACAATTAAGGCACGGTCTTACCTTTTTACTGGTGGCATGTCCTGATTTTGCCACTAGTGCGGTGCAGGTGCAGAACTTTGTTTATTTTGTATTTTGGCGGACTCTGCAAAATGGTGATAGTAATTGGGGCGCACATATTGATGACGTCGTAAACGCTGATTGGCTGAGGAAGTTGTTGTCCCAGGGTCATCTTAACAAAATATTGGTCTCAGGGCGACACAGACTTGGCAAAATCAGGACGTGCGTTCCACAAGGAGCTGTCATAGGCCCACTGCTTTTCTCTTTATATATGCTGCCTCTGGGTGAAATTATACATAAACATGGTATTCGCTTCCATTGCTATGCTGATGATATACAATTGTATATTTCAGCAAAGCCAGATGAGAGAGATCAGCTTAACAATGTTGAGGAGTATGTAAAGGACATTAGACAGTGGATGCCTGATAACTTTCCTCTGCTCAACTCAGATAAGACAGAAGAACTTTTACTAGGACGACAGGCAGCTAGAAGAAAACTTTCTGATTATGTAGCATCTCTGGATGGTGTTTCTGTTTCAGCGTGTACGGCTGTCAAAGACCTTGGTGTTATTATTGACCCTAGTCTTTCCTTTAAGGCTCATGTGAATAATATTACCAGGATCGCCTTCTTTCACCTTAGAAACATTGCTAAAATTAGAAATATGGTGTCGTTACAGGATGCAGAAAAATTTGTTCATGCTTTTGTTACATCTAGATTAGACTACTGTAATGCTTTACTGCCTGTGTGTTCGAGTAAGTGCATAAATAAGCTTCAGTTAGTTCAGAATGCAGCAGCAAGAGTCCTCACGAGATCTAGGAAATATGACCACATCACTCTTGTTTTAATCAGTCTACACTGGCTCCCAATCAAATCTCGCATTGATTATGAAATACTACTACTGACGTATAAAGCACTAAACGGTCTCGCACCGCAGTATCTGAGTAAACTTCTATACCAGTATGATCCTTCATGCCTACTTAGATCAAAAGGTGCAGGCTATCTGTTGGTTCCTCAAATAATGAAAACTACAGCAGGGGGCAGATCTTTCTCTTATAAAGCCCCACATTTGGAGTCACGTGGGACCGCTGAGGAAGATAGCAGCATAGTTGTGTAGCTCCCTAGGCCCACCCATATTTTCAATTTATTCAAGTATATTTACTCCACGTGTATTTCTCAGAGTTAGTGTCCCTTGTGACTAAACACTTGTGAATAAAGAAAAAGTGTTCTGGACAGCGAATGTCGACGTCCACATCTAAATATTTCAAGGGAGCGACGACGAGCCACATGACAACCAGGCAGACTTCGGTGGCACACGAGTCGTCATCACCCCAGCCGATTGAACAAGGTTTAAAAATGGAAAACGTATTATCCGAAATAAGCAAAATGAGTTCTACTTTGCAAGGAGTAGCGACGGATGTGTTCTCAATCAAAGAGGCTGTTACTGACCTTAAAAATTTGGTGCATGCGATCCGAGAAAGGCTGGACAAAGCGGAGTACCGCATCTCTAATATGGAAGACGTCACCTCGGAGCTCGGCGGAGACGGCGAGCGGCATGATAAAGGTGTGGAAGTTATGTGGAACCAAATTGAGGATCTAGAAAACAGAAGCCGCCGCAACAAAGTGAGGATGATCGGTCTGAAATAAGGGCTGGAGGCAGGTGGAATGGTTAAGTGCGTGTATAAAATCTTATCGGAAGTACTGGGTATCGATCCGGATGGAGAGTTCGAAATTGTGAGGGCACATCGCGCTCCCGCTTCCAGGCCCAGCGCAGATCAGCCGCCGAGAATTGTCTTGATCAACTTTCTATGCTCGTCAGCCAGGGAGAAAATATTACAAGCAGCCAGAGAAAAGGGAATGACCGAATGGGAGGGATGTCGGATTTCCCTCTTCCCCGACATGTCCAGAGAGTTAGCCAGAAAACGGAGGGAATTCACCGCTTCGCGGAGGATGCTGAGAAAAGTCAACGTGAAATATACACTGGCATATCCAGCCTCTCTTCGTTTTACATGGCAAGGGAGGAGTAAGGTGTTTACATCGAGTGTGGATGCAGAGCGGTTTATTAAAGAACATTGCGGTGTGACAGAATGATGGGACCAAATACTCTTTACAAGATTGCCAAAGTGGAGCATATTAGTCAGGTGCGGTGGGTGAGCGGGATAGCGGTGCTGTCTCGGAACAGTTTTGACAGACAAGGCAGGGCTGGATAGCTGATTCGGCACCTCACGGCCCGCAATCTCGAGTTGTTTGGATAGGACGGTCCTCGTTGTTTGGTATGGCCGTTTGTTTTTTGTTGTCTCTTCTTTTTATTTTGTTTGTTGTTAAGCTTTGCATAGGGGGTTTGATAATTTGTTACTTTCTGGGGAGAAATAGCGTTTTGCTGCTGGAAGTTTTGGTGTTTGAAATGTTCAACTGTCGCTTGCTGAGTTTGAGTAAATGTACATCACATGGTTTAGTATACCATTCCCCGATAGGGGGCAGTCATCCAACATATCTGGTTACACGCACCGAAACGTGCGATTAATTTATATCATGTATAGATTAGATTAGATTAGATTAGATTAGATTCAACTTTATTGTCATTACACATGTACAAGTACAAGGCAACAAAATGCAGTTTGGGTCTAACCAGAGTGCAATAACAGCAAGTGCAGGATATATAGTTTTTACATGAATTTACATAGTTAAATAAAATAAAATATAGACTATAAACAGTAATTTAAAGATGAATATGTACTATAAATGTAGTATACAGATGAATATATATGTACTGAAAACACAATATACAGATGAGTATATATCTGTATACGTGACGTCAGTTCCTGTTTCCTGTTGTTGAACTGTTCACCGGGAATTGTGTTTAGCGCTTTTTTCCCTGTTTGAGGGTTTAAAAGCAGTGAGTGAAGGACATTTACCAGAACTACGAACACACACTACAGTAAACACATTAAGGTACGTAATTTCTCTACTATGGCGAACATCCAGTTCACTCAGTGTGTGAAGTGTGACATGTTTAGTCAGTCTTTCTCCGTTGTTCGCGATAATTTTATCTGTGAGAAGTGTAAGCTAGTTTGCTCTTTGACGGAGAAGATCTTAGCATTAGAGGAGTGCATCCAGAGTCTAGAGAGAATTAGTGAGTGTGAGAGCAGTCCAGGTTCTGCAGGGGAAAGTCTGGATGCCCTAGGTGAAGGTACTATTCCCCCGACTCCGGCATTAGAGCCCTCGCAGCGGGGCGAATGGGTGACGACTCGGCGGCATACTCGCAAAGCCAAAGCTAACGCTAAGGCTCGCCCACGGGAGCACCATTCCTCCTCGCTTCGCGTGTCCAACAGGTTTGCTCTCCTCAGTGAAGCACCCGCTGAGAAACCTGAAAGAGCTCTGGTTTTAGGAGACTCCATTCTGAGGCACGTGAAATTAGCTAGACCTTTAGGGGCACCAGCAGCACAGGTTATGTGTATACCGGGAGCCAGGGCGCCGGACATAGCAGGTCAGCTTAGATTCTTAGAAAAGCACAGGTTCTCTAAGATAGTTTTTCACACAGGAGCTAATGATATACGCCTTCGACAGTCAGAGGTTACTAAGAGTAATGTTATAGAGGTGTGTAAATTAGCGAAGGCAATGTCCGATGCTGTAGTATGCTCTGGCCCCATCCCAATGCGACGTGGCGATGTAGCCTACAGCAGGTTATGGTCGCTGAACTGCTGGATGTCCAAGTGGTGCTCCAAAAACAATGTGGGCTTCATTAATAATTGGAGCATTTTTGAGGGCAAGGCTGGCCTGTTAGGGCGGGACGGTGTCCATCCCACCCGGGAAGGTGCTGCTCTCATTTCTTGTAGTATAGATCATAGTCTCAGAACAGCACTAGTTAACAAGTGACTGTCTAGAGCCAAGGCCAGGGAGCAGACAGACAGGCTAAACCGACCGTCTGCTAGCTGCACAGAGTCGTCACTCAGGATCCACCATATTGAGACTGTGTCTGTCCCCCGAGCAAAACCAAAATATAGGAGTTATCAGAAAGTCTGTTTAAGTAACATGATTAACATTAAATTAAATAGGACTGAACGCACAGTCAGCACCTCTGATCTAAAAATAGGACTGCTGAATATTAGATCTCTCACGCCAAAAGCGCTGACTATAAACGAAATTATTACCGACCAGGAGTTTAATATAATGTGTTTGACAGAAACGTGGATTAAATCGAATGAATATGTAGCATTAAATGAGGCGAGTCCTCCTGGGTATAGTTACATACACCAACCCCGTCTAAATGGCAGAGGAGGTGGAGTAGCAGCTATTTATAATAATAATCTAAACGTCACACAAAAGACTAAATACAAATGTAAAACATTTGAAGTTCTTTACACCAACATAAAATGTTCAGTGTCCAAAAGCAGGTCAAGCCAGTTAATTCCACTAATTATTATTTATAGACCCCCAGGGCCCTACTCTGATTTTCTGATAGAATTTGCAGATTTCATTACAAATTTAGCTACTTCTTTAGACAAAGCATTAATTGTTGGAGACTTTAATATTCATTTTGATAATCAGGAAGACTCCTTAAGAGCAGCAGTTGTGTCCATTCTAGATTCAGTTGGAATTAATCAGAATGTTATAGGACTCACTCATAGTGGTGGACACACTCTCGATTTGTTGTTAACATTTGGATTAAAAATAAAAAACTTAGTCATAATTCCACAGTCTGAAGCTATTTCAGACCATTATCTAATCTCGTTTAAAATTTGCCTAAGTCATTGCATTTCTACCTCACCACATTACCGTGTTAAGCGTACTTTCACGTCAGCTACAGCAGCGCGTTTTATTAATAATCTTCCCGAAATTACGATATTAGATAGATTTCCGTCAGAACCCGCAGAGCTCGATTGGGCCACTGAACATCTAGAAACAACGTTACGTTACACTCTAGATGATGTAGCTCCCCTTAAGACCAAAATGATCAGGGAGAAAAAATTAGCACAGTGGTATACTGATCATACACGCACCTTAAAACAGACCACTCGAAAATTAGAACGTAAATGGCGTCAAACAAAATTAACAGTATTTCAAATTGCATGGAAGGACAGCCTCTTAAATTATAGAAAATCTCTTAGTGCTGCTAGATCAGCATATTTCTCCACCCTCATAGAAAATAACAACCATAATCCTAGATTTTTATTCAGCACGGTAGCAAAATTAACAGGGAATAAAAGCACTGCACTCACATCTACACCATCAATAGGTAGTAATGATTTCGTGAACTTTTTTAATAATAAAATTGAAAACATCAGGCAAGAAATCCAGACGGTTAATATAAATCCAAATTATTTTACAAATAACCCTGTAGACAGCAGTGTAATAATAACGGACAATCAACTACAAAGCTTCACTCCTATTCATGAGAAGGACTTAATTTCATTAATCTCCTCATCAAAATCATCAACCTGCATTCTCGATCCATTGCCTACTAGTTTCTTTAAACAGATAACTCCAGAGGTAATCAAACCAGTTTTAAAAATAATTAACTCTTCCATTAGCACTGGTTATGTACCTAAATCCTTCAAACTGGCAGTTATCCACCCCCTTATTAAGAAACCTGACCTTGACCCATGTCAGTTGTCCAACTACAGACCGATATCAAATCTCCCCTTTATATCCAAAATTTTAGAAAAGGTTGTAGCACAGCAGTTATGCTCACACCTACTTATGAATAACATTTTTGAAGTGTATCAGTCAGGATTTCGGCCTCATTATAGCACAGAGACGGCGCTAGTTAAGGTGGTAAATGACCTGTTATTGGCCTCTGATCAGGGTTTTGTCTCCTTACTTGTTTTGCTCGACCTTAGTGCAGCTTTTGACACCATTGATCACACTATACTGCTTGCTAGACTTGAGAACGTTGTAGGAATAAAGGGAACAGCTCTCTCTTGGCTCAGGTCTTATTTGACTGATCGCTATCAGTTTGTGGATGTAAATGGTGAGTTCTCCACACTCTATGAGGTAAAGTTTGGTGTTCCTCAAGGATCTGTCTTAGGCCCACTGCTTTTCTCTTTATATATGCTGCCTCTTGGTGAAATCATTCATAAACATGGGATTCGCTTCCATTGCTATGCTGATGACACACAGCTGTATATTTCAGCAAAGCCAGATGAGAGAGATCAGCTAAACAGTGTTGAGAAGTGTGTAAAGGACATTAGACAGTGGATGCTTAATAACTTTCTTCTGCTCAACTCAGATAAGACGGAAGTACTCTTACTAGGACCACATGCAGCTAGAAGCAAACTTTCTGATTACGTAGCATCTCTGGATGGTGTTTCTGTTTCAGCATGTACGGCTGTCAAAGACCTTGGTGTGATTATTGACCCGAGTCTTTCCTTTGAGTCTCACGTGAATAATATCACCAGGATCGCCTTCTTTCACCTAAGAAATATTGCTAAAATTAGAAATATGATGTCGTTACAGGATGCAGAAAAACTAGTTCATGCTTTTGTTACTTCTAGATTGGACTACTGTAACGCTTTACTGTCTGGGTGTGCGAGTAAGTGCATAAATAAGCTTCAGTTAGTCCAGAATGCAGCAGCAAGGGTCCTCACCAGATCTAGGAAATACGACCACATCACCCCTGTTTTAATCAGTCTACACTGGCTCCCAATCAAATCTCGCATTGATTATAAAATATTACTACTGACGTATAAAGCACTTAACGGTCTCGCACCGCAGTATCTGAGTGAACTTCTGTACCAGTATGATCCTCCACGCCTACTTAGATCAAAAGGTGCTGGCTATCTGTTGGTTCCTCAAATAATGAAGACTACCGCAGGGGGCAGATCTTTCTCTTATAAAGCCCCACAGTTATGGAACAGCCTTCCAATCAGTGTTCGGGACTCAGACATGGTCTCAGTGTTCAAGTCGAGGTTGAAAACGTATTTATTTAGTCAAGCCTTTTATCAGTAGATTTTTTTTCTTAGGTAAAGGCTCAGATTTGGAGGGAGCATGGATATAGAGTGTTTGGTGAACTGGTATATTTGTATGCTGTCGTCCCCTCACATTCACACGGTCACTCAGGTTTGTTGACGGTGGTGTGGTGGGTCGTCTCTTATTCCAGAGATCCCTCATGTCTGTGTTACCTTCTGGTTCTCCCTTTTAGTTATGCTGCCATAGCGAGTCTTGCCGGAGTCCAAACTGCACAGTGACATTAACTTTCATACACCAATAGTTACACTTAATAATCCATATCCTTCTCTTCCCGTCACCCCTCTCTCTCTCTCTCTCTCTCTCTCTCTCTCTCTCTCTCTCTCTCTCTCTCTCTCGATCGAGTTAAACATGCTCCTGAGGCTCCAGTGACCACTGTTCCTGCCCCTCTACCCTCCGTGGATCTTCACACTTCTGTACAGCTTGGGACGGTATCTCATCAACACCTTGGGTGGTTCCATGAAATTCCGGAGTAGAACGGGTGCTTTGAGGATGGATTGGACTGTAGTTGGTGTCGGCGGTCTGCTGCACTGACTCGGGAGTGCAGTTTGCTTCTGATCATCATCACTGTACCCCGCAACTTTGTATATATGCTTCAAATGGACATTTGGTGCAACCCAGATGAGGATGGGTTCCCTCTTGAGTCTGGTTCCTCTCAAGGTTTCTTCCTTATGCCATCTCGGGAAGTTTTTCCTTGCCACAGTTGCTCATCAGGGACAAACATACTTACAAAGAACATATTTACATTTAATCACCACATTATCTGTGTAAAGCTGCTTTGAGACAATGTTCATTGTTAAAAGCGCTATACAAATAAAAATGAATTGAATTTAATTGAATATATGTACTATAAACATAATTACAGATGAATATATATATATATATTTATATATATATATATATATATATATATATATATATATATATATATATATATATATATATATATATATGTACTATGAATATAATTACAGATGAATATGAATATATATGTACTATGAACAATAATATACAGATGAATATATATATATATATATGTATTATGAACATGCTATACAGATGCCTATTACTATACACAGAGATTTACAGAAGGATGTAAGCGGTGGACATAATAATATTGCTATAACTATAAACAGAGAACGGGTATATGTACAGTGGTGATACGTTTATGGTAAGCAGCAATACAAAAAAGAGCAGTGTGCAAATGAGCAAGGTTTGTGTAAAGAGTCTGTGCAATAACAAAGTGTGAGGTGAGAAATGATCAGTGTCTTGGTGAGCATAAGTTTTTGTTCAGAGAGTCCATTAGCAAAGAGTGTGAGGTGTGGGGGGAATGTGGTAGTGTATCAGTGAGTGTCAGAGTTCACTAAAGAGACAGCTCTAGGAAAAAAGCTGTTCTTTAGTCTGCTGGTCCTGGTCCGGAGGCACCTGAAACGCCTGCCAGAGGGCAGAATAGTAAACAGTCTATGGGCGGGATGAGAGGAGTCCTTAAGAATGCTGCGAGCTCGACGCAGACAGCGTTTCTTTTGGATGTCCTCCATGGTTGGGAGTGGAGTCCCTGTGATGCGCTGGGCAGTTTTCACCACCCGCTGCAGTGCCTTACGCTCTGCAGCAGAGCAGCTCCCATACCAGACTGTGACACAGCTGGTCAGGATGCTCTCTACTGCGCAGCGGTAGAAGTTCACTAGGATATCCGAGGAGAGCTGATTTTTTTTAAGTGTCCTCAGGAAAAAGAGGCGCTGGTGAGCCTTCTTGACCAGGCTGGAGGTGTTGATGTTCCAGGACAGGTCTGCCGAGATGTGGATCCCCATGAACTTGAAACTGGAGACACGCTCAACAGCCATCCCATTGATGTGGGTGGTGTCATGTGTGCCTCTTGCCTCCTTCCTGAAGTCCACAATAAGCTCCTTTGTCTTGGAGGTGTTAAGGAGCAGGTTGTTGTTGTTGCACCATGTGACTAGGTGCTGGATCACCAACAATGATGAGACTGCCTACAGGGAGGAGATCCAGCACCTAGCCACATGGTGCAACAACAACAACCTGCTCCTTAACACCTCCAAGACAAAGAAGCTTACAGCCCTGTGGTACACCAGTGTTGAGTGTGATGGTGTTGGAGCAGATGGAGCCAGATCGAACCTGCTGGGGTCTTTTGGTCAGAAAGTCCATGACCCAGTTGCAGGTGGAGGTGTTAATGCCCAGATCTAGAAGTTTGGCTATTAACTTGGTTGGAATGATGGTATTGAATTCTGAGCTGAAGTCAACAAACAGCATACGTGCATAGGTGTTCTTATTGTCCAAGTGTGTGAGCACAGAGTGCAGTGCCATGGAAACTGCATCTTCTGTGCTTCTATTGCTTCGGTAGGCAAACTGGTGGGAGTCAAATGTGGTTGGCAGAGAGTCCTTCAGGTGTGCCAGGACCAGCCGCTCAAAGCACTTCATGACAATGGGTGTCAGTGCTACAGGGCGGTAGTCGTTCAGGCACGTTGCTATACCTCCTCTGTTGTATAGCAGTCAATGTCTGTGTGAGAGTCACTGGTGGCCTGAGAAGCAAATGAACTCCAGTCTGTGTGTAAAAACCTTTCCTGAAGTGTGAAATTTGCATCTGCGGGCCACACCTTGATGGTTCTCACTGATGGCTTTACCCGGTTGATGAGGGGTGCATATTTGGGGGTGAGAAACAAAGAAAGGTGATCTGACTGTCCCAGGTGGGGGAGGAGGGTCGCAACGTAAGCTTCAGCCATGTTTGTGTATACATAGTCTAAAGTTTTGTTCCCTCTGGTGTGACATGAAACATGCTGATGAAATTTTGGAAGAACTGCCTTTAAGTTTGAGTGATTAAAATCTCCCGCAACAATAAACGCAGCTTCCGGGGTGAACAGTCTGTTGTTTACTGATGGCCGCATAAAGTTCTTTCATAGCGAGCTTAGCATCAGCATCAGGGGGAATGTAAGCAGCAGTAATAATGGTGGAAGTGAACTCCCGCGGTAGATAAAACGGTCTACATTTAACCATGAGAAACTCCAGGTTAGCTGAACAATGACTCTCGACAATAACAGAGTTCGTGCACCAAGCTTTGTTGACATAAATGCACAGTCCACCGCCTCTGGTCTTACCGGAGCCATCTAATGTCCTATCCGCCCGGAGTGTGTGTCGTCCCGCTAGCTCAATAGCGTTGTCCGGAATGCCGCTGTGTAGCCATGTTTCTGTGAAAATCATGACAAGTTCCGAAGTTTCATGCTGTGTGTGATGCTGAGTTGAATCTCCGCCATTTTGTTCACCAGCAACTGAACATTGGCGAGAAAGATGCTGGGTAAAGAGAGCCGGTGTGGTGTTATCTTTAGCTTAGCTTTCACTCCACCACGCTTCCCCCGCCTTTGTTTACGATCTCGACGCCGCCTGCGAGCACTTCCGCCCGGCCGGGTAGAGTGAGCTGCCTCGGGTGCTCTGGTGATCTCAGGAAGGAGATGAAGGTTGTCCATAAAACTGTCGGGGAGTCGTAAACCAATATCCAAAAGCTCACGTCGGGTGTACGATGTATATGCACAGCTGTTCTGCACGAACAGACCCGATATGAGCAACAGAAATACCGCAAAATTGCAGATTCTGGAGAGACCCTGAGCCTTGCGATGTGCTCGCGCCGCCATCTTGGGTGTTATTCAACTGAAACTATATGTAGTCACATCAGGTTTATAACATGGAATATTAACGGTTGTGGAAGTCCAATTAAAAGAAAAAAGGTTCTGTCGTATCTCAAACATAAACATGTAGATGTTGCTTTTGTGCAAGAGAGTCATTTAACGGATAACGAAGCGCTCAAATTGAAACGAGACTGGGTGGGGCATGTATTTCATTCATCATTTTCGAGCAAACAAAATGGGGTAATGATCCTAATACATAAGAGGCTGAATTTCATAATGTTAACAAAACCTAAAGATGATATGGGTAGGATTATTTGTATAGAAACCCTCATTAATGGAGTAAAAGTGATTTTATGCAATGTATATGCCCCCAATAAGGCGGATCCGAGTTTTGTTCAAAAAGTAAACAAAATTCTTGGTGAAAAAGGGGGGCAAATAATTTTGGCTGGGGACTTTAATCAGGTTATGGATGGGGTTTTGGATAAGAGTAAATATCAGGGATCTTCTATGCCAAGGGATAGGGCTGCCCTTCATATGCTAACAGAGGATATTGGGTTGATTGATATTTGGCGTCTGGTCAATCCAAAGGAAAGAGAATATACTTTCTATTCTCATTGCCATAAATCCCACTCTAGGATAGATTTCTTCTTACTTTCAAATTCTATCACTGATCAGGTTGTAAATTGTAAGATTGGAGCAATAGTATTGTCAGACCATGTGGCTGTGGAATTGGATATAGCTCTAAATATTGACGCTGGTAGAAGGGGAAGATGGCGATTGAATACTGCATTATTGCAAGACGAGGAGTTTAGCAAATTGTTGGCTAAAGATCTGACCTCCTTTTTTTAATTGAACGTGGGAAGCACTGATAGGTTGGCATCTGTATGGGAGGCCTCAAAGGCATACATTAGAGGGAAACTGATTGCACAGGCAGCTAGAAAGAAGAATGAGGAAAGAGACTTGGTTAAGAACTTGGAAGCAACAATTTGTACCTTGGAGAAGGAGCTGGCTAGACACTACTCTAATAATTTATATCAGGATATTTGTAAATATAAATTTCAGTTACACGATGTATATAATAGAAAAGCCAAATATGCACTATTTAGGCTGCGGACCAGGTTTTATGAAGGCGGGGAAAAAGCAGGCAAGCTCCTGTCCAGACAATTAAAACAGCAAAATGCTGCTAACGTTATCCCGGCAATTAAGAGAGGAGATACTATGTTATAATTGACGAAAGAAATAAATGAAGTCTTTCGTAATTTTTATGAACATTTATATACATCTTCAGGTGGTCTAGATGGAGAAGAACTGGAACAGTTCTTTTCTAATATAAAGTTACCTAAGTTAGATACATTGCAATCTGAGTCTCTAGACCTTCCTATTACTGAAGAGGAGGTCAAAGCTGCAATCACCTCTATGAACTCTGGTAAGTTACCAGGGGCGGACGGGTTTCCAGCTGAATATTATAGGAAATGTGTTGATATAGTGGCTTCAATCCTAAAAGAAGTCTATATAGAGGCGTTTGAGACTGGAGAATTGCCTGGTACTTTCATGGAGGCATTGATAACACTGATACCTAAGAAAGATAGGGATTTAACTGATCCGGCTAATTTAAGACCAATAAGTCTAATCAATGTGGACTGTAAGGTGTTGGCGAGAATTTTGGCGTCACGGTTAGAGAAGGTTCTTCCAAATATAATCTATAAGGACCAGGTGGGCTTCATTAAGGGAAGGTCATCAGCCGATAATATGAGAAGGCTAATTCATCTAATGTGCTCGTGATCCTCTAAAATCTCTACCTCCATTAATGAGTGTTATACAATTATATTCAAGAGTGTCGGGATACAAAATAAATTGGGTGAAGTCTGAGGCTATGCCAATATCTAGAACATGTCACTCCCATACAGTGACCCAATTCAGTTTTAAATGGGTTCCTAAAGGTATGACATTCCTTGGGGTTAAACTAACACAGAACTTGGAGGATATACTGATGTTGAATAATGAGCCGCTGCTGTCAAAGATAAAGCACAATGTGGACAAGTGGGAACATCTGAAACTCTCTTTGTGGGGTAAAGTCAATGTTGTCAAGATGGTTATTGCTCCGCAGTTCAATTATATATCCATGATGATACCTGTTAACATTCCATTCCATGGGATGGAAAAAGACCAAGGATTAGAATGCCATGTTGATGTGAAGTTTGTACTGTTGAACAATAAAAAAGTTGAATTATAAAAAATAAAAAAAAGCCCCACAGTTATGGAACAACCTTCCAATCAGTGTTCGGGACTCAGACACAGTCTCAGTGTTCAAGTCGCGGTTAAAAACATATTTATTTAGTCAAACCTTTATCAGTAGATTTTTTTCTTAGGTAAAGGGGCAGATCTGGAGGGAGCATGGATATAGAGTGTTTGGTGAACTGGGATATTTGTATGCTGTTGTCCCCTCACTCTCACACGTTCACTCAGGTTTGTTGACGGTGGTGTGGTGGGTTGTCTCTTATCCCAGAGATCCCTCATGTTGGTGTTACCTTCTGGTTCTCCCTTCCAGTTATGCTGCCATAGCGAGTCTTGCCGGAGTCCAAACTGCACAGTGATATTAACTTTCATACAACAATAAAGACACTTAATAATCCATATCCTTCTCTTCCTGTCACCCTCCTCTCTCTCTCTCTCTCTCTCTCACGCTCTCTCTTTGTCGAGTTAAACATGCTCCTGAGGCTCCAGTGACCACTGTTCCTGCCCCTCTCCCCTCTGTGGATCTTCCCACTTCGTCCAGGCCTGCCTCTGGATAGTGTTCTCTTCGACTGGAGGCCACTCTGTGCAGCTTGGGCCTGTCAGTGTTTTTCATTCATTAAATGGAATCAATCCATAAAACCAGAAACTGGAAAAGTGTTGCAAATTTGAACATTTCCCTTAATTATGCAATAGAAAATATAAAGAAATAATTTTTTACATGTATATTTACAGATCGAACCAAAAAATGTGGAATTTGTGGCAAAATGGTTTATATAGATAAATAAAAAAAAAAAAAAAAAAAAAAAAAAAAATATATATATATATATATATATATATATATATATATATATATATATATATATATATATATATATATATATATATATAGACAAGGACCTGGCTTGTGTATATGTGGTTCACATCCCTATTGTACATGTGATTTCTCTGTATTAACAGACGGCATGTTCCTGTGGGGCAGTGCTGCATGTAGAGTGTGCAGCAACACCCATGTGCTACATATGTCAAGGTAGTACATTTTATTTGAATTGACTCATCACCATAAGCATTCTCCTATGTCTTGTTATCAGTCCACATACAATGAGGGTATACATGGTTCAAAATGTTCATGACTTTCTATATCACATGATTTTTCTGTATCAGATGACAGCAACCAATTGGCCCAAATGTCTTTGCCTGCATCAGAATCCGCACCACGTTCAGGTTACTGTTTAGTTATTGACTGGTTAAATCAATGCACTAGTCATGATGATGTTTTATCATTTAGGTTATCTCTTACATTTAAGTCTTGTGTTTAACTCAGCTGACCCTGACTTGTTAGTCAAGCTCACTGGATGTGCTGAAGGGTCTGAATGTCAACAGGGTCATTTTTCTAATTCTTACATGCGTTCTGATTCAATATGAACATTTATCTAGTTTAGCATGCTGCAATAATGTTCAGATAATGTCAAAGCAGTGCCTAAGTTTAGTTTATTTGTTAGAAACAAGTATTGTTTGCTTAGAAACAAGTGTTGTTTAGCTTCCCACTTTGTTAACCTGTAATGTTGACATGGGTTCTGACTTATTTCGGAACCGAGGACACCGTTATATCCATGTTGGAGGCCATAGGAAAACCTATGGCCTGTTGCTGTGAGGGAGAGACAGAGGAAGACAAGGAGGAAGAGAAGCATAAGCACAATGGAGAAAGAAATAGGGAAGATGAGTAAAAAGTGGGATTGCAGGAAAAATAAAAGAAAGTGTTCAAAGTTTTAGGAATGCTAACAGCACAAGGAAAGACCTACCAGGTAGATGAAGATGAGTTGAGGAGGAGGGTCAAAGGAGAAAACATGTCCACAAACATGTTCCGAATGTTGATGAGGGTTTGTATTACATACATTTACATATAAAATGCAAAATTATTTATAATAGGTAGTGAAAAATTAAAAGAGCCACCAATTAAGAAGCATAAAAATCTTCACTGTCATCTTTTATATGCAAGGTGCATGATCTTGGATTAGTAGTGATAGCAAATCATACACAGTTTGCCACAATGCCCCACATGGCTTTTCACAGAATACTGTTATTTAGAAAACCCTGTTCATGTGCTTTGCATCTGTGACACTGTAATTGTTTATACGTAGGTTGGCAAAAAAGATGTTCCACCCAAAGTGCTTCAGCAGCCTAGAAAGGCAAAGACAAAGGTGACAATATTCAGCACTTTAACAGAGGGAGAGGCGGAAGATGTTGTCAAGGGGTTTGGAACGGCACTGGCCAAACATGTGCCAAAAGACAAACTACTCTCAGGGATTCCTGAAAAGGACATCCCAGCAACACTGTAGGTTATCTCTTTATTTGGAATTATATCTTCTAATATATTGGTGGCTGTACCTCTTTTTATTTTCTAAGAGAAAAATAACTATTTTGGAGTTAGTTAAGATGAAAAAATAAGCAATAAATATCTTTTTCAGTCTGACCTCCGTATCTTTTGAAAAATAATGAGAAACCCATCTGCATCTGCTAAACATTTAAATACATTTTAAGGACTCTTGGATGTCCAAACGTTGCTTTTAAGGGCCAGATTTACTTAAAGTGTACAAACAGTGATTTACTTAGTGCTTTTACTTACCGTAGTATAAACCTTTCAAAAAGTCAATTAATCAGCAAGAGAGTGAAAGTGTAATGTTGTTTGTGATTTAAAACAGACAACCGATAGCAGCTCTATATGTCATTTAAGTAACATGAATATTGTGCTTTGTTTTTTGGCAGGAGGAGTATTGAACAAATAAAGATTAATCTACAAAACCTTGGCCCTGAATCAGAGCTGGATTTGGTCACTTACCGCTTTGGGCCTACAGCAGCTAATATGTTTTTATCCTTTTTAGCGGACTGTATGAGATAATCTGCTTCAGTAAGTGGCACATATACTTTTTTGTTTTATTATTGGCTGATTGAAATTATGTACAATGTTTAAAATGTTCAAAAACATGAACTTTAATAAAAAGTTTCTCTTAACCCTTAATTGATTTAGTTTTTTGGCCACTGTTAGCTTTGTGTTTCTATTTGACTTAACAGGAAAACTAAATGTGACATCTGTCATTGTTTCTGGGTTGTTTTTCTGTCTGTCTATCTTTTTCTGTTTGCAAACAGTGGAGGTATTTTCCGTGATTTGTCTGCTTCAGAAAGTCTCCCAAATCCTTTAATGTTCATACTTTCTTTTTAGTTTGCACTTCTAGTTCATTCACTTTTTGGGCAATATCCTCAGGAATGTTCTCCCATGTCTGTAGAACCTTTAATACCCTTTCCAATTTTGTGATAGTGGTGTGATGCCTTTCATTCTCAATTTCATTGTGTATCAGCTCTACTGAAATGTTCGTAGCACTATTTGACTTTGTCTCAGTCACCTCATTGAAAACTCCCTTAGCTTGCAGAAGACAAGCTCATTTGTTATGAAATGAGAAGTGCAGCAGTCACATACGCTTGTCTTGATACATGGTTTTGATGCTGCTCTTCCAAATAAACTTTCTACAGTTTTTTGAGGCTTTGCAGAAATGCTGCTATACTTAGGCTTTAGAATCAACATACTGGCATGGGCTTGCGTTGTGTGTCCAAATCAGGAAAAAGTTACATTTAGTCTACCTATTCATTTCATATTTATAAGGGAAAATTAATTGTTATGTCAAAACATGGTATATCATGAAACCTTTTTCGTTCATGATTGCACTTTTAACAATTCTTCGTGAAATTATGCTTTGAATATGAAAATTCATATTTTCACAATAACCTGTAAAAACTTGGTTTTGCAGGATCGGTGATATAAACTGCATATGAAAAGTTAATAACAAAACAAAAACAACAGATTTCATTTCATTTGCCACCGGCTTGCTCATCAGGGACAAACTTACTTATAAAGAACATATTCACTTTTAATCACCACATCATCTGTGTAAAGCTGCTTTGAGACAGTGTTCATCACTGTCACGGTAAGCTAAACAAAACAGTCGAGCGAGTCAGACCCCGGAAGTGGCCCCCTTTCTACTATAAAGAAAAGGATCTTTCCGTGGCTCTCAACTATTTCAGCCCTGAATACTCACTTAGGTAGGCTTCGTAGGCCAACAGACCAATTAGTGCACAGATTAAGGGGTGCTGTTTTGATCCTGCTTGTATGTATCCACTGTGGCTGATAATCAGTCATAACTTCAGTTCTGGTTACAGCTGAAGTTATGACTGATTATCAGCCACAGTGGATACATGCAAGCAGGATCAAAACAGCACCCCCTTAATATGTGCACTAATTGGTCGCTGGACCAGACACTTGGACTCACTGACCTTGGTAGGCTTCAGACTTCGTAACAGGACCTGCTGATTAGGCAAAAAAAAAAAAGGTGTGTTGGCATTTCTGTGGGCAGAGGAAGAGTTAGTGAGACATCAGCACTAATAGAATTAAATTTTTTAACCAGGGCAGAAACGTATCGTCCACCATCACTTCCAGGTTACCTAAGGAAGAAATGCCAGTGCGTCCCATTAGAATTTTAAAAGGTGACAGTTTAGTAGTCTAAGATGGGATCATTCTCATTTCTGTGAGTACTGCTGGGAGAACAACAGTCCAATTTTGGCCTGTTTCAATGCAGGCTTTAATAACACGTTCCCTTCTTCTTCTTCTTCTTCTTTCGGCTGCTCCCATTAGGGTCGCCACAGCGGATCATCCGTCTCCATACCACCCTGTCCTCTACATCTGCCTCTCCCACACCAACCACCTGCATGTCTTCCCTCACCACATCCATGAACCTCCTTCTTGGCCTTCCTCTTTTCCTCCTACCTGGTGGCTCCATCCTCAGCATTCTTCTACCAATATAATTCATGTCCCTCCTCTGCACATGTCCAAACCATCTCAATCTCGCCTCCCTCACCTTGTCACCAAAACATCCTACATGCGCTGTCCCTCTAATAAACTCATTTCTAATCTTATCCATCCTCGTCACTCCCAACGAAAACCTCAACATCTTCAGCTCTGCTACCTCCAGCTCCACCTCCTGTCTTTTACTCAATGCCACTGTCTCTAAACCATACAACATCGCAGGTCTCACCACAATCCTATAAACCTTCCCTTTCAATTTTGCAGATACCTACTATCACCAAATCACTCCTGTCACTCTTCTCCACCCACTCCACCCTGCCTGCACTCTTTTCTTCACTTCTCTAACACACTCTCCATTACTTTGCACTGTTGACCCCAGGTACCTGAATTCCTCCACCTTCTGGAAGCTCTTCTCCCTGCAACCGGACCACTCCACTGCCCTCCCTCTCATTCACACACATGTATTCGTCTTACTCCTACTGAGTTTCATTCCCCTTCTCTCCAGCGCATATCTCCACCTCTCCAGGCTCTTCTCAACCTTCTCTACTCTCACAACAAATCACAATATCATCCGCAAACATCATAGTCCAGGAGACTCCTGTCTGACCTCGTCCGTCAACCTGTCCATCACCACTGCAAACAGGAAGAAACACTGCTCAGGGCCGATCCTTGATGCAGTCCAACCTTCACTCTAAACCAGTCTGTCGTACCTACTGCACACTTCACTGCCGTCACACTGTCCTCATACATGTCCTGCCACCACCCTCACATACTCTCTGACACCCCTGACTTCCTCATACAATACCACAACTCCTCTCTTGGCACCCTGTCGTACGCCTTCTCTAAATCCACAAATACACAATGCAATTCCTTCTGTCCTTCTCTATACTTCTCTATCAACATTCTCAAAGCAATAAGGCATCTGTGGTGCTCTTCCTCGGCATGAAACCATACTGTTGCTCACAGATGGTCACCTCTTCTCTCAGCCTGGCTTCCACTACTCTTTCCCATAACTTCATGGTGTGACTGATCAACTTAATACCCCTGTAGTTACTGCAGGTCTGCACATCTCCTTTATGCTTAAAGATTGGTACCAGCACACTTCTTCTCCATTCCTCAGGCATCTTCTCACCTTCCAAAATCCTGTTAAACAATCTGGTCAAAAACTCCACTGCCATCTCTCCTAAACATCTCCACGCTTCTACCGGTATGTCATCTGGTCCAACCGACTTTCCACTCTTCATCCTCTTAATCGCTGCTCTCACTTCCTCCTTACTAATCCTATCTACATCCTGCTTCACCAACTCCACATCATCCAACCTTCTCTCTCTCTGATTTTCCTCATTCATCAGCTGCTCAAAATACTCCCTCCACCTTCTCAACACACTCTCCTCACTAGTCAACACATTTCCCTCTCCATCCTTTACTGCTCTAACTTGCAGTACATCCTTTCCAGCTCGGTCCCTCTGCCTGGCCAATCGGTACAAATCCTTTTCTCCGTCCTTAGTGTCCAACCTGTCATACAGCTCCTCGTATGCCTTTTCCTTGGCATTCGCCACATCCCTCTTAACCTGCTGCCGCATCTCCTTGTACTCCTGCCTACTTTTCTCATCACTCTGTCTATCCCACTTCTGTTTTGCCAACCTCTTTCTCCTTATGCTCTCCTGCACTTCCTCATTCCACCACGTCTCCTTGTCTTCCTTTCTATTTCCAGATGTCACACCAAGTACTTTTCTAGCTGCCTCCCTCATCACTCCTGCAGTATTTGCCCAATCATCCAACACCTCCTTAACACCACTGAGCCTCTCTCTGACCTCTTCCCTGAACCTCACACTACACTCTTCCTCCTTCAGTTTCCACCATCTTATTCTTCTTTCAGTCCTCACTCTCCTCCTCTTCTTCTTCGCCTCCAAAACCATCCTACAGACCACCATCCTATGCTGTCTAGCTACACTGTCCCCTGCCAACACCTTACAGTCGCCAATCTCCTTCAGGTTGCATCTCCTGCATAGCACATAGTCCACCTGTGTGCACCTTTCTCCACTCTTATAAGTCACCTTATGATCCTCCTTCTTCTTAAATAAGTTCACCACTGCCATTTCCATCCTTTTAGCAAAATCTACCACCATCTGCCCTTCCACATTCCTCTCCTTAAAACCATACCTACCCATCACCTCCTCGTCACCTCTGTTCCCTTCACCTACATGCCCATTAAAGTCCGCCCCAATCACCAACCGTTCTTTCCTAGGTACACCATCTACCACTTCATCTAATTCACTCCAGAATCTTTCCTTCTCCTCCATCTCACAGCCAACTTGTGGAGCATAGGCACTGATGACATTTATCATCATCCCTTCAACTTCCACCTTCACGATCATCACCCTATCAGAAACTCTCTTCACCTCCACTACACTCTTACTGTACTCTTCCTTCAGAATCACCCCTACACCATTTCTCTTTCCATCCACACCATGATAAAACAGTTTAAATCCACCTCCAATGTTCCTGGCCTTACTCCCTTTCCACTTGGTCTCCTGAACACACAGCATATCTACCTTTCTCCTCTCCATCATATCAGCTACTTCTCTCCCTTTACCCGTCATAGTACCAACATTTAAAGTACCAACCCTAACCTCCACTCTCCTACACTGCTCCTTTCCCTGCCGTCTCTGTAGACGTCTTCCTCCTCTCCTTTTCCTCCTTCGGCCAACAGTAGCCCAATTTCCACCGGTACCCTGTCGGCTAACGATACCTGTGGCGGTCGTTGTTAACCCGGGCCTCGACCGATCCGGTATGAAATTCTCATTTGTGATCCGCATATTTGATTTGGCACATGTTTTACGCTGGATGCCCTTCCTAACGCAACCCTCCCCATTTACCCGGGCTTGGGACCGGCACTAAGAATGCACTGGCTTGTGCCTCCCTAATGGCTGGGTTTTTAATAACACGTTCCCTAATGGTTCTATTTGTTCTCTCTACCACTCCAGCTGACTGTGTGTGAAAGGGAATATTAAAATAGCAATCAATTGCTAAGCTTTTAGCCAAAAGTGTTACTTTAGAAGCAAAAGTTGTGCCGTTATCACTTTCAATCACACTAGGAATACCAAACCTAGAGATGATCTCTTTTGTTAATATTTTTACAACTGTTATAGCGTTCTCTGTCACGCATGCAAATGCTTCTGACTGAATCTGTCAACTATAACCAACAGGTATCTCAAATTTCCTATAGGTGGCAAATGTGTGAAATCTATCTGCAGGTGTTGGAATGGTTGCTCAGGAAAAGTAAGCACATCATGTCGTACAGGTCAATTTATGATAGTTTTGGCACAAGTCAAACATGAATCTAACACTAGCTTGGTTGTTTTAGCTACGTCAGCAAGACAGTATAATGAGTTTATAGCCTGTATGACTTTAGCTATGCTAATGTGTAACATCCCATTGTAATGCTGCACCAACACTATTAAAGCTAGTTTAGGCAAACAATTTTTCCATCTACATGTCTAATGATACAGCAGAATCTGATTTACATAGTTTTGAAGCCCAATACTTTATGTCCTTGTCAGTAGGCTGACTCTGAAGTATTTTTTAGGTCAATATCTGGTATATTGGAGATATTTGTCATCATTGGAATCTCAGGATTTGTATGTACTGTCCAAATCTACTGGTTGTTTTGCTGCTTCCTTCGCTACTTTATCCGCTAACGTGCTTCCCCGAATTTCCTCTGAATCACCTGCGGCATGTCCTTTAACATGACAACTGACATACTCTTGTGAGTGCCACCAACTTTGCAGCTTGTGCAGATGTGTATGGTAATGGTTTATCTTAAACTATTTAATCAGGTAATCTTACAACCACATATCCACATAAATACACATCAGAGGGTTTGAACACGATCCATCTACATATAGACAATCTCCCTCTTCCAGGGCCGTATCTAAAAGATCGGGCTTACAAGAGGCCTCTTGTTCAATGTGTTTAAGGCAATAGTGTGCGTCGTCAAAACCATCTAGGCCAATAAAAGTCTAGCAGATCAAGCAGCGCTACTACAGCTGAATGCGGCTGAGAAGAAGCTTAATGGTTACGTTTTCTGTCGCCAAGAGCGTGGTTTCATAACCAGATCTACGTGGTGCTGTCATATCTTGTGTGTTGAGGTTGTGTAAAATAGCTGTTACCTGATGTGAGGTGTACAGTATCAAAGGTTGTGACAGCACCGTTTTCCCAGCATCCCGGACCATCAGAGCCGCAGCAGCCACTGCACGCAAGCACGAGGGAGACCCTTGTTATGTTGTCTAAAGATTTGGAAAGATACGCAACAGGGCGAAATCTGTCACCGTGTTCCCGGGCTAGAATCCCCGCAGCCGTACCACCACGTTCATGCACATAGAGGTGAAAAGGCTTAGAATAATTCGGAAGACCTAGAGCTGGATCAGACTGAATAGCCT
>JBCEWE010001246.1:0-32494 GCA_039877035.1 Silurus lanzhouensis | reverse complement strand
TCTCTGACCGGGGATCGAACCCAGGCAGCAGCGGTGAGAGCGTCGCATTCTAACAACTAGACCACCAGGGGACCTTTATAAACCAAATAAATATGCTGCTTTATTAAACTATTCTTTTTATTTAGTTTGCAGCCTAAAATGACCAATCCTCATCAAGTATAATAGAAAATATTCTATTCTATTCTGAATTTCTGAACGAAACTATATTTCGATTAGAACCCATTAATATATACCTGATAGAAATTCAAATCAGCACGGATGGCAGAGCTGCTGCAGAATATTCATATGTATTAATTTATTGATCAGCATCTTCCGATGAGTTTAATTTAAGTATTCTACAGCACTGTGGAATAAAAGTTAGCTAGGAGGGCTGCTTCTTTTATTGCCCAACATAGTGCCTATACTTCTGTTTACCTTTAGGAAAGTGTTACATTTTTATTTGAGAAGAACCTTCAACTAATCATTTTTATGAGACCCTGAACATATGCTGCCATGATGTAAGACTTTAAAACAACTCCAACATTGCAGAATGTCTGTTTTCATTGTATACAGTAGCGTTTGGGCTGTTTCTCTTTATGCACCATCGTGACATTGATAAGAAGAAGTCAGGTCTAATCCAAACATTATCTGTAGCTCTGAGCACTATGACATCTTTTTGATCGCCTTTTTGTTTTGTTCTTCCAGCTCGCACTGCTGTGCTGTCACACTGTGAAATGACAGGATGACATTTGATAAACTCTGTCCATCAAGCTGTGCTGCAGTTGGGTACACACACACACACACACACACACACACACACACACACACACACACACACACACACACACACACACACGCTTGCAACCCTTCTGCTTCTCACACTAACAGCCTTCCCACATAAAGACTCAGTATGATATTGGAGTTACGACCTTTTCCAGTAGAAAAGAAGCTAACCAAGCGGAGCTCAGTCTAGAGTTGTGTTGAAACATGTCCCATTATATTTCTTTTTTATTACGGGGATTATTATTATTATTATTATTATCATTATCATTATATTGGTGTTGTTGAATTCCCAAAACTGATTCGTTCACTACATTTTTAAATTAATTAAACAGCAGCTGACAATAATTATAATCCAGTCACAGGTAAATAAAACAAACTTTCTTTCAGCTTCTGCCATTAGGGGTCGCCACAGCAGACCCTCCGCATGTTTGATTTGGCACACATTTTTATGCTGGATGCCCTTCCTAACGCAACCCTCCCCAATTTATCCGGGCTTGGGACTGGCACTGAGAGTGGCTGGGTTGGTTCCCTGACCAGGGATCGAACCCGGGCCGCAGCGCTGAGAGAGCGCCACATCCTAACCACTAGACCACCAGGGAACCTAATGCAGTCACAGGTAAATATGAATTATATTAACAGGTCATTTGAATTCATTACCTGTCATTATACATTATACATTCATTTATAGGAACAACTAATTTAAAGAGATTTTAATGGCAGGGGACCTTCACTTTAAGTCAGAGGTTGACATATATACGTAGATTAAAGATATTCAGTCCCATTTTTCCAACTTCACACATTTTTATGATTTTTTGGCAAGTCATAAAAGAGCATCAACTCTTTTCACATTAAGGTGATTTTATTTGTCAACTACAGGCTTCAATTTACTTTATCTGAATTCCTGTGCTTTAGCATGTTTGCCTCACATCTCTGGGGTGGGATTTCTGTCTCCACCCCTGCATGTACAGATTTTGCATGTTCCCCCTATGTCGCTAAATACCATTCTGTTTACTATGCTGTAATCTTTTAATCTAATGATAGCTAGCACACTATAAATGCGAATAATATACACAATTATAATTTATTATAGTATCAATTATATTATCGGTTCATACAAGTTGGAATGCTTTTTCAGTCGTTTAAAAAAAAAAAAATGCTTAAATTTTTTAAATGTAGGGTTTTTATAAAAGGGTTTTACCCAACAATAGCCGAAGGACAAATTTTTAAATGTTTATACAGAGAATTAAAACAATTAAAATGAATTGTCAATTGTAAATCAATTATTAATAGATAATAAGAAAAATATATTTTCCTTCCAAATAAAAAGAGTGGCTTTTAAATATGGCTTAAATATTAATGTAAATAACATGCTGAGTAGAAAAAAAAAACTAATCTGAAAAAGATTAAATGAAAATATTGTACATGTATACAATGTTTCAAACTGCTTTTCATTTTATATTTGGATTTATTTAGATTAAAGTAATTAATCACAAGATACCTATTTAACTTTTGTACAGTAACCATGACACTGAACAGTAATCACTGGACTGCTTATACAATGATTTCATTTTCTTAGTTCCTTTCTATTCCATAAATCTACAGTACAACTCATAATACATCTAGCAGTAGGTCTAATCGTACCACTAACAATACCTTCAACAATACCAGTAACAACATGACAGTGGGAATACTGTGCAAACAACAAAAAAATATTATCACTCACTTATAAACTTTTGCACGTTACACTCACTGCGTAAGAGTTGAACTCTTAATTGTACACCGTATAATATCACAGAAAGTCACAAAATACAGTCGGCCCCCGACCTACGAATGCCCAGCTTACAAATTTTCGGAGATACAAACACGGCCACGCAACCCAAAAACAAAGAAACAAAGAAAATCTAAATATATTTAAGAAAAACTTTTAAAATTCACATGTGGTATTCAGATTCGACAAAGCCGCAAACAGAGGGAGAAAAAGAAGAGCGACTGGCGGTCATTGTGGGGCCCAGACACGTAAGTATCACTCTTCTTACACTTTCCAGTCTCTATCTATTTCATAAGTCGGGGGCTACCTGTATTTTAAAAACACAAAGTATTTGGAAAAAAACATAAAATGTGTAACAGCTTATTAGCAAACAAAAATCTCAGAATCCACGGCATTGCATAATCCCACAGTGAACATTTTACAGTATGTACATCTTGTATGCAACATTGAGATATTGGGACAGAATATTCATGCACCAGTGGTATGTATGCAAAAATCTCACTAACATATTATATTTGCAACTGGCTGACACGTAAAATCACAAGAAACCTGAGAGCATGTCTCATTTCCGCACATCTTGTGAGAAGCCTAATGAAGAGAATGAGGGACAGAGAGCATTCACATGTCTCCTCACTCCTACCCAAAATATATATTTTTAATCTTTAATTGGTGAGACTTTTACTTTAACTTGACTATATTTCAAAGACACATACCTTACTTTTTTACTCAACTACGTTTCGCGAAATCAATTGTTCCTTTTTATGTATGAGTTAATAAAAACTTAACTGGTACAGCAGGCAGCATACCACCAATCAGGATCGAGCGCACGCTTTGTTTTGACTTGTTTTATTTGACGCTTGGTGGTATCTACTTATCACCAACATACAGTTTAGCATCAGTTCTACTATCTATCTATCTATCTATCTATCTATCTATCTATCTATCTATCTATCTATCTATCTATCTATCTATCTATCTATCTATCTATCTATCTATCTATCATGATAATTTTAATAGATATCAATCAGTGTTTGACTCCTTAATATCATTCTATTAATAGATCAGTGTGTTAAGAGTATTTTCACATAAACTGAGTTAATTAACAAAAATGACAAAAATTATAATAGGAACATTATAGCCATAATAAATCATAGTACTTGGATACTGAAGTACATTTGAAGGCAAATACTGTACTTTTACTCAAATCAAAGTTTAAAGGGAGCAACTTTTACTGAAGTAATATTTTACCTACCGTATCTCTATCATTCACCACCGGATACATGAGCATTTGTACCATGTGGTAACCTATAATATATTTTGTTTTTTTGGAACACTTGGTAACTTTTGGTTGAAAACATATAACGTTAGTAAAGTTACCTTTTGCTGCACTGCATGGAGAGCCTAAAATGGAAAAATTAAAATGTAGAGTCAGGCATGTTCAGAGGAAAAAGTAGATTACTGAAGGGATGTTGCATAAAAGGTACTGGTGCTAAAATTGTGCTAAAGAAATAAAATCAATATATATATATATATATATATATATATATATATATATATATATATATATATATATATATATATATATATTATATATATTTATTACCAAGTGCTGGTGCACTCTTACAACACTGACAGGCTTAAATAACACATTGCATATACACCTACAAATATCTATAATTCTGAACAAATGGATGACATTGCACTGACTTGAAGTTATGTATACTTATGAATATATCTGAGATCCTGTCAGGTTAGAATATTTTAACTACCTGATGAGCAAATGTGTCAAATACATGCACATATAAAGCATGACATCAGCCACACAGATATTGACTCAAAAATGTGCTTGATGTGGTAGCATGTATGCATGCAAATGAAGACACACAAAAACACACACACACACACACACACACACACACACACACACACACACCACACACACACACACACACACACACACACACACACAGGCTTGGATTAATGAGGATCCTGGATTTGAGATCTCTGGAGTTCTTAATGATGAAACCACCACAAGCAGTAAACAAACTCCCACTTTGATGGAGGATTTCCATAATCTGCAGAGTAATTATGATTTCACCGCAGGAACATCTGTATTTCAAACAACTCAATCAGAGACACTGAAGAGAAGATTACGGCAGTTTGTGTTCTGACATTGGTCGCCCGTAAGGATGTAACACATGCGGTTTAATTACTTATTTCTACTCGTTCCTGTCAGTCAGCATGTAATGTGGAGGGGAAAAAAGTGGCATACAGAAGCAACATAATGACCACACACACTTATGAGTACTGCCTTCCTTGCTTTCTCACAGTCTCACAAGAAACGAAGCTCTTAACCTCTTAAAGTGCCACTCCAAGTGGGAGCGATTCTCCATTTAAACTGTGCTTTCAGTTCTCTAAGTGCCTTCAGTGGAACTACAGTAGATAATGCATACTGGACTGCCATTCATGGAAAGACTGTTGAAAAAGATAAAATTTTCTATTAAAAATGAAACACACACATACACACACACACACACACACACACACACACACACACATACAGCCATTATTGTCTAAATAGCTGGCAACAAAAGTGTATACACCCTAAATGATAACAGCTGCAATGCATTGCCTATTGTCCTATTTATCATGTTCATGTTTTTGTCTGCTTCACAGAACCATACAAATTTGTGTATCTTGTATTAGAGCAGTTAAAATTTCGTGCGTTGAGTCGATTCTTCATATTGACCACTGGACAACATGGCACTTTAATGGCAAAGAACTCTCTGATGATTTGAATTAGAATTGTTGCCCCCCACAAAGATGGCAGAGGCCAGTGGTGGGTGAAGCACACAAAGAATGTGCTTAAAATAAAGTAGGTAAAATATTACTCAAGCCAAAGTAAAAGTGCTCCGTTTAAACTTCCGCTTGAGTAAAAGTACAAAAGTTTTATCACTATTGCTTAATCCACTCAGACTCAAATTTTACTCTCAGCACACCGATCTATTGATAGAATGATATTAATGAGTTTACTGATTTATTACTGAGTTACAGATTTTTATCTAATAAATTATCATCAGCCCAAAACCTGTGTTCGTGCAAAATCGTGCATATAAGAACAGTTAGGAGATTCTTCATCATTTATTACTCTGAATATGTTCTGTTTGCTGTTGAACTGACACTGAACTGTATGTTCGTGCTAAGTAGATACCACCAACCTTGAATGATGCCATGGGTGAACCTTGCAAGACCCAACGTCTCCCCCATTGGTTAGTTTCAGCTTGAAAAACTCCTCTCTGCTTTCTACCATCTACCAACTACCATCACTGGATGAGTGAGACATATTCTTAGAGCAGTCTACAAATTTGGGTACATTTCTGAGAGACATGTATAAATATCACCCTAAATACATTTTTTGTACAATTTAATACGTCATTGTGCACAATTTAATATACATATATAAAATATGTCTTTTAAATGTAAGCCTTTTAAACTAGCACTGGAGACCCCCCTTACTAAACTCAGTTCAGTACTTATTTAGTACAATCACAGAAAACCTTTATGACATGAATCAATTAAAGGTAACCAAATCAATAAGTGCCAGTTTAACTACAATCCAACTAGACTAGTGAGGTTGTAATTATTTTGTTACTACACACATTATGATAAACTACATACTATACATTATAATGTTATATAAGCTAAAATAAATATTATTGCTCTATGCATAAAAGAATACCAAGCAACATACAGTAGCATAACCTAAACATTATTTATAGTTATTAGCCTATTTTATTAAATGCAGCCTAAACTATCATCATAGCGAGATAAATGATAGAGCTGCATACACACCTTTATCTTCTGCATGCTTCTCCCCGACCTCTTTTCTATTTTTTTCTGAATTGGGCTCCTGAGAGTGTAGACCTGTTATGTCATCCATAATCTTAATTTGGATTTAGATCTACTAACTGACGTGACGTCACTCTAGGTCTTGTCAGTTCTCCCACTGGAAACCCTGAAGGCTAGGGTAAAGTCACCCAACCTATCTCAGTGTATGAGTGAGGGAACTTCTGCTGGTGATCTGGTTTATTGACCCTGACATGATATAATGATTAATAAAACCTTGCAAATGAGCTTAACAAAAAAAAAAGATTCTTCGGTTGTTGTCTTCCAGTTTGACCACCTCTTCTTCTTCTTTTGACTGCTCACATTAGGGGTCGCCACACCCAAAAACCTCCTCCTTGGTCTTCCTCTTTTCCTCCTTTCCAGCGGCTCCATCCTCAGCATTCTCCTAACTATATATCCCATGTCCCTCCTCTGCACATGTCCAAACCATCTTAATCTCGCCTCCCTCACCTTGTCTCCAAAACGTCCTACATGCGCTGTCTCTCTAAAAAACTAATTTCCAATCCTGTCCATCCTCGTCACGCCCAATGAAATTCTCAACATCTTCAGCTCTGCTACCTCCAGCTCCACCTCCTGTCTGTTAGTCAATGTCTTAAAACCATACAACTTCGCAGGTCTCACCTCAGTCCTATATATACTGTATATACCTATATCCTACTCTGTCTGGACCAGTTTGGGTAAAAAGTTGTGCAATAAATCTGTTTCAATCAATTTGATCTAAACCATTGACAAGTGAACACACACATACACACAAACACACACAAATATGTGCAGACGCCAATATGCCCACACCTACACACTCACACACGTACACAAGCACACACAAACATACACACACCTACGCACACAACCAGATCTGAATCCATAGACATCGTCATCTCCCTGCTTTGTTCTATCCGTCACATGTTTATTCAAAAACAAGGAAAAATAAGACATAATTCATGCTTTTCTAGTTTCTACAGATTAATTTACTGTCCTCTCATCCTCTGTTTGCAAGTCTCACATCAATATTTATTGTCTGGATTTCACAATAATATTGACACAGTTTGAAATCTCAGACTTTATTCAATCACAAACCAATAAAAGCACAATAACCAAACTGAATCGAGTTTTAAACCTGAAAACCGCCTTTCTAAACAAATGAGCTGTGACGACTTCCAGCTTAAAAGACACAATTATCAGAAGAAAACACAACACTTGTAATACAAAATTTGTTCAGGAACATTGAACAGAAACACATTCTGTATAAAATATGGCACTCTTTTTAATTTTAAATATGTTCAAATATGTGAAACAAACAAACAAAAAAAAATCTAAAGAAAAGAAACCATAACCTTAGCATGAAGCATAACAACAGCATAGGATGACAAACAGAAGACACACAGTGCTCTGAAAGGTGAGATTTATATTCACTATATTGACAAACGTACAATGACATCTGACTTTTCCAGCCATATTAAGTTCTTTCGTGAAGAGGCACGCAGTTATATAGGATGTCTTTGAATGTGGTGGATTAAATCTTCCCTTAACTTGAACTAGGAGACCCAAACCTGTTCCAGCATGCTCTATGCACAAAGCTGGCTCCATGAAGATACTGAAGAAAGTGAACAATATCTTGAGTGGACTACTATAGAGCTCCAACCTCAACTTGATTGAACACCTTTGAAATGAACTGAAATGCTTACTACACCCCAGGCCACCTCACCATACATCAGTACATGAATCTCCACAAGCACACTCCAAAATCTAGTAGAACATCTTCCCAGAAGAGTGAAGATTATTATTATAGCAAATGGGGATTAAGTATGGAATGGGATGTTCAAAATCTTATGGTCAGGTGTCAGTGTGGGTATTACAAAAGAACGGAGTTTGCTCATGGTAATACAGTAAAAGTATGTATGTTGTGTAAAAGATACATAGATAATAGGATAAAATAACACATTATGTAACAGAATCATTTTGTTCCTATTTACACATTACTGTCACTGTAAACAAACTTCTTGTTGCATTTTAATTTGTATTAATTCATTCTTTAATCTATAAATAAGTCATAAATTCACTTAAATACTCATGATGCATCATAGAGTTTGCATTCATTCGCCTTGTTTGCGGGATGAATTCAGTAGAGCAAACTGTCACAAAACTCCTCCATTGCTCATGGAACTATATTGCTTACAGGATATATTAGCTAAAAAAGTGTCCATGGATCCACACATTAAAATTTCACCAGAAATGCAGTAGTAGACCAAAGTTTAAGAAATTGAATCTTAACATATTATGGTTTAATGATTTTGCATTCAATGCTTTGAAAGTGTAAACCAGTATAAAATATTTTGCTGAACATTTTATAAACAATTGATTATAAATAATCAACAATCAACAATCAAATAAATCTATGTACCAAAGCATTCGCAATTTGTTCGAAAGCAACGAGAAATTGCTTTTATGATATGCACAAATGACTACATGTGTAGGTTGAACAGGTAGTTTTGAGAATTTCATTTCTGATCTGAGAAATGCTCCAACACAACTGTAACACAACACAAAAAAACTGTAATACATTTAATCTTGTGCCTAAAAAATATAAAAATAAAATCTACGTTCTAAACTCTAATGGTAAGACTTTCTAGAAGTAAAGTTAACAGCAATAAGGAAAACAAAATATGGAACACACTTTCAGCAAAAACATCTAGATCAAGATTGCAAACAACTCGTATATATTATTATGCAAATCACTTCTTATATTTAATTACAGATTTGGGTCAGAACTCCTACAGTAACACCCCTGTCACTGGATTGACTTGCCAGCACTCCAGCTGGATAATCAGCCAGGGAGACTGAACAACCCTTTTAAATAAATAAGTAATGTCATTTTTTTTTATCTTTTAAGTGTGAAACCATGTACAGTTTCCACAGTAGCTGATGCCTATTTCATATTTAATGCAAAAAAATGAATTATTGAGTATGCAAATCCTAAAAAGTGGTCATTTCGGCAAATCTGTATTTTCCAAAGTACTATAGAAACATTTGCACAGAGACGAAGTTGTGTGGGTTTTCCGGTGGTGCACTGACCCTTTATATGTCATGATTAGATAGATAGATAGATAGATAGATAGATAGATAGATAGATAGATAGATAGATAGATAGATAGATAGATAGATAGATAGATAGAATGAATGCATGAGCTGCATGATATATTTCACCCCTTTTCAATTTTCATCATAAAAATGGTCAATCCATAAGAGGGCAGAAACTCAGAGTAAAAAAGCAGGGTCAGGCAATAAGCAAACAAGGGCAAATTTTTTAAATATTATGCCTGACCAAGTCAAATTCCCAAAGTCATGCAGAAGACTAAAGGACAAAATGCTTCGACTGGTCACCGGGACAAAGCAGGAGCAAGATTGAACACAGGTGTGATGAATAATAATTGTAATAGTAGTGCATGAATAGTAATCAGCACTGCATTCACAACAATTAGAACTAATATTACAACACTAGATGAATTTTTCAAGATGCAATGTTTGATAAAACAATAAGCCATTAGTGGACATCTGTTACACTGATTGATTCGTTGTTTCTCGGTGTTCTTAGGAATGATGCAGATCAAAGCTGCTAATTGTTGAGGTATTTTTCTGGAGGGGGGATGGTAACACAAACAATATAATTCAATTCAGTTTTTCTTTGAATAACATTTTACAATGCACATCGTCAGAAAGCAACTTTACAAAATAAAAATGTTAAGAATATTAATTTGATAATGAATGATTTTGTCCCTATAGGTTTAACTCTATAAGTTGATCCCTACATGAGCAAGCCAGAGGGAATTTTGTGAAATTTTTGAATGCCCTTATCCAAAGGGACTTACAACTGAGCCGCTGAGGGCTTTGTTCAAGGGCCCAGCAGTGGCGGGATTTGAACCTGTGACCTTTCGATCCGAAGTCCAAAGCTTTAACCACTAAACTACCACCTCCAAGGCGATGGTGTTCAAGGAAAAACTCCCTGAGATGATATAAGGAAGAAACCTTGAGAGGAACCAGACACAAAGGGAAACCAAGCCTTATTTGAATAATAATATTTAGTTTTCAATTAACATGAGCAAGACAGTTGTACCGTATATTAATATGGCTGTGAGTAGGTCAGACGATTCTGGACTCTCTTTAATGATCAAACAACAGATTTATAAACATGATCTAATATTTTGAAACTGACATTTCACTCACCAAACACTTGCATTTTGATAACTAATGATAAGTGTCATAACAGTTTAAACATAATGAACAGCTGCTTTGAATGAAATTTTTTTATTTTGTAGGAACACTGAGATTGAACAAAGAGTGAAAAGTCCCTGAATATCCGCACTCTTAAAACACCACAAGTCCAATCAGTTAATCAAAAAGAAATACAATAACTGTTGCATGATCATTGGATTTATTATTACTCATATTTGTAATGATTTTCTTTACCACTCAGTGCGGTGTGCGGTTGTATCTTTGGTGGTTGCCAAGTAAAATAGGATAAGCAATTTCTATAAACTCAAATATTTTTTCAGTGTAATGTATTGATTTAAAACTTGGAGCATCAATACAGAATTCATTTAATAATTGTAATTATTATCCCACATCACAGGTGTACATATACAGTAAAACTTTAAAAGCAATACAATTTTAAAGATTAAAATACTCGTCTATTTTATAATAAATTATAAACTATTATATTTTATTATTCAGATTTTATTTTTCTTTCTTTTTTATTTTTTGTGGCCCACATTCAATACTAGACTAAAAAAGTGGATCTTGGATATGGTCAGAACTATGCTGTGCTCAGATAAACAGTTAATAGAACACATTTTCCACTTAGTTCATGTGGAACCAAAAATGATTTGCATGAGTTTGTTTCACTTAATAAAAAAATAAATCAATCAAAGTACAATCAAAATTGTCCCTCACAGGAGGCGTAAGCCTGACAGATGAGCTCTTCTGTGCAACTAAAAGGCAGAGTGAATCAGCAAGGATGATTTATTCCACAATCTTTTGTGTCCTGTGACCCTTTCCATCTCTTGTAATGTTTTTAGTCAAGACTCCCTGAAGGCTCTTACCTTCTGTTGGCAATTCCACTATTTCCCCTGCAAGCTCATGGCTCCGAGTCTTGACATCTGAAACAGACAGAGACACAGATACCCCTGTCAGCCCACTTTGTTTGCATCATAGCTACATGTACACTTTCTTGTTCACTTAAAAAATGATTCAATTTCAACAATGACATATTGCTCCTGTGAAGGAACATGGTAATGCGTGCCATAAAGTGTAGAACATCATTAATATGGCATTTATCAACCATTTCTAACATCAGAAACCTTAATATTATCATTATCATTGTTGTTGTTCTTACTGTTATAATTACTGTTGTGATTATTACCTAATTTTTGTAATACTGCAGTATTATTGCTGATAATGTTTTAATTACTGCATGCCATTATTATTATTATTATTATTATTATTATTATTATTATATTATTATTATTATTATTATTTAAATTATTATTTTTTATATTATTATTATTATTATTATTATTATTATTATTGAAATTTGTTGTTTGCACATCATTAAATCTTGTCAATAAAAAAGAGGTAGACAGATTGAGATGAAAAGTAAAAAGAGACACTCACAGAAAAAAGAGATTAAACATAGAAAGAAAGAAAGAAAGAGAGAAAGGAAAAAAAGAAAGGAAGGAAGAAAGAGAATAAATAGAGAGAAAAAAGAAAGAAAGATTTTGCAATCACTATGGATTTGAAAAAATGTCTTCGTTTTCAGATCAAAACAGAATTAAATAGAAAAAAACACATCTGTTTTTGAAACAAAGTAATAATAATAATAGTAATAAAATAATACTAATAAACCCTGAAGAATATAATGAATAAAAAATGGAATATAAATATATTAAAAACAGAAATAATAACAAAAAACATGAAATAATTATACAATTTTAAATAATATTAAAAATAAATCCCCCAAAAGAAAAAAAAATTTGAACAATAATTAATTAATAAATAATGAAATATTAAAAAAAAAATTTTTATTGGACAACATCGTTTTTTTACCAAAAAACTGAAACCAAAATAAATGCTGCACATTTATATATATATAATTTTATATATATGGAAAAATGAATAAATAAAATAAAATAAATTGTGACCCTTAAACAAGAGGAAAAAGAAAAATATGTAGCTCTGTATAGCTTTAATTACGGTTATATTTGATAACAAATAGTTCTTATTTTGTTATTACATTATTAATAATGCTTTTGTTATCAGTATTTCCTTTTTTAATGTATTGCTTAAATGCTGTCACATAAAGGAAGAAAGAGAGAAAAGGTGAGAAATAAAGATAAGCAAAAAGAACCCAGAATGTAAAAGGCAAAGTAACATGGGAAAATAAAATTTGAGACAGATGGAAAGAGACAAAAAGAAAGAGAAAGAACCACAGACAGAAACAGAACATGCGGTTCTGTGGAACATGTTTTTGTCCTTGTGTCTAAACCCTAGTCATTGGTCAAGTTCTCAGTAAGAAAACGTCTTTATAATTTGAGGGTCAAACGTCTGACAAAAACTGTCCTTTTAACTAAGAATGTGCCAGCCGAGAAACACCCAGTGTGATACTGCAGGTTTTCAGGCACCGTATGTGGTACGGAAATGAATATTTCAAGAAATGCCTGGGGTTTTCTGAAAGCACTTACAGTACACATACCAAAATTATCTTAGTTCTCTCCATCTCTCTCTCTCTCTCTCTCTCTCTCTCTCTCTCTCTCTCTCTCTCTCTCTCTTTCTCTGTGTGTGTGTGTGTGTGTGTGTGTGTGTGTGTGTGTGTGTGTGTGTGTGTGTGTGTGTGTGTGTGTATGTGTATTTAGGGGGCATCTTATATATATGATTTCTATTACTTTAATAGTAAGTATTTGCAATATATATATATTGTTTTTTTTATTATTCAATTTTCTTTCAGATTGAATTAACTTTTTTTTTTTACATTACTTACAAAATGTTTTCAGAAGATGTTTGTCTTATTTACTCATTCCTTTCTTCCTTCTTTTATTCTTTGCTTGCTTCTTTTCTCACACCTTTCCTACACCTCTTTCCATCCTTCCTTCCTTCCTTCCTTCCTTCCTTCCTTCCTTCCTTCCTTCCTTCCAACCTTTTTTCTTTATTCTTTCTTTTATTCATTGCTTGCTTCTTTCTTCATGCCCCTCATTTCATCAGTCATTTCTTCCTTCCTACTTTTTTCTTTCTTTCTTTCTTTCTTTCTTTCTTTCTTTCTTTCTTTCTTTCTTTCTTTCTTTCTTTCTTTCTTTCCTTCCTTCCTTTCTTCCTTCCTTTCTCCTTTCATTCATTGTTTGCTTCTTTCCTCATGCAATTTCTTTCTTTCTTTCTTTCTTTCTTTCTTTCTTTCTTTCTTTCTTTCTCTTTTTCTTTCTTTCTTTCTTTCTTTCTTTCTTTCTTTTTCTTTCTTTCTTTCTTTCTTTCTTTCTTTCTTTCTTTCTTTCTTTCTTTCTTTCTTTCTTCCTTTCTTCCTTCCTTCCTTCCTTTCTTTCATCCTTCATTATCTTCTTTGGCATCAACACACACTTTATATTTTCAACATATACTGTACACATACATTTTCATATGCTTGCTTTTTTTCTTACGCCCTTCCTTTTATCTCCTCATCCCTTCTTTCCCATTCTTTCTTTCTTTCTTTCTTTCTTTCTTTCTTTCTTTCTTTCTTTCTTTCTTTCTTTCTTTCTTTCTTTCTTTCTTTCCTTCCTTCCTTTCTTCCTTCCTTTCTCCTTTCATTCATTGTTTGCTTCTTTCCTCATGCAATTTCTTTCTTTCTTTCTTTCTTTCTTTCTTTCTTTCTTTCTTTCTTTCTTTCTTTCTTTCTTTCTTTCTTTCTCTTTTTCTTTCTTTCTTTCTTTCTTTCTTTCTTTCTTTCTTTTTCTTTCTTTCTTTCTTTCTTTCTTTCTTTCTTTCTTTCTTTCTTTCTTTCTTTCTTTCTTTCTTTCTTTCTTCCTTCCTTCCTTCCTTTCTTTCATCCTTCATTATCTTCCTTGGCATCAACACACACTTTATATTTTCAACATATACTGTACACATACATTTTCATATGCTTGCTTTTTTTCTTACGCCCTTCCTTTTATCTGCTCATCCCTCTTTCCTTCCATCTGTCCATCCTTTTTAGTTCTTTCCTTTATTCCTTTCTTTCTTCTTTCATTTATTGCTTCTTTTCTCATGCCTTTAATTTCTTCCTTCCTTCCTTCCTTCCTTCCTTCCTTCCTTCCTTCCTTCCTTCCTTCCTTCCTTCCTTCCAACCTTTTTTCTTTATTCTTTTTTTTATTCATTGCTTGCTTCTTTCTTCATGCCCCTCATTTCATCAGTCATTTCTTCCTTCCTACTTTTTTCTTTCTTTCTTTCTTTCTTTCTTTCTTTCTTTCTTTCTTTCTTTCTTTCTTTCTTTCTTTCTTTCTTTCTTTCTTTCTTTCTTTCTTTCTTTCTTTCTTTCTTTCCTTCCTTCCTTTCTTCCTTCCTTTCTCCTTTCATTCATTGTTTGCTTCTTTCCTCATGCAATTTCTTTCTTTCTTTCTTTCTTTCTTTCTTTCTTTCTTTCTTTCTTTCTTTCTTTCTCTTTTTCTTTCTTTCTTTCTTTCTTTCTTTCTTTTTCTTTCTTTCTTTCTTTCTTTCTTTCTTTCTTTCTTTCTTTCTTTCTTTCTTTCTTTCTTCCTTCCTTTCTTTCATCCTTCATTATCTTCTTTGGCATCAACACACACTTTATATTTTCAACATATACTGTACACATACATTTTCATATGCTTGCTTTTTTTCTTACGCCCTTCCTTTTATCTCCTCATCCCTTCTTTCCCATTCTTTCTTTCTTTCTTTCTTTCTTTCTTTCTTTCTTTCTTTCTTTCTTTCTTCCTTCCTTTCTCCTTTCATTCATTGTTTGCTTCTTTCCTCATGCAATTTCTTTCTTTCTTTCTTTCTTTCTTTCTTTCTTTCTTTCTTTCTTTCTTTCTTTCTTTCTTTCTTTCTTTCTTTCTTTCTTTTTCTTTCTTTCTTTCTTTCTTTCTTTCTTTCTTTCTTTCTTTCTTTCTTTCTTTCTTTCTTTCTTTCTTTCTTTCTTTCTTCCTTCCTTCCTTCCTTTCTTTCATCCTTCATTATCTTCCTTGGCATCAACACACACTTTATATTTTCAACATATACTGTACACATACATTTTCATATGCTTGCTTTTTTTCTTACGCCCTTCCTTTTATCTGCTCATCCCTCTTTCCTTCCATCTGTCCATCCTTTTTAGTTCTTTCCTTTATTCCTTTCTTTCTTCTTTCATTTATTGCTTCTTTTCTCATGCCTTTAATTTCTTCTGTCCTTCCTTCCTTCCTTCCTTCCTTCCTTCCTTCCTTCCTTCCTTCCTTCCTTCCTTCCTCAGTTGCAAACAAAAGTAAAATATTCATGTATTTGGAATTTTAAATACATTTGTATAGAATAAAAAGAATAAAGGTGATAATAGAGTTCCATGTGGTGAAGACACTTTGGGGACAATTTGAAGAAAAATCTTCAGCCCACTATTAAGCCTTTAAGTAGTCAAGAAGTCTCTGTAAAATTCTGACCAATCTGTACCTGAGATTCTCAACCTTCCCAACTTTTCACAAGTAAAGGTGTCATTTTGCACAGAAGGGGTTTATAGGAAAGTGTTGCTAAGGCATGCAGAAACACTCCCAGGGGCTGATGTGCATTTTGCATGCACTTCCATGTGTTAACTAGCCTACAAAAAGGTGGATACAGTATGAGAAGATTTCTTAACCTGGCATCACTTTGTTTCAGGATTATTGAAAGGACAAAGCAGCCCAACAAAAAGCTAATGCGTAGCGAAATAACATCTCGAAAGAACTGTATTATTGTGTGCACTAAAGGGAGCCTCATTATACCTGTTTATAACTAGCACGTTATCTGGGGAAAGTGTAAGATTTAATTTCAATGCAAATTGGTGTATCATGAAAGAGTACCTATTTCACATGCAGTGTGCATTCAACATTCAGAATTACAGTTTCCCCTGGTTTGGAGTTAAATCAGTGCTGCTGTGATTACCAGAGTATGAATTTTTATTTTTTTTTATGTTCTGTATGTGTTTGCTATTCTAGTTTTAGTTTCACGCTCACTTATTATACACATATTAGTACAGATAAAATTTGCTTCATAGTGGTGCATTGTGTATGCCCCTGGCTTCTTCACCCTACATCGGTTTCTGATTTTACTAACACAAACGTCCACAAGCACACTCAAATATCTAGTGAAACATCTTTCTAGAAAAGTGGAAGCAATAATACGAGCAAATTGGGACTAAGTGTGGAATGCAATATTCAAAACACAAATACCATATTTAGGACTAGGTGTCTGCAAACTTTTGGCATTATACTTTAAACACCCTTCTTATGGAAATGTATCAAAAACTTTTAAATAGCTAGGCACATTCAAAGTTCCTCTTATTGTTCTCATATCCTATTACTCTGGTAAGTGGGGTGATTTTGGAAGCTTTTAAATTAGGCTTATTTTATTAATTATTACACCTGTGGCTTTCAAAGAACTGCAGCTGAAATCCGTCTAGTGTTGACTGTCTGCGCTATGCTTGACATGAAATTTACAGAATGCATTTGGAGGTCAACCAAATACACTTTGGAGCTAGCATGAACACAGATGACTGAAAATGGCTAGCATTGCTTTGATGTCATGCCTATTGAGCAGACCATTTTATCCATTATGTTCTCTTGGACACAGAGCTACGAATGACTTCAGCAGCATCGCTGTGATTAAACCCTACGATCTGTTGATGGCAGAGTAAATCCTCGCACAGTTGTACCACTCAGCAGCTCACTGTCCACAGGAACCCACGGTCCTGCTATTTATAAGAATGAATCCCTATTGTAACACACAGTAACTACAGCTGTTCACTGATCTCACACATTTAGCGAGTGAGGTGTGATGCTGAAACCGTCTAAACTGTAACACTCTGTTCTCACTGCTATTACGGAAGTGTAAATATAGCCTGAAAGATGTTGGGAGGGGAAAAAAATGCCTGCTAATGTTATTAGCATGTCAATGTTGATGATGTACTGATATTAGCAATAATAATCTAGATTGACAAACATTGTTTCATGGGAAATTATGTATGTATGCATGAAAAGTTGCTCAAACAATGACATTGTCTAATTTCTTAATCATTTTACTCATAAAAATAAAATTTTCTGAAAAGAACATGATGCAGTACAATACAATACACTGCAATAAAATATTTCTTAGAAGAGTAGACAACAACTGATTACAGCATCTACAAAATAACATAATTTATATGGCGAATGTATACGAAAAAATCAGTTATAATAAATAGTTAAGTAGTAGTGAAAAATAAATCCACACAAACAAACACACACAAATCTGTTACAAGCAAAATAAAGTTTTTTTTGTTCTTGTATTTTGTAAAAAAAATACTTTTTTAAACAAAGAACAAAGAAATGTGCTTATAGTACAAACATTGATGATCAGTGATCCGTTAATAAAACAATTGTTTGTATGTTTGGTTATTATTATAGATTCTGTATTGTCTGCGTAGTCTTGTATACTCTGTATTGTATAGTGTTGTTATTTATTTCTGTACTTTTGAGAGTCACCAACAGCTGGAACAGCTGGAATTCCTTTGTTAACACACTTGGCCAGTTAACCTGATTCTGATTCTGATATTGGAAACAACAGTGATCACTACATTGTATTTGGAAACAATGGCAATTGGTTAGTGTTGTTTGATAATTGGGTGATCACTGATCACAGTGATCAGTGATTGGTTATTTGAAACAGTGGTAATCTGTGTTTGGAAACTGTAGGCTTGCACAAATACAGATCAGTCAGGTTTTCACAGCCTGCTTTCTCAACTTGAATAAACAATTAAATCTGGTAAGAGTTGAAGAGCCATATAGACTGCAGCACATTCTTTTCAAAAAGTTTTAAGGTTTGTCTCTTTTCTAAAATAAAAGTTGCCAAACATCTAAAATGTGGCAACAAGTGACACGTACACTGACAAAAAAGTTCAGTAATTTCTACAATAATACCAGTATAAACCAGTATAATGCTGGTAAAAGCTATGTTTTACTATTTAATACAGCAGCCCGTATTGATGGAAAGATGTTTACAGTGTCCTTCCATGTGGATGCTGTAACACTGCTGTAACTATATTGCATTACTCTATGGTATTATTACACATACAGTATAATGAACTTAAATGTAAGACTAAGCACTGATACTGGCTCAAATTGTTTTTGTAATATTGTAATAAATCATCATACAATGTACATATTGCATATTGAAAATGTATATACCCTTCATCTTTTACACATATTGTGCTTTACATAGATCTAACCTAGCCATTAGGGAGGCCAGTGCATTCTTAGTGCCGGTCCCAAGCCCGGTTAAATGGGGAGGGTTGCGTTAGGAAGGGCATTCAGCGTAAAACATGTGCCAAATCAAATATGCGGATCACAAATGAGAATTTCATACCGGATCGGTCGAGGCCCGGGTTAACAACGACCGTCACAGGTATCGTTAGCCGACAGGGTACCGGTGGAAATTGGGCTACTGTTGGCCGAAGGAGGAGAAGGAGAGGAGGAAGACGTCTACAGAGACGGCAGGGAAAGGAGCAGTGTAGGAGAGTGGAGGTTCGGGTTGGTACTTTAAATGTTGGTACTATGACGGGTAAAGGGAGAGAAGTAGCTGATATGATGGAGAGGAGAAAGGTAGATATGCTGTGTGTTCAGGAGACCAAGTGGAAAGGGAGTAAGGCCAGGAACATTGGAGGTGGATTTAAACTGTTTTATCATGGTGTGGATGGAAAGAGAAATGGTGTAGGGGTGATTCTGAAGGAAGAGTACAGTAAGAGTGTAGTGGAGGTGAAGAGGGTTTCTGATAGGGTGATGATCGTGAAGGTGGAAGTTGAAGGGATGATGATAAATGTCATCAGTGCCTATGCTCCACAAATTGGCTGTGAGATGGAGGAGAAGGAAAGATTCTGGAGTGAATTAGATGAAGTGGTAGATGGTGTACCTAGGAAAGAATGGTTGATGATTGGGGCAGACTTTAATGGGCATGTAGGTGAAGGGAACAGAGGTGACGAGGAGGTGATGGGTAGGTATGGTTTTAAGGAGAGGAATGTGGAAGGGCAGATGGTGGTAGATTTTGCTAAAAGGATGGAAATGGCAGTGGTGAACACTTATTTTAAGAAGAAGGAGGATCATAGGGTGACGTATAAGAGTGGAGGAAGGTGCACACAGGTGGACTATGTGCTATGCAGGAGATGCAACCTGAAGGAGATTGGAGACTGTAAGGTGTTGGCAGGGGACAGTGTAGCTAGACAGCATCGGATGGTGGTCTGTAGGATGGTTTTGGAGGCGAAGAAGAAGAGGAGGAGAGTGAGGACTGAAAGAAGAATAAGATGGTGGAAACTGAAGAAGAAAGAGTGTAGTGTGAGGTTCAGGGAAGAGGTCAGAGAGAGGCTCAGTGGTGTTAAGGAGGTGTTGGATGATTGGGCAACTACTGCAGGAGTGATGAGCGAGGCAGCTAGAAAAGTACTTGGTGTGACATCTGGAAATAGAAAGGAAGACAAGGAGACGTGGTGGTGGAATGTGGAAGTGCAGGAGAGCATAAGGAGAAAGAGGTTGGCAAAACAGAAGTGGGATAGACAGAGTGATGAGAAAAGTAGGCAGGAGTACAAGGAGATGCGACAGCAGGTTAAGAGGGATGTGGCGAAAGCCAAGGAAAAGGCATATGAGGAGCTGTATGAGAGGTTGGACACTAAGGAAGGAGAAAAGGATTTATACAGATTGGCCAGGCAGAGGGACCAAGCTGGAAAGGATGTACTGCAAGTTAGTGCAGTAAAGGATGGAGATGGAAATGTGTTGACTAGTGAGGAGAGTGTGTTGAGAAGGTGGAGGGAGTATTTTGAGCAGCTGATGAATGAGGAAAATCAGAGAGAGAGAAGGTTGGATGATGTGGAGTTGGTGAAGCAGGATGTAGATAGGATTAGTAAGGAGGAAGTGAGAGCAGCGATTAAGAGGATGAAGAGTGGAAAGTCGGTTGGACCAGATGACATGCCGGTAGAAGCGTAGAGATGTTTAGGAGAGATGGCAGTGGAGTTTTTGACCAGATTGTTTAACAGGATTTTGGAAGGTGAGAAGATGCCTGAGTAATGGAGAAGAAGTGTGCGGGTACCGATCTTTAAGCATAAAGGAGATGTGCAGACCTGCAGTAACTACAGGGGAATTAAGTTGATCAGTCACACCATGAAGTTATGGGAAAGAGTAGTGGAAGCCAGGCTGAGAGAAGAGGTGACCATCTGTGAGTAACAGTATGGTTTCATGCCAAGGAAGAGGACCACAGATGCCTTATTTGCTTTGAGAATGTTGATGGAGAAGTATAGAGAAGGACAGAAGGAATTGCATTGTGTATTTGTGGATTTAGAGAAGGCCTACGACAGGGTGCCAAGAGAGGAGTTGTGGTATTGTATGAGGAAGTCAGGTGTGTCAGAGAAGTATGTGAGGGTGGTGCAGGACATGTATGAGGACAGTGTGACAGCAGTGAAGTGTGCAGTAGGTACGACAGACTGGTTTAGGGTGAAGGTTGGACTGCATCAAGGATCGGCCCTGAGCCCTTTCCTGTTTGCAGTGGTGATGGACAGGTTGACGGACGAGGTCAGACAGGAGTCTCCCTGGACTATGATGTTTGCGGATGATATTGTGATTTGTTGTGAGAGTAGGGAGCAGGTTGAGAAGAGCCTGGAGAGGTGGAGATATGTGCTGGAGAGAAGGGGAATGAAACTCAGTAGGAGTAAGACAGAATACATGTGTGTGAATGAGAGGGAGGGCAGTGGAGTGGTGCAGTTGCAGGGAGAAGAGCTGGAGAAGGTGGAGGAATTCAGGTACCTGGGGTCAACAGTGCAAAGTAATGGAGAGTGTGTTAGAGAAGTGAAGAAAAGAGTGCAGGCAGGGTGGAGTGGGTGAAGAAGAGTGACAGGAGTGATTTGTGATAGTAGGGTATCTGCAAAAATGAAAGGGAAAGTTTATAGGACTGTGGTGAGACCTGCGATGTTGTATGGATTAGAGACAGTGGCATTGAGTAAAAGACAGGAGGTGGAGCTGGAGGTAGCAGAGCTGAAGATGTTGAGGTTTTCGTTGGGAGTGACGAGGATGGATAAGATTAGAAATGAGTTTATTAGAGGGACAGCGCATGTAGGATGTTTTGGTGGCAAGGTGAGGGAGGCGAGATTGAGATGGTTTGGACATGTGCAGAGGAGGGACATGAATTATATTGGTAGAAGAATGCTGAGGATGGAGCCACCAGGTAGGAGGAAAAGAGGAAGGCCAAGAAGGAGGTTCATGGATGTGGTGAGGGAAGACATGCAGGTAGTTGGTGTAAAAGAGGCAGATGTAGAGGACAGGGTGGTATGGAGACGGATGATCCGCTGTGGCGACCCCTAATGGGAGCAGCTGAAAGAAGAAGAAGTGCTTTACATAGATCTGCACTAATATTTCACATATGTGTATGGATATGTTTAGTGTACTCAGCTTTTGCACATTTTTCACTGCCTTAGCTTTTTATAAATATTTACTTGTACTTTTTCAACAATGACTGCACATCTCTCACTGCCATAGCATTATAACCATTTACTTTTTGTACTTCAACAATGTCTTGCCATTTTGTAATATTTAAATTTACTAATGCCCTTGTGGCTGAATGAGCACAAGTCTCCACACTTGTGGCGGTTATTAGAACAGCAAATGGGGACAAAATGTGGAATGGGATGTTCAAAAAGCATATACCAATCTTATGAAACTCTTTTTCATATAGTCGACGTATATCGATGCATTCACAGCATTAGTTGTAACTGCTTTCAGTCCCCCAAACATTAACCAGTTATCAACTATCCATTTTCTCTTTGCCACTGTAGGGACAGACACAGTCATTGTTATTGGCTGAATAAATGAAGCCCAAATGGTTATCAGGTCATGAAGCCGATCCACCATGATTTGATCTGTTGTGCATTTTGAGATGGTTTTCTGCCCACCACGTTTGAGTGATAAGTGTTACAGTAACATAGCTGTCTTGTCAACTCAACGCAGTTTGGCCATTCTCTACAATATAACTGATGTAAATGTTAATCACATTAAAAGCTCTGCTGTCAGTAAGAGTGTACATGCTTGTTTTTGCACAATATACACAAGGCTGCTTCAGAAAAGGATAAAGTATGGTGTCTTTAATACACCGAGTGTATTATCAGTCTGTTCTCTCCACCAGTCTTAGAGAAAAAAAAAAAGTAAGGCACTGTTCTCTGCTGTGCCACCTTGTAAACGGACACTGCTCGATTCATCGTTCTTTTTTTTCAGATTCTCTGTAATTATTTTAATCCTTTGATCTCTGAAATGGCTTTCCCTCCCTTCTGCTCATCCACTTCAAACGAGTTTCACCATGTGCCCTATGATGACTTCAACTCTACATCCAAAAACGCACAATGGACCAATGCAAACTGAAATGAACTTATGCACCCATACACACACACACACACACACACACACACACACACACACACACCACACACACACACACACACACACACACACACACTGGCATCTCTGTTGTCCTTCATTCTGAAAGACATAAGCCAGTCACAGATGCAAAACTGGACATTGTGTATTTCACTTAATTATATAGATTTGGTGGGGAAAAAACTAAATGCTAAAAGGATCATGTGTGCAAAATCTAAATATGGCAATAATAGAAGAAGAAATATAAATTATATGTGAGGGTCTGCTCTGGTGGTCTAGAGGAGAGTAGTCCAAGGTGGCTGTGAGCTTTTGACCTTTCAGAATTAGATACTTCAAAGTTTTCATTCATCGTGTAATTTACTTTCAATTCACTTTTACAAATTTTTACTTTCACTCGTTACATTTTTACACAAATATCTGTACTTTCCACTTTTTACCTTTTGCGAAACAGACTTGATACTTTAGTTTTAATCTATTTTGGTGACATGATCAATATTTTTTCTTCTCAATGCACCCCGTTTTCAGCCCATCAACCCTTTTTCTGTCATTGCGCTGCATTTTTTAATCTACCATTGGTAAAAAATTTTCACACACCACAGACGTACAATAGGCTTGTTAACAATTTACAAAACGGAAGGCAACAAGAAGTGTGGAGAAGTTCACCATCATCATCTTTTCTCTGCTTCTGTTCTATATGGTGGAGGTTAAGCCTGGATACATTCATTAGGTAACAAAATTAAAAATTTGTTTTGTACTAATATATTAATTAGGGCTGTCAAAATGCAAAGTAGGTTTAACGGCACTAATTTTATTAACACGCAATTAATGCATTTCTGTTTGACCATTTTTCATAAAAAAATTAACCCTCTGGGGTCGACAAAGGCGCAGGCGCGTTTTGTGGAATTATTTCCTCATAGCGTCAAAACAAATTTTAATTACTCTTTATTTTTTGATTGTACAGATAAGAGCAATACATCATTCGAATCTGTAAAGGGTCTACTTTTATTTGTATACACACATAATAACAAAACGCTGCGCTTTTGTAAAATAAAGGAAACAGACAGGGGGCGCTCTCTGATATCTCTGTCTGCTCTTTTGCATGACACACAAATAAAACAACCTGAATCTCAGTGAATACTTGCATCGCAGACATGATAAATATATAAAGAGAAAGCTACTGAAATGTCTAACTGAATGGCAAATTATTGTGTGTTAACACACGACAATCGTGCGAATAATCATGATTAAATATTTTAATCGATTGACAACCCTAATAATAATGTGACGTGAGATCTAGTTACCAGCGTGACACTAAAACAGGTATTAACAATGGCTACTTTTTACTTAAGTACATGTCAGAGCCCAAACGTCTTCACTTCAACTTAAGTAAAAAAGCATAGTCAGTACTTCAACCTTTACCAGAGTATTTTAAAACATGAGTCTCTGTACTTCTACTTAAGTGAAGAATGTGTGTATGTTTGCCACCTCTGGATGTTACTACACTATACCAAACTACAAAAAAAGAACAATATAACACTGAAATTGTATAAAATAGACAAGAATAGTGGTTGATGAAATGTCAGAGATTGGTTGACCAATTTGTCAGTGTGAATGATGTAGGCCTTTCAGGTTCAGAACTTGGATTACTGGCTGTTTTTTTGGAGTTTCACATTCTCTCTGTGTCTGCATTGTATTTCTCCAGGTTATTTGTTTTCCTCCCAGCATGGATTGGCAATGCTGAATTGTCCCTAGGTGTGGAGGAGTATTTGCATGATGCTCTTCACTGGACATTCAGGTTGCATACCTACAGTATCTTGAACCTGGATTTTGAGGGATAAATCCAGATTATTTTGAGAATATAAAATGATTCCGAAAGATGAATGAATTAATGAATAAATAAAGGAATGAATAAAGGAATACACTAGAATAGCACAAGACATGAGCCTTGTTTTTTTAAATAAAGCCTTGCTTTATTAGTTCCATATTACATGCCACTCCAGGTGTGAGCTCAGTGATGAGCTCATGCACGTCACTTTCCTTGTGATTTGGATCGGATCCCTTAAGTGACATCTATCCCTGTTTAGTATGCGACGATGAGCCTTCCGATAATCATACTCCATCCGCTCAGCCACAACATTCATTAGAAATGACCTTTGGAAGCAGCAATTATCCAGGAAAGGCTTCACTGTGGCAAAACAAAAGCCGAATTAACAGCATTTAAGAGGATATCAGCCCAAGAGTGTATTAGTGGCACCGAACACTATCAACTAGATTAAATATAACATGGCAGCTTCGTTCATTAAAGAGCTAATGATGCGCCAACAATGATGAAACAGAGCAGCATACAGCATCCAATTCTATTATAAACCTTTTGGAGAACTTCATAATGATACACAAACACTGACTCACTAATAAATATGGTGTTGTAATAAATAATAATAAAAAATGGTAAGACATCCTATCAATCTTGATCAAAGATGATAAAGAGATTTGTATATCATTTGGATCTGATGTCATTAGAATGAAATAAATTAATTTAAATTATTTTACAAGTAACAAAATGACTTAGGAATCTTTGTTGTTTTAAAAGCAAATGGTAATACAGGAATGGCATAAAAAGGATACAGCAGTCAAAGATGATAAGCACGATGATGATGTTAACAGAAAAAGAGAAAACTCATAAAAAAAGACAAAGACAGAGGAACAGAGAGACCATGGGCATGAAAGACGTACTGATGTTTTTGTATAACAAGGATGCAAGAAGTTAAAAATGTCAAACAGGGAATTCTCGTTATCACTATTTATCCTGTAGGCTTTAATTTAAAGCTGTCAGTTTAACTCTTAAATTGAAGCCACATAGCAGTGTAAACATACCTGGTTACATATAAATACAAAAAAGTTGTAAAGATTTAGCTTGTTTCTGTATCCCCGAGAGATTATGTTAAACATAAGTAATCCTGAGATTTATCATATTATTAATAATACTATTAATTAATAAATACTTTCATTATAGTCAAATATATTACATATAATTAATAAATCTTTCAAACATGGGACTGAAAGGTATCATACAATGATTATTATTCAGATTTATTCAGATCATTAATGATTAGAATTTGTTCATGGACTGAAAGATATTTGAAGAATTAGAGGCAAATGCAAATGCGTTCACTTAAATTATGCATTTCACAACAAGCCCAAAAACAGGTCAAAACCAAAAAATGTCTAGAACTACCAAAAACAATAAAGACGATACATTGCAACACATATATAACATATACATATAAGCTTTTGCCTAACATAAGCTTTTGTCTAAAATAGTAAAACATTTTTGGACCAAAGAAATAATATGAAAGTTCGTTTAAAGCTCTAGGTTGGAAAGGGGACACCAGTCAATCCCAAGGCACTATAACAGACACAGTTATACCTATATAGACAATTTAGTGCAACCAATCCACCTACCTGTGCTTGTTTGAACAGACAACTCAAACTCCAATATACATTAAATGCAAATATAACTCTACACACACAATAATTTAAACTCAGAATTGGACCAGGGACCAAAGTAAAAAATCGGAATCGGAATTAGAATTTCAGTTTAATTATGAAATCATTGATTATTCAATTAAGTTTTATTTTGATAGTCACCACTCTATAGGACACTTTCTGAAGAGCAGATGAAGCCTTTTTACTTGAAATGTCCTGTTTATTTTCAGAAACTTTGCATACTATGGAACAGATTTAAACAATGATTAGAGTGAGCTGTTGCATGACAGGAGCCAAGCTGGGACATTCAATGTCAAAAATGTGATACAAATCTCAGTTCATACCAAGAGAGGTTATATATGGATATCTAATACATAAGTTAGTGGATTTGTACTGAAGGCTAAAAGTTTGACAGAAAGCCACTATTGGGCATCAACTCTAATTGTTCATTGTATTTTTGTAAGTCACTTGGGAAAAATGCTTCTGCTAAATTATCACATAAATTAAACAGTTTCATCAGAAAGGAAGTTAAAAGCATGGCCTTAAACCTTAAGACTATTATTAGTCAACTATTTTTAATATAGGAGATAAAAATGTTCACCTCTCTTATTACCGTTATGATTCAATTACAATTAGAGCTCTATAGCAGCCCACTCAGGATCTTCCACTCCAACCCATGTAACCCATATCCTCATGGAGCTGGCTTTGTTTACAGGAGCATTGTCATGCTGGAACATGTTTGAATCTCTTAGATCAAGTGAAGGGAAAATGTTATATTACTGCATCCAAAGACATTCTATACAATTGTGTGGTAACAGATTGTTGAGGAATCACATATAGCTGGAAATATGGCTGAAAGAACTAAAAACACATGAATTTTTATTGAAACAAAAAAACCCTTATGCTTATAATGCTTCATAAGTTGATAAAGATTCATTATGAGCATTTTATTTTACATGTCATGAATAACCAGTTGTAATTCTAGGAATTAATTATAATGGGCGTCACATCACGTCACATGGCATTGATGAATAGCGACACTTGTATTACAACATAATTGACTTATTAAACAGTTACTTTATTTATTACATTATTAGACTTGTTTATAATTCCTAAAACATTATTATAGTGTAAAAAAATTATAAATGCAGTTATGGTGATTTATGATATGGAATCCGTGCCTGGCTGTAGTCGAAACGTAGTTCTCCATAAGGAATCCATGCATAGAGAGGAGCAATGAGGCTAGTGTGTATCTGTCTCTCTGTCATTATAAGCTCATTAGTGTTGTCGTGACGATTTAATGAGCAAAGGCTGGTCTGCCTCTGGCATCTTTAATTAGCTCGACTTATCTGATGTCTGAGTCGAACCAAAGCGAATGCTTTAGCAGGCAAATCTCTGGACACCTAAGACACAGAGCAGGGTTCATTACATGTATAGGCATGTGCAAACCATAGCCAATGCTTAGCAATGAAAGTAAAGATCAGTGGTATTTAGCTATTTTGTAAAAGTCCAGTTATATTAGACTTGACTTGAACTACAATTATCACGACAGGGTATAAGGTCATTAAACCAAGCCATTATAGTTGCACCAGCCAGTGCACTCTCAGTGCTGGTCCCAAGCCTGGATAAATGGGGAGGGTTGCGTTAGGAAGGGCATCCAGCATAAAACATGTGCCAAATCAAATATGCAGATCACGAAGGGGGTTTGGTGAAGGATGAGCCGCTGTGGCGACCCCTAATGGGAGCAGCCGAAAGAAGAAGAAGAAAAGAAGAGAAGGGTATAAAGTCATTAAAAAGGATGGTTGATATTGATCATGTTTGCTAAACTTTTTGCTAGTATACCAATTCCCAGTTGTTCCCTAATGCAGCTAGCTAGCTAGCTAGTTGATTAATTGGCTAATATAGCCTCGAGGCAGCCTGACAGGAAGGATCTGCTATATTCATGTTTGTTGAAGATTAATTATAAGCAGCCTCATGTATAATAACAATTGATTAAAGGGAAATTAATCTATTAATGACAATGGCAATGAATTTTGATTCTTTCTTGACAATGATAATTATATAATGTAATTTGATACATCAGAACGTAGTACTGCTTTTATTAGTGTTGGTCCACTCGTAAAGTAGGCATCAAGTGCAAATCTTAAAACGTTTAAACATACTGTTCCAACATGACCAGTTATGTACGTTAAGATATTTTGATCTGTAGCTAAATGGTTCACTATAATCAGAGTCACTCTTTTGAACTTATAATGAAGAGGTGATGAAAGCTGAAGGTCCATATCTGAAGGTGACCCTAATTAGAGGCAACATTGGCTCACTTTCCCTTAAACACTGTCCTGACATGACTCTACCTCATTTATTATTCCATTAGGCTCTGTGATTTCTTGCTCTCATTTGGCTTATCTCCTCTTTTAGTCAGACACAGCGTTTCCTCATTCCACAATTTCCCCTTAAATCTTTCCAAACATCCGCTGTGGCATCTCTCTCTCTCTTCTCTCTCTCTCTCTCTCTCTCTCTCTCTCTCTCTCTCTCTCTCTCTCTCTCTCAGCATGAAAGGCCGGAGCGCATTAAGCCCTAATGGCGGGATTAGAAGCTTGCCAAGAGTTGCGCGTCCCATTACCTCCTCCTTTCTCAAAGAATATATTCAGTAATAACCAGCATTTAGTGGTCATTAAAGCACCTGCAACCTCCGCTAGCCAGATACGATGTCCAGTGAAGAGCCTGATTACTGAGTGTTATTTGTGCTTTACAGAGTGCACACTTTAGGGACGTGCAAGAAATTCTGGCAGACAGTTGTGAGAAAATTAGGGTAAAGAACAGTAAATCTGTGGTTCAAATAACGTAAGGATTTATGTCATGTGAACATCTCTTACTCATAGTTAGGAAATCTTTATTTAAAGCATTCAGTTATTGTTACTTTTAGACTGCATCAGAAACTTGATGGCCACTTTTTTTTAAATTTTATTTTAGTATAGCCTGAGTGGAAAGGTACTGTATGCATTATCTAGCATTCATTATCAACATTCATGTTTTATACAGAAAAATTTGCTTAGTCGTATGTGCTTGTTGAACTTTTTGTTCCAAGCCCATGAACAGTTACCCTTAATATAACCCCAGGAAGGGCTCTTGAAGTGGCTGTGAAGGGTGGTTCCCCTCCAACCATAGCATGCTCAAGAACTGATGTTGGCTAGAACATTTTAAATCATGCATTTAATGACGTTGAGGCCAGGGATTGGTGCAGACCAGGCAAGGTTTTTCCACATAAACTTTTCTAAGGTCTATATGGACCTCATGCATAAGTACTTAATTAAAAAATATAAACTTAAATACATAAATAAATAAAATGAAGGCCCATACAATTCAAGACTACATAAATGAACATAAATGTGCCATGGTGCGCAGTCTGGTCAAAGTATTAATGGTTTAAATATGGCTACACCTTTATTTATATTCTGGGAATAGAACTTGTTAGGTTCCCTGGTGGATCTGGAGCCAAAAGTAACACTTTCCACAAAGTAGGAACTTTTTTTTCTGGATGGGGTGCCAGTGCACTGTCAGAGTACTTATACAGAAGGCAATTGATCCATTTCTTTCAGTTTGTTCTTGTGAATGAAATAGTCAAGAACACTGTAACCAGGAATGCAAGTACATAAATGACTTGAGCACCTACTTGTGTCCAGATAATAACGATTACGCGTTCATTTATTACAAGCAGACGAAAGAAAGAGGGTGAAGGAAAACCTGGGACAGAATGTTACAGAGTAGATTCATATTACTTGAGGGCAAACTGAGCCTAGTTTTCTCGGATCTCATTTATCAAAGAGTGTGTAGAAAGTTATAATTCTGTGCAAAAGAACAACCAGTATGCATTGCATAATTTCCATTTATCACATAGATATATGCAATGGATGCTGAAAAATTCAACACATTCTAAATTGCTCAGCCAGCTCACAAAGCACATACAGCAATGTCACCCAAATCAATAAAACGGTGAACAAGTTTTATTTTATCGCTGTGTGTATATCTATTGACAATCATATTTGGAAAAACCTCTAAAGTGTAATATGTTTTCATTAATAGGGAGCAAACATCAAGGTACATAGTCACCCTATTGTTATTCTACATTTTCTTTGGCTTCGTATTCCTTCTTCTGGCAAGCTTGTCTATGGCAGCCCTTTGAATCTGCTAAAAAAAATTGACGAACATGATCTGTGTCTAAGCAATAGATTTCAGTACAGCTAGAACAGCCAACTAATTGAACTTTACAATAAAATGCTTAAAATTCAGCTCCTTCCCCAAAATTTGTTCAGTCTTTACCAGATTTGCCATCAGCTCGGGGTCTTTCCTCCCACAGTCAAAAAATTCCACCAATGTTTGTGGTCAAACCTACATGCCACTGGTAAATACCAGTGGTGGACATAAACAAAGTAAATGTAATTTTTTACTATACTTAAGCAGCTTTTTTTGTGCATCTGTATTTTACTAAAGTATTTCTATTTGGGGAGACATTTACTGTAACTTCATTTACTGTAACTTTTTTTTTTTTACATTTTGCGATATCAGTTGTTTCTTTTAAGAATTAGTGGATAAAATTCAATGGGTCAAACAGGCAGCAAGCCACCAATCGTGAGCTTGTTTTAATTGCTGCTTGGTGGTATCTACTTAGCACAAACATACAGTTCAGCGTCAGTTCAACAGCTACTATAAAATTTTAAGATTAAATGTTGATGGAAGAAACTCATGCCAATTTTTTTAAGTAGTTGAAAGGAAAGTTTTGGGCTCATGGTAATATTAATAGACATCCATCAATGTTTGATAAATTAGTGCCATTCTATTAATAGATTGATGTGCTAAGAGTAACATTAGATTATTAACTGAGTTGATTAAGCAAAAGCCTTGTGACAATATTGATAATAGGAACATTATAGCCATAATACATCATAGTACTTTGGATACTTAAGTACATTTGAAGGCAAATACTTTTGTACTTTACTCAAGTGAAAGTGTAAAGGGAACATTTTTGCTTTTACTAGAGTAATATTTTACCTAGTGTATCTCTACTTTAACTCAAGTACATGGTTTGTGTACTTCGTCTACCACTGTTAAATACCTAAAGTTATGGATCAACCTTCCTGTGATTACTTTGCCAACAGTTGTAGTTTGCCTGTGAATGTGCTGCTCAGAGAGTCTGTGTGCTTGGCCCAGAAAATGCAGCTTTTAATTATTCTTTTCCACTGTCATATATGGAAATGTGTGATGTAAAGTATAAATAGTGTCAGTTATATAAATGCATGAAAAAAATATTGTTGGGCTTAGAAAATTCCGTCTCCAATTATTTGTTAAAACACTGAAAAGCAAGAAAGTAAAAAAAAATAAAATAAAAAAAATAAATCTTAAATAGGAAATGCTCGAGTGTAAATGTGGATGACGTTGCCTACAGAAGACACACTAATCAGGTCCCTGGTTGTTTAGGATTCTTATTAAATATTGCATATAGTTCTCGTTCTATTAGAGCAACGCTTTTAGTATAAAGTTGTGTTGGCTTTATAGTCTGGCATCTTTAACTCAATGAAAGTTTAGTGATGTGGGTAGCTGGTGTGCAAGCAAGTAGAGTTGCAGTCTTATTTCAATAGTCAGTGAGTGGAAAGTTTGATTGTCTTTGAGGCAGTCTGAGTGATCTTTTGCAATTTGATCTCGTTACTGACAGCATCCAGAAGCCATAGAGAAACAGTGGTTCAATTATGCTATAGTATGAGAGCAGCAGGAGATAAGGCTGAACAGAGGGATTGGTCTTTTCATATTATCAATAGTCTTTGTTGGCTTTGTTGTTTGTTGATTTATCTGATGTTGGTAGTGTGTTAGTAAATGCAGGTTATTGTTCATTGGACTCTATAATTTTAACCTGTAATTCTGGATAAAAGTTGTGAAGTGATAGATGGTGTCTGATCAAAGCTATTGTCAT
>JBCEWE010001215.1:0-32499 GCA_039877035.1 Silurus lanzhouensis | reverse complement strand
CCGAGATTACGAACAGTAACCTATTGAATAAATGTGGAATGTAGGTCAGGTGTCCAAAACTTTTGGCTGTACAGTGTATCCAATGTAGTACTTTTTAAAACCGTTTTGCTAGGTGTCCAGGACACGTCCTCTCTCTCTCACCTTGCCATCTGCCGTGACGGCGAACAGCGTTTGTTCTCCTCCGATCAGCTGAACGGGCCGCAGCGTGGCGAGGGCCTCCGTCGGTCGGGACTTTAACCTTTGCCCCTTCTATGCCGCCTAGTTGTCCTCGATGGTTGTGACCCCAGCCGTAGATGGTGCCGCTACCTCCCGCCGATAGAGTCCAGTCGTCCGGACGCCTGAAGTGGAGCGGTTTAGAGAATATAAAAATGAAAACGGATGAGATAGAAGAGCAATCTCTCAATCATCCAGAGATCACACACTCAAATATAATCCGTACAGGAGTCAGGAGAGAACATGTTCATCTCTCAGCTCATGTACAGAGCAGCTGGCAGATAGCTAGTGTTCTCCTCCGACTCTGTTAAGTTTCATAAAAAACAGGTGCTTGGTGGACATGGTGTGGTAACAAACGTGAACAAATTAAAAGAAACTGACAGAAAGTATTCAGACAGCCCTAAATCTTTCACTCTTTGTTATATTGCAGCCATTTGCTAAAATCATTTAAGTTCATTTATTTTCCTCATTAATGTACACACAGCTCCCCATACTGACAGAAAAAACACAGAATTGTTGACATTATTGCAGATTTATAAAAAAAAAAAAAAACACATGGTCCTAAGTATTCAGACCCTTTGCTGTGACACTCATATTTAACTCAGGTGCTATCCATTTCTTCTGATTATCCTTAAAATGGTTCTACACCTTCATTTGAGTCCAGAAATGTTTGATTACACTGATTGGACTTGATTAGGAAAGCCACACACCTGTCTATATAAGACCTTACAGATCACAATGCATATCAGAGCAAATGAAAATCATGAGGTCAAAGAAACTGCCTGAAGAACTCAGAGACAGAATTGTGGCAAGGCACAGATCTGGCCAGGGTTACAAAAATATTTCTGCTGCACTTAAGGTTGCTAAGAGCACAGTGGCCTCAATCCTCAAATGGAAGACGTTTGGGACGACCAGAACCCTTTCTGGAGCTGGCCGTCCGGCCAAACTGAGCTATCGGGGAGAAGAGCCTTGGTAAAAGAGAGGTAAAGAAGAACCCAAAGATCACTGTGGCTGAGCTCCAGAGATGAAGTCCGGAGATGGGAGAAAGTTATAGAAAGTCAACCATCACTGCAGCCCTCCACCAGTCGGGGCTTTATGGCAGAGTGGCCCTACGGAAGCCTCTCCTCAGTGCAAGACACATGAAAGCCAGCATGGAGTTCTCCAAGATGGTGAGAAATAAGATTTTCTGGTCTGATGAGACCAAGATAGAACTTTTTGGCCTTAATTCTAAGTGGTATGTGTGGAGAAAACCAGGCACTGCTCATCACCTGTCCAATACAGTCCCAACAGTGAAGCATGGTGGGTAGAAGCATCATGCTGTGGGGGTGTTTTCAGCTGCAGGACGACTGGTTGCAATCGAGGGGAAAGATGAATGCGGCCACGTACAGGGATATCCTGGACGCAAACCTTCTCCAGAGTGCTCTGGACCTCAGACTGGGCCAAAGGTTTAACCTTCCAAACAAGACAATGACCCTAAGCACACAGCTAAAATAACGAAGGAGTGGCTTCACAACAACTCTGTGACTGTTCTTGAATGGCCCAGCCCAGAGCCCTGACTTAAACCCAATGGAGCATCTCTGGAGAGACCTAAAAATGGCTGTCCACCAACGTTTACCACCCAACCTGACAGAACTGGAGAGGATCTGTAAGGAGGAATAGCAGAGGATCCCCAAATTCAGGTGTAAAAAACTTGTTGCATCTTTCCAAAAAGACTCCTGGCTGTATTAGATCAAAAGGGGTGCTTCTACTAAATACTGAGCAAAGCGTCTAAATACTTAGGACCATGTGATATTTCAGTTTAATTTTTTTAATAAAGCTGCAACAATTCTGTGTTTTTCTGTCAGTATGGGGTGCTATGTGTAGATTCATGAGGAAGAAAAATGAACTTAAATGATTTTAGCAAATGGCTGCATATAACAAAGAGTGAAAGCATTTAAGGGGGTCTGAATACTTTCCATACCCACTGTATATAACAAGTCCTGTTTACTGTTAAACCAAATCAAGAACAAATCTCCATTTTATCACAATAAAAGGAAGGATGGATGGATGATTAGGTTAACAATAGGATGGGTGGATGAATGGCTTGATAGATAGATAGATAGATAGATAGATAGATAGAATAGATAGATAAGATAGATTAGATAGATAGATAGGACAGACAGACGGGATGGATGGGATGGATGGATTGATGTATTGATGTATTGGTAATTGGATGGATGGACAAATGGTCACATCACACAAAGCATTTTTTGGACACATTTTTCATTATTATTATTTTTTAATAATTATTTTGGGTTTTTTATTATTTAGTTTTGTATAATTTTTTCTTGAATATTTTTTTTTTTTCGTTTTCTTTCTTTCTTATATTATTTTGCTTTTTTATTACTTAGTTGTTTTTTGTTTTTTTTGTTTTTTTTTAGATTTTTCTCTAGAATTTTCTCCCTTATATAAATGAATGGACAGACAAACTGATTGATGTAGAAACACCTGAACAATTTCTAAGAATTAAAATAGAATTAAAAATCATATTTTAATTAGGAATTTAAATCAGTGCCTCCTGGTTAACTTTATGATAAACGCCTCTCTGATCTCAGGACAGAAAGAAACCCCCACTAAGAAAGTGCATCAGACTGTACAGCATGGTGCTGCTAGTTACCACTGGGGCTCTTAGCTGCTTCTCAGACGTGATTTTTGTTTAAGCGCACCTGTTCATCCACTGCACCAGCTGTTCATCGTGTTCTCTCTTGAACAGTTCGTGGCTCTCGTGAAGCACGTTCATGTTCTCGTGGTCCGCCATCAGCTCGCGGATTTTTTTTGCGACCTTCGTTAAAGAAACAGTAAAAAAAATTAATAAATACTCAACTGGACGAAAAATGTCACCTTAAAAAAGTGGGCGGGGCTCACACCTCATCCAGGAATGGGCGTGGCAGGGGCGTTCGCTTATCCAAAGCCACGGCCACTCGAGAGGCGGTTGCAGTAGCGTCGAAACCACGCCCACTTATGGGTCTCGGCACAGCAGGGAAGAGTGTCCAACTCCAGATCACACGCAAGAGCTACCAATACCTGAAACACATCATCAATCACACACACACACACACACACACACACACACACACACACACAACACACACACACACACACACACACCACTGCTCAATTTAATCTCTTACACACACACAGCACAATTTAATCACACACACACACGCACACACACACACACCTTGAAGAATGGGCTATGAAGGAGCTGTTTGCCTCCTCTGACAATAGGGTCCTCATACTCATACTGCCTCTGAAGAGCCTCTGGAAGCCCCTTCACCAAAGCAGCAAGAGCACTGCCTGTAAAACTCTACAACAAATACGCAACAATGCACAAATACAACACGTGAATTTATATATAGATATATACACACACACACATTTATTTTTTTTAATATAACGTTACACATATTTGTACAGAAGTCTTTGGGTACAGGGCTTTCGGTTTGGTACTGAATGAAATCCTGTTTACATGCGGAACAAAAATAAAATCTATGTATGATGGAGTAAGTGGCGCATGCCGCCGCACCAGGAAACACCATTTAATTTGCGCATGCATGAAAACGCATAATCATAAAATGCAAAGAATCCATAGTGCTAGCGTTAGCCGCTAACCAGGAAGTGGCTAGCAGCTAACGCTATGGATTCTGATTGGTCAGGAGGTGATTAATTAATTCTAGAACAGCATCCCTGACTGTGTGTGTTTATATTAGTGTATGTAATGACTAGTTTCTGGAGGACTGACCACAGATCGAGCCTCTCCTTCACCATCCCCGAGCAGCCGGTTAATGTTTATGGACTGGCCGTATTCAGTAGTCAGGAGTTTGCGTAACCTCTGCAGGGCCCACATACGATGTCCGGCCGCTGGAACACACACACACACACACACACACACACACACACACACACACACACACACACACACACACACACACACACACACACACACAATCAGAATAGTGAAAAAATTAGTGAACGCAGCACTCAGAATAAGTTCATATTTTTCCACTTCCTGCATCGATAACGAAGTGCAGACGTACCCAGAGCGCTGAGCTGCGCGCAGGCGGCCAGTGAAGCAGCAAGGCGCGGCACGATGCTACGGTTCGAAGCGAAGTTGAGACGGAAGTCCAGCAGGCAGGTCACTAAGTCCATAGAAGGGCAGGACAGGATGCAGCGATCGGACAGGAGGTCTTTAGACCTGGGGCAGATTTAACAATAAAATAAAGACACTTTACTAAAAACAGGGTTCCTGCAGGTTTCACAAAATCAAAAACACACGTTAGAGCCTTTTTAAGACCATTAAGAATTACATTTAAGACCTATTTAACCACAAACACACAATAGTTTGTTAGAAAGTGCCTTAAACAAACCCTAATAAAAATATTTTCGAACAAAGTATAAAATTTCCCTTCCCCACAGCTGAAAAATTAAATGTTTTAAATGATAATAAAGACCTAGACATTGTTTGTGCCCTTTGAATGGGCAGTGGTTTAGTTATTTACTATGCGTATTGAAGTGAAGAATATTAATTCTGAATATAGTTTGATGTGTTTCCAAGTATTAATATTGTTAATTTGTTACTTTGCCACTGTTTATTGTATTGTTATGCTATGGTGAATGTTAAGTACTGATATATTGCTACTTGTTTCTAGAACCACACACAAACACAAAACTACTGGCAGACCTTAATGAAAATAATCCTCAGCGAAGCAAGAAACATCTTTGCTGCGTTTCGATCAGACGTACAGGCAAGTGTCCCAATACTTTCGCTTGTATATTATCGTTAGCTCGCAAAACTATAATAATTCAATCTATTTTTATACAAATTTTCTGTAAAAAAAAATTTTCCACCGGAATCACAGTATGGTGCAACACGTGTCGTTGCCCTCTTCCACATACCCAAGCGCACTAATGTATGCAATCGTCCAGAGACTGACAGGAGAGACAGCGTACGGCCCTGAAACGAGGCTGAAACGTGTCTGGCATGAATTCAAGGCCAGAATATGCGTAATTAAAAAGATAATGCTTGCCTTGACTGTCTGGTAACCATAGCAACCTGAAGCACAGCTAGCTTTTATATAAAACGTTGATCTGTGCCAGCTGGGTTATATTTTTAGAAACAAGAGATGAACCCACTGATGTGTGTGGATGTGTGTGTGTGTGTGTGTGTGTGTGTGTGTGTGTACCCGCTGCAGGCATGATTGGATAGACAGTGAAGCGCCAGCCCCAGCCATTCACAGAGCCATCACTGGTGAACTTCCACTTCAGCTCGTCTCCTGGAATCCTCAACTCGCTTGACCAGTCTGACCACTCGCGTCCTGAAACAAACACACCACACACACACACACACACACACACACACACACACACACACACTCCTCAACCACTAAAAGTGTTACCATTTAAAATTTGTAATTTTCAGCTCTGAGACCGAGAGCGGGGGTGTATGACAGGTTAAGTCACCTGATCGAACAGAGACGATTCTATTGGCTCCGTCCATGACGGTCAGCGGGTCGTGTCTCCTCTCTGTAGAACACTGTCGGTCAAACTCAACTCGCAGACCCTCCGCACCTGAAGTGGTTTCAGAAAATGAAGAAAAAAAGAAGGGTCCCAAAGAAGTAGAAGAATTTACAAAAATAATGTGCAGAAGGCACCAGATATCATCATCTGTGTCTATAAAACTCAAGTCCATTTCCTGTTATTTAATACATTTAAAATTTCGTATATAAGTATATATGCTTCTTCTCCAAATTTACCACCCAGTTCTTGACACAGAATTGTGTTGGAGTGGAAGATCTCCTGCTATAAAGCTCCAAACCCTATTGAACACCTTTGGGTTGGGAGAATGTGAACGCTGACCTCGTCCAGGCCTCGTCACCTTCTCATCTCCATCACTACTTGTCTTTACTAACACCCTTGTGGTTGAATGACCCTCCACAATGAAAATAAAAATCTAGTTGAACATCTTCCCAGAAGAGTGGAAGTTTATAATAAGAGAAAATGTGAAATGGGAAGAAGCACATTTCAATCTGATGGTCCACAAACACACAGGTGTGTTACTGGGATTTTAACTGTTCGCTGGTGGAGGTGTCGTCAGTGTAGGGGTGACTGCTCTCCACCACAACAGGCTGAGAGGACAGACGGCCGCTCTGAGAATCCGTGGCCACGTCCTCCAGCTCAGTCACACACAGCTCCAGTAACATGTCAGCCACCTGAGAACGTATACACACACACACACACACACACACACACACACACACACACACACACACACACAATTACCTTCATATATCAGTGCGTGTAAAAGCACATTGTTTGGATTATAATGCAGGTGAACCTGTGGGTAGGCAGTGCCCATTCCAGACAGCACTGCAGACAGAACTTCCTTCCCCTTCTCTCCTGAGCGCAGATTCACAGCCAGCTTCAGCAGATCGACCATCACACGCGTATCATCGGGAACAAGCAGACTGGAGAACTCGTCCAGGTACTGAGGCTCGGGGCCGGAGGCTTTATTCTGGCTCTCGGAGTCCTGGAACGAATGATGAATGGATTACAACACGTATATTTACGCGGTAAAACGACACGTCCGAGCTCTCAGTAGTGATGTAACGTGAACCTCTTTGGTCTTGGTCATGGTCTCGGCAATGATGCTGGCCGCACCGGGGTCGTCCGTGACGGGGATGAAGGGCCGAGAGGAAGCAGCCGCTGCCGAGGGGGTCACGGCAGATGACGGGGTAACGGCATCTTCAGAAGACGCCACCTACAGGACAAAAAAACAAAAACTCCTGATATCCCACATCTCACACCTGAGACCCCACGCTTAGATCGAATGGTTTGTCGTTTGGTTCTGAACTACAGCTAAATTGAATAAAATAAACTATACTAATTAAGGAAGCAGTAACAGAGGACATGACTCGCACCTCCCCCTTCCTGCTGTCCTGCCACGGGTGCGGGCTGGTGCGCTCCTCGGGGTCAAAGTTCAAAGGAGGTCCTTCAGCTTCAGAGGGGCTGGAGACGGATGAGCAGTCGGAGGGCGGGACCGGAGAGGTGGACGGGCATTCCACTGGCATCATACAGGAGGGCATGAGAGCTGCTACCACCGCGTCCCTGCACGAACACACGCACGTGTTAAATGGACGTTAACATTTTAAAAGGTGTACATTTGGGACCAATCTGGCAACCCAGGAGCAATACAGCACCTAGCATAGATGATCTGCAAAGCAGAAAGGACATGAGACAGAGCATGCTGCTTAGCCAGATTCCCGTCCAGAGACAGCAGAATTTTGGCCAGAGACGGCCTGCTGGACTTGGCGCTGTTCTGACCGCTTAGCTTATTACTCAGGGAGGACGGGTCGCTGTCTGAAGGCACACCTAAACACACACACAATTCTGATTAAATTGTGTTGAACCAGCAAAAACAGCCATCAAAGCTACAGGAAACCCATCTGACCAGGTATGAGGCCCCGAGCGAGTCTCTGGCCGTCTGGAAGAGAACCGGTTCGTGAACAGACGGCGTGGTGACGTCCACGGTGGTCCAGGCCACGCTGTGAGATGAGCCGCACGCCACCCGCGTGATCTTCTGACCTTCCAGTCCCTGCACCAGAGTGGGCTCCGGTTCACCGTGGTCGTCCCGTTCCCCTGCTGCCCGTGGTCGTTATCACCCACGCGTACACCTGTACACAGCCAGAGAGGAACCAAACACTCACAAACAGAACAAGAAGAAATGTGCACAGGGAGAAGAAGATGGAAGAGGAGATGGAGAACATGAAAGTGAAGAAAGCAGCAAACGAGGGCTGGACGAAGAGAATGAAGAAGGTGAAGGATGAAAGAGAAGAAGAATGAGAATATGAGGAGGATGAGAAAGATGGTAAGGAAAAAGACGGCGACCAAGTATTTAAGAGAAGATGAAGGACAAGAAAAAGAGGAAGATGAAGGATGAGCTAGACAATGATGAAAAAAAGATGAAGAATTCGAACAGTGGGAACAGGGGGTAAGAATATGAAGTTTTAGGTAGATAGGAAGATGAAAAAAGCACAAGGAAAAGAAGAATTAAAAGGAGAGGAAGAAGATGAAGAATGAAAGGAGAACAAAGAAGAACAAATAAACAAGAAACAACCGAAAACAGAGAGTAGGAGAAACAAGAAAAGGAATTATGAGGAAAAGAATGTGGTCGAAAATGTAGGAGAGAGAGATGTAATAGATGAAGAAAAAGGAGGAGAAGGAGGAGAAGTAGAAGAAGGAGAAGGAGTAGGAGAGGCAGAAAATTTAGAAAAAGGAGAAGGAGTAGGAGAGGAGAAGAAGAAAGAAAGGAGAAGGAGGAGAAGGCTGATCCAGAGTCCACAGAGGTGATAGATGTTGTGTGAAGGTGTGTGGAGGAACATGGTGTACCTGTCCTGTGTCTGTAACAGCCAGACAGTGCAGAGCTCCTACAGCCACATGAACAATCTTCTTCCCTCTCAGACCCTCCACCATCTGAGGCTTCCTCACGTGAACGTCTGTCCCGTGACCCAGCCGGAAGTAATCACCTTTACCCCTGCACACGTCACCAACAAGAGAACCACCAGAACATAAGCTTTGTGTGTGTGTGTGTGTGTGTGTGTGTGTGTGTGTGTGTGTGTGTGTGTGTGTGTGTGCATGTGCGAGGGCACGCTGTAATGAACAAACAAAACAAAGAAACAGGATTAAAAGAAGATAAAGGTGAATAAGTATGAGTAAAAGTTAAAGAAGAAAAAAGAGGAAGAAACCATCAAGGGAGTGGAAGAAGTTGAGAGGAAAAGTAGAGGGAGAAGGAAAGAAAAGATGGAGGTGGATCAGGATCAGAAGGAGGATTGTGTAATGAAGGGAAGGTTGAGAAAAGGGTTGAGAAGATCAGCACACATCAGCAATAAGAGTCATGATAACATCAACCGTGTGTGTGTGAGTGTGTGTAGTGAAGAAGAGGAAGTGTACCAGGTCCACACCACTCCTGATTTGGTGAGAGCGAGAGAGAACTGAGCTCCACACTCTATCTGACACACGCCCTGTCCGTTCAGACGCTCGATGTTCTGAGGGATGTTGCAGCCCTCGCTGCCTCCACGACCCAGCTTCCCGAAGTCTCCGTCTCCCCAGGAGAACACCAGACCTACACACACACACCACTTAGACCACACCTCTGAAGTACAACTTACATTCTACAAGACTGTACGCTTACCTTCATCTGTCAGAGCCAGAGTTTGTGCGTCCCGACTCCCACAAGCCACCTGGATAACCCGATGTCCCAACAACACCTTCACCTGGAAACACAGAGGGTACACAGGCCTCACGACTGGTAATTACGTGTTGATCAATCCTCTATAATTAGGAGTTGGATTGAAAGATCTCCTGGTAAAAAGCTCTGAGCTCCACCCTTTTGAAGACCCCAGACTCTTCACCAGTACCTGACTTTACCAACAACCTTATGGCTGAACAGGAACTGGGATGTTCAAACAACATAAAATTAATACAGATACAGATACAGATCAATATTAAGTGTGTGAACACCTGATCATTTGTCAATATAGTGATTCTGCTCTACAAATTTTCTGCTTTTAGAAGGAGTCTCAGTGCTCACTAGTTTGGGTCGGAGCTGCGTGGTGTTGTCTCCGTGGCCCAGACGCCCGTACTCGCCCAGACCCCAGCTGTACAGCTCTCCGCTGGAGGTAATAGCGGCACTGTGCGAGCTCCCGCAGGCGATGTCCCGAATGCGCTTCGTCTTCAGAGCTTCAATCAGCCGAGGTTTATCGCAGTTCCTACACACACACACACACACACACACACGTCATCGTTTAACATCATTCCACCCAGACACACACCCTTCAAGACATGATATTTTGACAGGAACTTACATTCTACTGAAATGCCCGAGTTTACCATCATCTCCTTCACCCCAAGAGAACACTTTCCCATCCACCGTCAAAGCCATGGCATGGCGACCACCTGTGGGAATGGGGGGGGGGGGGGGGTTTATCAAGATGCATCAATATTCATTAAATATGCGAAACAGGACATGTGTTCTTTTGTCTGCGATTTATCAACTTAGCGTTTGTTAATGGGTCAGCGTTACCATGACAACCATCGTTTTATCCCAAGTGTCAAAGTTTTAATTTGCAGCGTTTATAAGTTATAGCAGCTATAAACAGTCTGTATGACTTTCGACATTATAGCAGCTATAAACAGTCTGTATAAAGGTACAATATTATAGCAGCTATGAACAGTCTGTATAATGTATGATACATCAGCTATGAACAGTCTATGTCAAGTACAATATTATAGTAGCTATAAACAGTCTGTATGTTGTACGATATTATAGCAGCTTATACAATATATAAACCCTTATGAGTGAGATTATAGGATGAATAAAGCAGTACTGTACACACCTGAATGAACAGCCACTTTCTTCACTACGTAGTTACTGAGAGCAGTGATCTGGCGAGGGATGGGAATGGTGCCGCTGCTCAGACCCAGACCCAGCCTTCCGTTAGTGGCTTCCCCACATGCGTACACCTTTCCCTCTGCAGTCACTGCAGACACACACACACACACACACACACACACACACACACACACACACACACACACACACCTTCATTCAAAATACTAATTAAATGATCCATACGCATCATCTGATTACATGCTAATTACTCCATAGTGTCCCCCACCATAAACTACACAACCATGTAAACACACCTAATCAGCAGCATTCTCACCTGCGAAAAGACTCTTGGAGCCTCCAGACACCTGCACCACATTCAGAGCAGACAGAGTCTCGGAAAACGAGGGAACCTTGATCTGCGAGAAACAGGAAGCCAAAACGTTTCAATCAAACCTACAAAAACGCTTGGGAAAGTTAATTGTTTAAGTGACACGACTGACCTTTGACCCTTTAAGCCCACCCAGCTGGTCCTTGTCATTAAGACCCCAAACAAACACTTTGGTTCTGATGGAGGCTGCAGATTCCATGCCTGAAGATCTTTTCCGTGCGAGACTGCGACAAAAAAACGTCATTAATAACATTCCAATTTATAAGGCGTAAAGAACTGAAATAGGAAACACACACCTTCCCGTAGCCGCTTTATCGTCTTCCTCTTCCTCATTATCAGACGCTAAGAATGGCACGGTTGCCAGATCCTCGTCCTCAGCGCGAATACGACCCACAATGCACAGCCCGTGGATTTTGCAGTCGATCCCTGAGCTGCGACACTGCTTAATAGCGATCTCTATGTATCTGTGAAACTAAACACACACACACACAAGCATACATAAACTTAGTTTATAATACGACAAACACACACCCAGACAGTGTGAGATAACAAACCTCAGTGCAGTCGTTTAGTAAAGATACTGTAGTGTCTGTAGGGTTAATGTTGATGGTCTTCAGCTCGATCAGGTTGTTTAGTGAACTTCCACCTAAATAACAGCATTATGAATACGTCAAAATAAAACATAAGAAAAATCTGAAAATAGTTTAAATTTATGATCTGCGTGAAGCTGGATACCTGACACCACCACCAGCGAAGGCATGTAGCTGCTGTCTGCTGGATCTACCACCATCTTTAGCCTGTGCACCAGAACATCAGGGAAGAGCTCCAACCTGATCCAGTGCTGCAGTAAGCAGAGAAAAAAATATCAAATGAAACAATTAAGCACAATAAATAAACAAACTCTGGCTGCAGATATCGATTATTTTTGTAATGGAGTTTTGTACCGATTAGTTCATCGAAAAAAAATTAAGAGCAACGGTAAATGCACTGTGCAGTGTTTTAGTTTAAAATAATCCCAAACTTTGTCTTGTTCTTTTGCCTGAATCTTCTCTTCACGTTTCCAGCTCCGTTTTGTGCGGATGCCACGTTTATAAATGAACCCAGAGCAGTCCAGAGTTTAGCAGGTGATAATAAGGGTCGGTGTGGAAACAGGGTGCTCTGTTTGCAGTTAAATCGACTAAATCAGCTTTTTTGTACCCAATTACTCGAGGAATCTTTCAGCCCTAAAATCACCAACCCACCAACTAGCCAACCATACATTCATCCAATCAACCATTAATAAAAAAAACAATTATCAAATTAAATCATTACCCAAACCCAATCGCCTACCCATCTGTCCACCCCACAACCCAATCGCCTACCCATCTGCTCACCCCACAACCCAATCGCCTACCCCATCTGTCCACCCACAACCCAATCGCCTACCCCATCTGTCCACCCCACAACCCAATCGCCTACCCCATCTGTCCACCCCGCAACCCAATCGCCTACCCCATCTGTCCACCCCGCAACCCAATCGCCTACCCCATCTGTCCACCCCGCAACCCAATCGCCTACCCATCTGTCCACCCCACAACCCAATCGCCTACCCATCTGCCACCCCGCAACCCAATCGCCTACCCATCTGTCCACCCCGCAACCCAATCGCCTACCCATCTGCCCACCCCGCAACCCAATCGCCTACCCATCTGCCCACCCCGCAACCCAATCGCCCACCCCACAACCCAATCGCCTACCCCATCTGCCCACCCCACAACCCAATCGCCTACCCATCTGCCCACCCCACAACCCAATCGCCTACCCATCTGCCCACCCCACAACCCAATCGCCTACCCATCTGCCCACCCCACAACCCAATCGCCTACCCATCTGCCCACCCCACAACCCAATCGCCTACCCCATCTGTCCACCCCACAACCCAATCGCCTACCCATCTGCCCACCCCACAACCCAATCGCCTACCCCATCTGTCCACCCACAACCCAATCGCCTACCCATCTGCCCACCCCACAACCCAATCGCCTACCCATCTGCCCACCCCACAACCCAATCGCCTACCCCATAACCCAATCGCCTACCCATCTGTCCACCCCGCAACCCAATCGCCTACCCCATTTGTCCACCCCGCAACCCAATCGCCTACCATCTGTCCACCCCGCAACCCAATCGCCTACCCATCTGTCCACCCGCAACCCAATCGCCTACCCATCTGCCCACCCCGCAACCCAATCGCCTACCCATCTGCCCACCCCGCAACCCAATCGCCTACCCATCTGCCCACCCCGCAACCCAATCGCCTACCCATCTGCCCACCCGCAACCCAATCGCCACAAATCTGCCCACCCCACAACCCAATCGCCTACCCATCTGCCCACCCCGCAACCCAATCGCCACCCCATCTGTCCACCCCACAACCCAATCGCCACCCCATCTGTCCACCCCACAACCCAATCGCCTACCCCATCTGCCCACCCCACAACCCAATCGCGTACCCATCGGCCCACCCCACAACCCAATCGCCTACCCGTCTGCCCACCCCACAACCCAATCGCCTACCCCATAACCCAATCGCCTACCCATCTGCCCACCCCACAACCCAATCGCCTACCCATCTGCCCACCCCACAACCCAATCGCCAACCCCATAACCCAATCTCCTACCCCATCTGCCCACCCCACAACCCAATCGCCTACCCGTCTGCCCACCCCACAACCCAATCGCCTACCCCATAACCCAATCGCCTACCCATCTGCCCACCCCACAACCCAATCGCCTACCCATCTGCCCACCCCACAACCCAATCGCCTACCCCATAACCCAATCTCCTACCCCATCTGCCCACCCCACAACCCAATCGCCTACCCATCTGCCCACCCCACAACCCAATCGCCTACCCATCTGCCCACCCCACAACCCAATCGCCCACCCCACAACCCAATCGCCTACCCCATCTGCCCACCCCACAACCCAATCGCCTACCCCATACCCAATCTCCTACCCCATCTGCCCACCCCACAACCCAATCGCCTACCCGTCTGCCCACCCCACAACCCAATCACCTACCCCATAACCCAATCGCCTACCCGTCTGCCCACCCCACAACCCAATCGCCCACCCCACAACCCAATCGCCTACCCCATAACCCAATTTCCTACCCCATCTGCCCACCCCACAACCCAATCGCCTACCCATCTGCCCACCCCACAACCCAATCGCCTACCCAATCGCCCACCCCACAACCCAATCGCCTACCCCATCTGCCCACCCCACAACCCGATCGCCTACCCGCCTACCCATCTCCCCATCTGCCCATCTCTGTGTTTACATACCTTTTTTATATATCCTTATACCTTATATTCTATTTTATATAGTTTTTATACTTTATTTATCTGCTTTTTTCTTTCTCCCCACCCTATTCCCCTCTTGCCGGACCGTCGTATAAAGCATTTCACTGCATGTCGTACCCTGTATGTATGTGTATGTGATGAAAAAAATTTTGATTTGATTGATTTGATTTGAATTGCCTACCCATCTGCCCACCCCACAACCTAATCACCTACCCATCTGCCCACCACACAACCCGATCGCCTACCCATCACACAGATCACATAACACAGATTATGTTGAAAAGATCTGTTCTTGAAGGCCACACATCCTCGGTAAATGTTGTCTGACCTTGCCCTGAGATCCAGATGACTGCCAGCACTGATCTCCAGAGTCGATGAGACGAGACGCCTGGTTAATAGAAGATGACACGCTGAGGTTCCTCACAGCTCTGGACCAATCGTCTATCAGCATTCCCCGCTGGCTGCTGTGGTGTCTCTTCAGCTGCTTCCCCGAGCGCCCGCTAAACGCTGGAGACTGACCTGAACGTCACACAGCACACAGGTCACGGTAAGTCATGGAATTAAATTTTGGGCATTATTTGCAAACCGATCGGGACTGACCCGGTTCATTAATGCGTCCGAACGAATGTCTGGGGTTGTGTTTGCGCGTTTTGAAGCAGCTTTCACAGAAATCAAAGTCGTCGCAGCTCCGGCACTTGAACCTGGGTCCATTAATGGGGAACATCTGACAGCCATCACACCTGTGGATGCAAAAAGTTTTTACAATGCATCCCAACAAGCCAGCGGCTCAGGAAATCAGGCCAATTTGGGAGACGAACAAGTACCTGACTCCGGGGTGAACGCTCGGCACCAGCTCCATCTCAGACAGCAGTCCTGTCCAGTGGGACTGCTGAGGGAAATCCACTATTACATCCTTTCCATTGGCACTAAAGGCTACACACACACACACACACACACACACACACACACACACACACACACAGGTTAGACCTTTCTGCATAATAGAACAGTAAACATTTCTAACCATCCAATAAAAAACGACTAGGAATATCTCACCTTTACCCTCTTTATAAATGTAAAAAAATGCAAAGATCTATGAATATGCATGAGGATGCAGAGGAGTAGGCTTCTAGAGCAGGTTTTAGATCAAAGCCATGTATGAACCCGAGCCTTACCCTTGACTGCACCCACACTCCTGTGAGTCACAGAGCCCCACTTGTACTTCGGTGTAGTGACTGACTGCTTCACTCGCACCTTATCCCCAATCTTAATGTGAGACGGAGAGCTCTGAGGAGGAAACCCTAGAACATAAAGGAAAAAAAGAAATTTGAAAAGAAATGCATGATAGAAGGACTAAAATAAAGTAATAAAATACTATACGGGTGGTAGGTCGGTTGGGTATATGGGTGGTTAGTTGGGTATATGAGTGGATGGTTGGTTGGGTATATGGGTGGATGGTTGGTTGGATATATGGGTGGATGGTTGGTTGGATATATGGGTGGATGGTTGGTTGGGTATATGGGTGGATGGTTGGTTGGGTATATGGGTGGATGGTTGGTTGGGGATATGGGTTGTTAGTTGGTTAAATGGGTGGATGTCGGCTAAAAACATCTAAATTGGTGGTTAGTTGTGTATATGGGTGGCTAGTTGGTTGGCTATATAGTTGGTTGATTGGTTGGGTATATAGGTTATTGGTGACTAGATAGTTGGGTATATTAGTGGTTGGTTGAGTGGGTATATGGGTGGCTAGTTGGTTGGGTACATGGGAGGTTGGTTGGGTATATGGGTGGCTAGTTGGTTGGGTATATGGGAGGTTGGTTGGTTGGGTGGGTACATGGGTGGTTGGTTGGTTGGGTATATGGGTGGATGGTTGGTTGGGTTTATGGGTGGGTGGTTGGTTGGTATATGGGTGGGTGGATGGTTGGGATTATAGGTGGTTAGTTAGTTGGTATATGGTAGATGGTTGGTTGGTATATGGGCTGGTGGTTGGTTGGTATATGGGTGGTTAATTGGTTGGGATATAGGTGGTTAGTTAGTTGGTATATGGTGGATGGTTGGTTGGGTATATGGGTTGTTAGTGGGGTAAATGGGTGGTAGTTTGTTGTTATATTCGTGGTTATTTGGTTGGTTAAATGGGTGGATGGTCGGCTAAAAACATCTAAATAGGTGGTTAGTTGTGTATATGGGTGGCTAGTTGGTTGGGTACATGGAAGGTTGGTTGGGTACATGGGTGGCTGGTTGGGTGGTATATGGAAGGTTGGTTGGTTGGGTATATGGAAGGTTGGTTGGTTTGGTAAAATGTAGAGGTTTTAATAAGTAATGCATAAATCGGTACCCAGTAGTTCAGAATGAATGTAGCGGACCCAGTAGGTTCCTCCTTTCTGCTGCCAGTCACACTGAACGTTCAGGTCATGTAACCCGTCTCGGTCCAGCTTTATCACTTTACCCACATCTCCCTCATATACCTCTTCATACGTCCTACAACACTTCACCATCATTCCCACCTAAACACACAAACAAACTTATATTTTGGTCTCTAAACCTACATATAAAATAATTACCACCAGATTTATAAACCTTTTTCAGATATTCTTCATAACAATAATCAATGAAATACCAAAAAAATTAATTCAGACGTTTCATGAATATAATGTTTTTTGTTTTGTTTTTTTATAATAAAAAAAAAGGTATTGGATGTTATATGTACATTCCACAGAAAAGCTGTTAACACAGTATATGCTAGGTGGCACTGTTTTGTTATTTTATCTAATATTTCACACTAACTCATAAATCCAATTCAATCTTGTGCTCTAATATTTTGTTGATGCTTTTTTGATTTGTACATTTACAATAATAAAAGAGTCATTTCTAATCATTAGTAACAATTATATTGAATACAAGTACATTTATAATATTTTCCATTATGAGTTTATTAACTTTTTTTTTTCTTCCCCCTGATGCAATAACTAGGTTTTGTTTTTGTTTCTATAGAAACCATAACTACTTCTAGAGCATAGATATAAACCTGTAATTTTTGGAAATTCTAAATTCTACCATGGCCAATCAGAATGGAGATCTAGATTACACGATGCTGTGGTAAAACGTACTCCACTTACCTGGATGTTCTCCCGGATGTACACAGCATAGTCATCATTACTCTGGAAATCTGATCTCTTCTTAAATGTTTGACTCTCTGTAACCACAACACCAGGAGGCTGGAAACAGAGAACAATGGATTAAGGAAAGACTCCGAGCATGAGCAAGATGTTTTTACACACACACACACACACACACACACACACACACACACACACACACACACACACACACACACACACACACACACCACAGAGAAAGCTGCTTCAGGCTCCTCCAGTTCCTCCAGCACCTCTTCATCAGAATATTCATCAGACACCGTGTCCGCATCAGACAACTCCGTAACAGGAACTTCGGGGTGATCCAACAACCAACCCACCAACGCCTCTACACCTGAACACACACACACACAATTATTTAATGTGCTGGAGAATTTTCCAGAAATGAAAAGGCATGGGGGAGGGCATGTCATGGTGCTCAAAATAGAAAAAGGTAGAGAATGAAGGAAGACAGAAAACAGAAAGAAAGAGGGTGTCAGGTGTAAAAAAGAAAAGGAAGGAAAGTAAGAGATGGGGACACACAAACAAGGAGAAAATAAATTAAATTAAATAAAGTTGTGTGAGAAATATAAAGTGTGTAAGGTCTGAGAAGTATTGTGTGTGAGGGAGGAGTGTGAGGTGTGTAAGGAGTATGAGGTGTGTGAGGAGTGTGAGGAGTATGAGGTGTGAGTAGTATGAGGTGTGTGAGAAGTGTGAGAGGAGTGTGAGAAGTGCGAGAGGAGTGTGACTATTGTGAGGTGTGAGAGGAGTGTGAGAGGAGTGTGAGGGGAGTGTGGTGTGTGAGAGGAGTGTGAGAGGAGTGTGAGGTGAGAGGAGTGTGAGAAGTGTGAGGAGTATGAGGTGAGAGGAGTGTGAGAAGTGTGAGGTGTGAGAGGAGTGTGAGAGGAGTGTGAGGGGAGTGTGAGGGGAGTGTGGTGTGTGAGAGGAGTGTGAGAGGAGTGTGAGGTGAGAGGAGTGTGAGAAGTGTGAGGAGTATGAGGTGAGAGGAGTGTGAGAAGTGTGAGGTGTGAGAGGAGTGTGAAGAGTATGAGAGGTGTGAGGTGTGTGAGAGGAGTGTGAGGTGTGTGTGAGGTGTGTGAGGTGTGTGTGAAGTGTGAGGTGTGTGTGAAGTGTGTGAAGTGTGAGGTGTGTGTGAAGTGTGAGGTGTGTGAAGTGTGAGGTGTGAGAGGAGTGTGAGGATTATGAGGTGTGAGGTGTGTGGTGTGAGAGGAGTGTGAGGAGTATGAGGTGTGTGAGAAGTGTGAGGAGTATGAGGTGAGAGGAGTGTGAGGTGTGTGAGAAGTGTGAGGAGTATGAGGTGAGAGGAGTGTGAGAAGTGTGAGGAGTATGAGGTGAGAGGAGTGTGAGAAGTGTGAGGAGTATGAGGTGAGAGGAGTGTGAGGTGTGTGAGAAGTGTGAGGAGTATGAGGTGAGAGGAGTGTGAGAAGTGTGAGGAGTATGAGGTGAGAGGAGTGTGAGAAGTGTGAGGAGTATGAGGTGAGAGGAGTGTGAGGTGTGTGAGAAGTGTGAGGAGTGTGAGGTGTGAGAGGAGTTTGAGGAGTGTGTGAAGTGTGAGGTGTGTGAGGCGATACCTGGGACACCGGCGGTGCCTCCTGTGGATCCTGAGAGCGATTTGAGAGCGAACTCGATGTTTTTCCTCTGGAAGCCCATCTCCATGAGCTGCAGGACGATGGGAGCAGGAGGAACCGGGGAGCTCTTGTGCTTCTTCTGTTTTGGAGGACGGACGTGCTGCACGGTGAGGGGCGTAGTGGCCTCGCTCGAGCTGCTGTCCTCAAACAGTGGAGACGACGGGTGAGTGGATTCCACAGCCAGGAACTGACACACGGCCAGAGCAGCCGCCTACACACACACACACACACACACACACACACACACAGAGTATGTACAGTGTATATATTAAATAAAAAGCAGGAGACACTGAGGCTGAATCTGTACTGACCTCCAGCTCCTGACGGTCGAAAATAGCTTTAATGGGTGAGGGCTGAGTGGCAGAGGAGAGGAGCTGTTGGAGGAGGATGAGAGGAGGAAGAGGACCTTCAGGAGATAAATCACCCACATCTGGAGAAGACACACCCTGCTCCTCTACACACACATACACAATAATGAACATTAAAATTAGAAAGAGAAAAGACAGACAGACAGACAGACAGACAGACAGACAGACAGACAGACAGACAGACAGACAGACAGACAGACAGACAGAAAGAAAGACGAGTGAACAAAAGAAATAGCGAAAGAAAAACAATGGCAGGAAGAAAGGAAAGAAGATGGATGTTGGGAAAAGAAATAAGTTTAGTTGACATAATGACAGACAGACAGACAAATAGATATAAAGAGAGATAAATCAGATCACAAGGGAGTGTGTGTACCAGCAGGGGTGGGGATGGAGTCCAACACGGCGGGCTGAGACAGGATCTGTCGGAGTTTATCCTGGTGTAGGAGAAGAGCTCGAGCTGCCTTCAGGATGTAAAGCCTCAGCTGCTGACAGCGCAACAAGTGTACATCCACCTGATCTGCTGCAGGACCCACATCATCCACATCATCATGTATAATCATACCTCTCCATTCCACTTACTAACACATTAGTGCACTATCATTTGTGCGTGTTCACGGCGTATATGTGTTGTAAAAGTGTAGTGTATGCGCATGGTTAGTGTGTATTTCTGGATGTGTAGTGTACATGTGCTTGTGTGTGTATTGCATATGTGATTTGTAGAGTTTGACCAATTCATCAGCATCGATAGTTGATTGCTAGAACTAGCGGCAAAAGTCTGATACCGATAGTTTTTCCGGGTTGCGTTATACAATTTAAGAGTGACCTCTAGAGGCAAATCACTGACAAATGTCTTTTTTTGTTATTTATTTTGAATGTAATTGTTTTTATTTGTCTGGAGCGTCGTGTTATTTACCTTAATATTTATTAATATAATGAATATATTACATTTAGCACATTTTCATGATTTAGTAGCGTTTGAATTTGTTTTGTAATAAAGCTCAGTACTATTTTACATGGAGTGAAAAATTATGAATCGGTTAAACGCCACAATCAGTTGACCTCTAATTGTTTGTATATTTGTGTAAAGGTATCATATGTGCATGTATATAGTGTATTTGCACGCACGTGCACTTAGTGAGTGAGTGTGTGTACGTGTGTGTGTGGGGTCAGTACCTGCGAGTCCTCTGCTGAGGGATTTCTTCATGCGCTGTTTCTCCAGTTTGCTTCCTGCCAGGTTGACGAGTTGAGCCCACACGGCAAGCATGGGCTCGGTGAAGGGCAGGTTCTGAACACTGAACGAAACCACGGGCAACTGATGCCGGCAACAAGCAAAAATAAGTACAAACGTTACCTGAATGTTCGCCACACAACCAAATTGCAATGTGAGAAAGCCACAAATTCTTCACCTTCAACCCTTATATTCATTATCGGGTTTTGATGTGGAATGTGGAGGTGAATAGATTCATAAATGGATATGATAGAATATAAATAATACACCTATCATAAATAAATATTTAGGTATGTGAACTATGACATCAAAATGATTTATATTAATATTATTATTACTATATATATTATATTTTATTAAAAATGGCCTAAAGATTTAATGCTTGAACAAGAACCAATCAGAAGTGACCTAAAAGCACACGCCTTTAAACTCCTGACCAATTAGAGAACGTTTCCACGTTCCAGCTAGGATATTTATGTTAACGTTTACAGATGAATTCTGGGCAATATTATAATATTAAACGTAACCTAAGGTGAGGGCCATACCGGTTTAAGCTGGCTGAGCAGACACACTCGGCATGTCCTCATTTCATAAAACTGCACCGTGATGCGTCCTTTGGGAGTGATGCGTGTGACCGTGCCTTCTCCGTACTCCTCATGGACCACCTGACCTCCCAGACGCAGACGTCCGTCGATCCGCCGATCACTGCCAACACGGCCATCAGACTGCCCACCACCGGGGCGTCTGCGTTGGGTAAATACTCCTCCAGCTGCGTCTGTCCAAAAAAAAAAAAAAAACAGCAGCAGCTCAGTCACACGTTATTCCTTATATTTAAAGAGTTTATGATTTAAACGCAGGTCATCGTACCACTTCTGAAACTCGTCCAGCCATCATGTCTCCGATCCCCCTGAGCTGGGAGTTAATGTATTCGTTAATGAGGCCATTCCATTGGTGGAGAGAGTGCAGTGTACGCAGGACTGCCACGATCTCCTCGGCCAGTGTGCTGCTGTGAGTGGCAGTCAGAGACGCCTGGGGGCGGGACTTCCTCCTGCGCAGGGAACCTTCTGCGGGTGAAAGACGCGTAACGTCACAATTAATGCATTAAAATTTGGGGAAAGTGGGCAGGGCTTACAACAGATCATTTTTATAGAAAACCAAAGAGCTGTCATCAGTCCAGATTTGTATTTTGATTGGACGATCTGCCCTTTTCGACACAGTATTACTACCAAGCGTATTAAGCATATTCTACCTCTGAGGAGCGGAAGGTCTGAGGAACAGGTGCTCAGGAGGCTTCCGAGGAAACCGAACAGCTTTTCCACGAGAAACTTCATATCCTGGGAGCGCTCTGTTTTTTCCCAGGATGGCAGCACGGCCTGGAGCAGGCGCAGAGCCAGGATCTGAAAAGAACAAAAAAAATAAATCATATTGGATTGGACTTCATTAAGGACCATACAGTTCTTGTGAAGGAATGCTGTATGATGTATAAACCTGTCTCTGTAGCATGACGGCGGTGAACGACTGATGCCCCTCGACTATACGTATGAGCAGGTTGATCCAAGCTGAGGAGCTCAGGGTGCTGCACATCTGAGGCATCATCGCTATGCTGCGGATAAATCCTAGAGTACACCAGTTCCGGTGCTGCTCCCGCACACCAGCCGATGAGACGGGCATCCTGATATAGACACGTGAAAACCAATGTAAATTAAATTGAAGAGCGGATTATTGTGGTCAGAAACGGAGGAGTTGGATTACCGGTCTGGTCGTCGGTTCCGCTCTCGACCAGCACGCGCAGGAGACCGCACAGCGTCCTGGCGGCTTCGGCCTGCATCACCTCGGCGTGGATCCCCGATGACAACGCCAGGGTTTTCAGCAGGTTCACCGTGCTGCTCAGCATGATGGCCGTCGGGTGCGTGTTCTTCTCACTCACTTCACCGTCTGATAAACAGTTCATGGAGAGTTCACATATTTCGCAAATAATCTACATTTGTACACTATATGGACGAAGTTTGTGGACACCTGCACATAAGATTGTGTATATGTGCTTCTTTTTGTACATCCCATTCCTCTAATAATGAGCTCCACACTTCTAGGAAGATGTTCCACTAGATTTCAGAGATTCATTATCTACAAGGGTGTTAATAGTGTCAGGTAGTGATGTAGGTATGGAGGCCTGGGGTGCATTAATCCCTGGCTTTGTGCACAGGAGTATTGACACCTGGAACAGCACCCATACAATTGTTTGCCTCCAGCTTTGTGGGAAGATTTTGGCGAAGAACCAGACATGTGACTTTGGACCAAATGTTTAGTCCAGAAAAGCATCTAATGTTAGCAAGTATACATTTCTGTTTAACATTTAGTCTTTAAGCTAGAAACTCGAACTGAGACAGGAGATTCTAAAGGGGGCGGAGCTTCCAGGGGTCAGTTCATAGGCGTGAGCTGTCTATCAGTCAAGCATTTGTTTTTTTGGGGTTTTTTTTGCTAACGAAGCGTAAGAACGTACTCAGGTTTGAGATGACATGCTGAGTCCTAGTAACGAACGGTCCAGGGGGGGAATGAAGTGCTCACCGATGTCGTCCTCCGTGTCCGAGTCCTCGGTGGAGGCTGTGTGACAGGAGGAGGCTCAGCCATCTTCAGATCATATTTGCCCTCTTTGCCCATCCTGTAGGAGTTTGTGCTGTGGTGTCCCACTGCACACGGATCCATCCGTCCTCCCCGAGTTCCCCGATTACACGCCCAGACCCGGGCCGGGCCGTCCTACAGCACAGCCAAAACACACACACACACACAATGAGTATCACAGGTGTAACAGTATACAATATTCACAGTCCGGGACGTACCTCGATTTTTAAGTGATGGTTTATTTAAAATTCAGTTCAGAAATGCAAAGCAATAAATTGTTTTTTTATTTTTTTATTACGCAGTTTATTATATACATTTATTACAATTTTTTAAACAATTTTAAATAAAATGTCTGCTTGGTTAAATAATATATATAAAATGTCAATTTTATAAAAAATCTAATCGAATAAATCAAATGAATGCAATACACTTGTATTATTTTATTGATTAAATTGAGTAATCGATTAAATTGGCACTAATTAGATATACTTTATTGATTCTATGGGGGAAATTATTGAAAATTAAATTGATTAAATATAATTAAATAAGGGGAAAAATTAATTAAATAATTTACATTGTTAGACCAAAGTGTGTGTGCTAGCTAGCATAGCATGGCGGTAGCAGGAAGTTGCAGCGAGTTTTACAACACACTATTTCCTGTACGAAGTGAGTCCCCCCAGTGACTGCTCTAACTCTTTATTGTTTTATACCCCTGGCATTGTTTATGTTTTTCATTTAATAATTGTAATAAATAATAAAACGTGACTGTGCTCAAAGTGCGAGGCAGAGACTAAACAAACTTATGGTCCACCACTTAATACGTTCCTGAGGAAACTTGGATTTGAACTATGTTCCGCACGTATAAAGGATTGCATTCAGGAACCGGGTCGGTATGAGCACGTGTGCCGTTAAACCCCTATGTAATGCACCGGTTTTAAATGCATGGCTTTGCTTTACCTGATCGCCCCATTTCCAGTCCTGCCTCTCATCACTCTGGTGCCGATCTTCATCATGGCGGCGAGCTCAGGGCCGGAGGCGGGCAGAGGGGCCGGGGCGGTCTCTTTCCTCGTCTCCTCCAGCACTGTAGCCGAGCCTCCATGAACTCCTAAAGCCAGCTCCTCCTCATTACTGTCTGAACTCGGACCTGTGAAGGAACATGTGAGAAAAAGTTCAGGTTCTATCTGTATTTCCACTACAACTGAATGCTGTGTAATGATGGGCAGAAGGTTCATTTTCCATTGTAACCACTTAGTCATGGTCTTCAGAACAAATGTACTTTAGATATTAGGAACATCTGGTTTCCCAAAAAAAAAAAAAAAAAAAAAAGGTTCCTGTATTTGAAACGTTCGGACTGACCGATGAGGCGGAGTACGCTCTGTGTGAGAGCGAGCGCTCCGAGTTGAGCACCAGGCTGAGGCTGTTCGGTCCGTGCTTGAGGGTCAGCATGTGCAGCATGGCCAGGAGGAACCGTGCCTGAGGAACCGTGCCCAGACTGGGTCCAGCTGGGTTCTCGTTCGTGATGGTCAGCAGAGGAACAGGCTGAACTCCTAAACGTGTAGAAAAACGCATCATCCATGCTGAAATTCCTGGCAGGAGCATTAGTATTGTGTAATATCTTTAATTATGTGAAGATGATGTACCCAGTTCTTTAAACCTGACGCTGGCCTCCAGAAGGATGTTGCGGATGTTCTGGATGGCCCACGTGTACAGCTTTCCGAAGGTGACCTCCAGGAGCATGCGGTTGAAAGGAGGAATCAGATCCACATCCTTCAGACAGTCGCTCAGAGGCTCGCTATAAAAGCAAGAAAAAAAAAAAGATCATTTATACATCTATAGTTATATTTAACCTAATGGCCAGCCTTGCTTTATTTTCCCTCCCGTTCTGAGAAACCACAACTTTTCCTAATTACTCGTCATAACATATCCCCTACGCCAAAAGTATTTGGACACCTGACTTTTCCCTCCCATGTTTTTTTTTACCACAAAGTTGAAGGCACACAATCGTATAGGACGTCTTTATAAGTGGTAGAATGAAAGTTTTCCTTCACTTGAACTACGAGGTCTGTTCCAGCATGACAATGCCCCTGTGCACAAATCCAGCTTCATGAAGATATGCTTTACATGAGTTGGTGATGACCCCTGGCCTGACACCCTTGTAGCTGAATCTCACGCAAATCTTCACAAAATATAGTGGAACATCTTCCAAGAAAGGAGGAGTTTATAATAGCAGCAATTGAGCACTGAATGTGGATTGTAAATATTTACCCTATGTTAGGACCTTCAGGGACGACCCTTTGCCACCCGCTGAGCATGGCGTACTGCACAGAGGGGAGCAGGAAGTTTTTGGATGCGAGCTTCAGCATTGTGTCGATACCCTCCAGCCTCACCTCCGCCCTCTCCAGCTGTAGACACACACATCAATCATGTACCATTTACACTCATTTTTCTTTTTCTTTTATCCATTACTTAAATCAAAAAGACAGGATCTAAAAATATACATGAATATGCAAATTTGGGAAACGCCCCCAATACTATATTTGCCTCTATTTACTATAAATAAGAGTTCAAATCTTTTTGAATGATTTAACCATAAAAGTCATTTGGTTCACCAGTTCAGACGGCAATTAGACTACAGACGTTCTCTGGGTAAACATTTTTCAGGGTTTATCATTTAATCATTTGCAGCTCATATGATTGATCAGCATCATTTTGTGAAATCACTAATTTATTAATGATACGTCACAGCTCATTATTTCCCTTATTCACCTGCGCATTTCTGTAATTTTTCCAAAAAAAACAACGCATAGACGGCCTTTATTTATTTACTTTTTGTGTTTTGTAGAGCGTCTGCCGTACAGGTTCCAGTGTATAAGTTACTATGAGGTGTGAGAATGACTCTATAATGACTGACACATCTGTGTGTGAGAGTGTGTGTATACCTGCTTGAGGAGGCACTTCCTCATCTTCTCCACATCAAGAGGCTCCTCTTTGAGAGCGAACTCCACGATGGTGCTCATGAGGCTGGACTGAGAGCATGGGCCGTGCACGCTGTGCTTCAGCCAGCGATACTTCTGAACGTTCACCACCGTGTTCAACAGCGGCTGCCATTTATCCTGAAACGTGAAGGGAGGATTGTCAACATAGAAATGACCAATCACATCACTGTATGAGGTACAACACGTTTCAGAGGATCACCTTGGGCGATTTGATGGTCTGCTTCTTGTCCACAGGTGTAGAACTGACAGGAACTGGAAGTGGCTCCTCCTCATTGGTCCCTTCTCTGTCCTGCTTACTCTCGTCTACATCCGCAGACTCGGATTTCTTAGGCACTGAGAAAGATGGAAGATTATACGACGATTATAATAAATACGAACGCAGCAGGATTAACGGAAGTCTTCCGCACATCTGTGGTCGTGTTAGAGCTCACCTCTCTTCTTCCTGTGCTCTCTGATCAGTTTCCGCGTGATGGTCTTCCAGCGAGGCTGCGAGCTCAACAGCTTCAGCTTGCACACGATAGACAGGTCGTTACTGACGGCTGGCCTCAGCTCGTTAAAGAGGAAACGCAGCCGCTCGATCACGGGAGCGCACACTCCTTATATGAGCGACCTTGCTCCTGATGGGTCTTTATGGGGGAGTGAAGCACATACACAGATTCAGAACTGTTTATTACTGTTTATTCATTTACTACATTACACAGCTGTTTATGACTTCTTACAGCTGCTTTTCTTTAATACAGTGTACAGATGTTTTACATTTTACTGCGGTTTAGTACAGTGTACAGGTGTTCAGTACAGTGTACAGATGTTTATAACATTTTACTGCGGTTTAGTACAGTGTACAGGTGTTTAGTACAGTGTACAGATGTTTTACATTTTACTGCGGTTTATTACAGTGTACAGGTGTTTAGTACAGTGTACAGATGTTTTACATTTTACTGCGGTTTAGTACCGTGTACAGGTGTTTAGTACAGTGTACAGATGTTTTACATTTTACTGCGGTTTAGTACAGTGTACAGATGTTTTACATTTTACTGCGGTTTAGTACAGTGTACAGGTGTTTAGTACAGAGTACAGATGTTTTACATTTTACTGCAGTTTAGTACCGTGTACAGGTGTTTAGTACAGTGTACAGATGTTTTACATTTTACTGCGGTTTAGTACCGTGTACAGGTGTTTAGTACAGTGTACAGATGTTTTACATTTTACTGCGGTTTAGTACAGTGTACAGGTGTTCAGTAGCGTGTACAGATGTTTATAAAATTTTACTGTGGTTTAGTACAGTGTACAGGTGTTCAGTAGAGTGTACAGATGTTTATTACACTTTACTGTGGTTTAGTACCGTGTACAGATGTTTATTATAGTTTTACCATGCCTAATACAGTGTACAGCTGTTGGTTTATGACATTTTATTGCATTTTATTGTTTTGTACAGTGTACAGGTGTTCAAGTACAATGTACCGCTGTTAGTACAGTGTACAGATGTGTATTACATTTTACTGCGGTTTAATACCATGTACAGGTGTTCAGTAAAGTGTACAGATGTTTATTACCATTTACAGTGCTTAATACAGTGTGCAGCTGTTCAGTACAGTGTACAGATGTTTATTACATCTTACTGCGGTTTATTTCAGCGTACAGCTGATAGTACAGATACAGATGTTTATTTATTACAGTTTACTGTGCTTAATACAGTGTACAGCTGTTCAGTACAGTGTACAGGTTTATTACATTGTACAGGTGTTTAGTACAATGTACAGATGTTTATTACAATTTACTGGGCTTAATACAGTGTACAGCTGTTCAGTACATTGTACAGCTGTTAATTGGTTTACTGTGGTTTAGTAAAGTATATAGCTGTCTAATAGTGTACAGCTGTTCAGTACAGTGTACAGATGTTTATTAGTTCAGAACTGTGTAAGCTGTTTATTACATTGTACAGTTGTATAGTTCTGTACAGTTTACTGTGGTTTATTACAGTGTGCAGCTATGTGATAGTGTACAGCTGTTTGTTAAAATGCACAGCTGTTCAGTACATTGTACAGTTAATTGCAGTTGAGTAAGTGTTTATTACTGTTCACTGTTATCACAGTCGCTCTTCTTCTTCTGCTTGTTACTGATTATTACGCTTCACTCCACACTTTGTGTTTCTTTGGCAGTGACGTTAAAATATTTTCAGCAGAATAATAATAAGAGCAGGTGTCTTACTTTGATTAAAGAGCATTTGGCCTGATAGACCATTCGACAGACGTCAATCACAGATCTTGGGAGGGACCTCTGCTTCCCTGGTCCACAGGCAAGGCACATTGATTGACGAGTGTGAGGGCCACATGACCTAAGACACGATACAGAACTAATCAGACTTTACAAACATGGCAACCATGCAGCAATGTCTACTATGTGTGTGCGCCAGGTTGCTAGGTTACCGAGATCCTGGTGTTTGAGAAGGCAGCAGAGCAGGAGGCGGCCCACTTCCTCCACAGGGTGCTCCGGGGGAAAGGTGATGGGAGTGATGAGGTGATACTGCTTACAGCAGCGTTCAATTTGGCATAAAAAGTCCTGAAATGCACATGTGAGACATTCACTTATGTTTCATATAACCTAAGGGGCACTTTATAGCATGACCAATAGAGCACTCTAGAGAAAACTATTACATATCAGACCTAGAGGGCACCCTTGCATCTACCATAAAAGCACCATAGTTGGCCAAATTTCAACCAAAATGCAGCTAGAGGGCACATTATCATATTTTCTGGACTGTATTGGAACCCTTGATAGCACAATCATTTTTCTTCTCAACCCTAAGGGGTATGATCATGTCTTATCCATATAAGCAAACACCAGAATGAGCTTTCCACTTTTCATCTGCCATAAGGGCATTATAGAATATACTTATATTCATCTAACCTATGGGGCAGCCAAGAAGGCAGTTTATAGCAGCTACCTAAAGACATTTAGAGAAAATACTCTTGTTTCATCTGCCAAAAGGAGAGGGCCCATATCACTTTTTTGTTTTGTTTTACTGGATTGGCACCCTAGAGGGCATTATTACATTCTCAACCCTTGTTGGTATTACCCACATTTTTTAACTCTAGATTGGCGCTACCAGATTTCATCTTCCAAAAGGGCACCTGAGAGGGTACTACCATAGTTATTCTTCCCGAAAGCTTAGCCTAAAAGGCACATTATATTTTTCTGTACTGTGTGGGCACCCTAACAGGCATTTTATTGCATTTTTTGTTTTCTTTCATCGACCCACAAATGGGCACATTATCAAAAATTCCTTACCTTACAGGCACCCTAGAGGACATTTAATGATTCATATATATTATGTGTATTCTAACGGGCAGTTTATTGCATTTTTTCAAACTATCACTATGAAATTTTTATCAGCAGAGAGTGCCACATCATAACGGCAGCCTAGAGTGCACAATATAACATTTATTGTACAGTAGCGATACCCTAAAGGGCACCATAACCTTTCAAGCCTAGAGGGTATTACCACATATAAACTACATAAGGGCACCCCTTTAGGGCACATTATCCATTTATTTTTTTTTGCCTTAGGGGCACCCTAGTATACATACTTGTGATAGATATGCTTTAAATGCACCCAATAACGCAGTTTATTGAAGGTGTGTTTCTAGTGTGTGTGAGTGTGTGTGTGTGTGTGTGTGAGTGTGTACCTTCACAGTGTGGTCCTGCGTAGTGTTGTCAGCAATGGCCTGCAGGAAAGGCTGTGCATGGTCACTCAGCGTCATTCTGCAAGAGTACAGCTTGGCTTTATCAGGCGTCGTGGTCCCTGGAGAACTGCAGTGGTCCTCATCCTTCTCCTCATTATAATTATAGTGGATCTGACTGGTCTGAAGACCTCCGCAGAAGATAGAGGACTGCAGCCATTCTGAAACACCAACAAAGAACCTCATCAGTTCTGTTTATTCAGAACGATTAGTATCACAAGTGTTTTAAAAAAAAAAAAAACCTCACTGGCACATTCTAGCTCCATGCGTGACAGAGGTGTACTCAGTGCCAGGTAAGAAGCATGCAGCCCCAGGAGTAAGCCGAGGTTCCTCTCAGTGTCTATCAGTGGCGAGGACAGGCTGCTCAGGTCCGGGGTGGTTATGGTCTCCTGATTGGGCTGGAGGCAGGAGGTAGAGTTGAGTCAAATTTTAACACGCACACTGTCTATAAAGAAATACTTTTTTATTATTATTTACCTCTATGTACTGCCCAACGCAGAAAGCCTGCATGGACTCTCGCGTGTCCTCAAACTGCAGCGCAGCTTCTAAAGCCACCACAGGGTCCTCACCAGCAAACTGAGCTACAGAGGAAAAATGTTTAATTCTGATCATGTGACAATGCCTTTAAGGCTACAAGCTATAAATTTTTTATTATTCTTGATACATCATCAGCCTGCAGTATGCTACTGAGGCCACATCAATTAACCATGGTGACCTGAGATCCCAACCACCATCCCCTATTCCTACACTATCATAACTGCCCACCTTTAACCCCACCCTCCAAAGTAACTACTAATACACCCTAAACCTTAATACACCATGAGTACCCACCTCCCTAACTTCGCCTACCACCATAACCACATCCACTCTAATCTGCACCATAACTACTCATATACCCCCCATAACAGCCAAATGTCGTTTTGAAAGTTGTCGTACGAGGATGGTGTTTCCAGTGAGAGACTGGGCCTGGAAGTCTTTGATGTCGTAGACTTGCCGTCGATAACGGTCCAGAAGCCACCGTCTTTGTTATGGTTCTCCAGGTCTGCTTTGCGTATAAGCGAGACCTCTTCGTTGTTCCTCGTGCCGGTCCTGTGAAGAACGACCCTGAGTGATGCGGCGATGGAAACATAAGTTACGCATTAATAATAGGAAGAATTCATGGAAAGTGGATGTAACAAGCTCACGGTGAAACAAATGCATCTTTCTGTGAAAAAAAACCCAGACGCTATAGAATATGTTTCGAGGTACCATGAGGCCGGGCCAGGCCAGGTCCTCGTTGTCGTCTCTGTCGTTGCCGGGAGCGAGGTGGTTAAACCGATCCAGGGTTCGAGCAGTGCAGCGAGTAGAGGGACGGAGCCAGTGTCCTGCATCAGACCTGAATCCAGAGTCAGCAGCAGAATGATGGACACCACCAACTCGGGAGGAGGACACCTGCAGCAGGAATCCCACACGTCATTCGAATCTAACAATTCTACACAAGAAGTAACAAGGTGTGTACGAGATGTCCTTCACCTGTAAGATCTCCCTCGATGACGTGGGACACTTCAGCAAAGTGACGGTGACTGTTGAAGGCGATGCTGGTGGCACAGGCAGGATGTCACCGATGTGTGTACAAACAACGCAATGTACTTCTTCAGCAGAGAGCCCACTCCCAGTATCTCAGACTGGTCAGAGCTGTGAAGTTAAATTACATGTTATTGAGCTTTAAATAGAAAGTTCAGAGAAAACTCAGTGATGAACATGACTTCCACAGGGGTTAAACATCTCCTAACCTGCCCACCATCATAACTACCCACTCCCTAACTGCATCTACCACTATAACAACTCACCTCATTAAAAACTACCCTCGCCCAACCACACCTACCAGTATAACTTCATCCACCCAAACCCCAAATCCCACCTTCCACTATAATTACCCAACCCCCAAATCCCACTTCCACTATAATTCCCCAAACCCCCAAATCCCACCTTGCACTATAATTCCCCAAATCCCACCTTTCACTATAATTCCCAAACCCAAATCCCACCTTCCACCATAATTACCCAACCCCCCAAATCCACCTTCCACTATTAATTACCCAACCCCCCAAATCCCACCAACCACCATGATTACCCAGACCCCCAAATCCCACCAACCACCATAATTACCCAGACCCCCAAATCCACCAACCACCAAAATTACCCAACCCCCAAATCCCACCTACCACTAGAATTACCCAACCCCCAAATCCACCTACCACTAGAATTACCCAACCCCCCAAATCCCAACCTACCACTAGAATTACCCAAACCCCAAATCCACCTACCACTAGAATTACCAAACCCCAAATCCCACCTACACTAGAATTACCCAAACCCCCAAATCCACCTACCACTAGAATTACCCAAACC